>CM044558.2:1020000-1073159 GCA_024416835.2 Perccottus glenii
GTCTCACTTTCAGCATGCCACATGTTTGCCAATTATCTAGCATTAGCTTCTCTGCTAACATTAGGTAGCTCTCCCTCAAGTAAAAATGTCCCTCTATGCCCGAATGCAACACACTGATGTTGCTTTTTGACCTTTTCGGACAGACCTACTTCTGTTCTGTTTCTGTTACTGTTACTTCTGTTTGTGAGAAATTAATCAGTTTATTTTAATGTTAATTTAAGTTATCTGGTCAGCAGCTATTAAAAGTTAGCTTTTATCAATACAATAACGTTTCTTTACGATTTGACAATATGGATTATTTAAATCATATCGAACTGTCTCATTGAAACAAACCTTGTGTGATTTATTTCAAATAAATGTAGTGTAGAACTATGTTGCATAAACATATATCAGATTAATTAATAATTTATTAATAATTGACTTTGACATTAATATTAATCTATTCAAATTAATTTCTAATTAGAAAGGGGCACCACTCTGGTTTTGGACAGGTCCAAAGAAACTGTTTAGTCTCATTAATCGGAAGGAAGGAATTCTTCTGGTTTTCGAACATTTCTTAATATAAACAGAGAAACATTAATTTCTTTATGGGGTTTTATAAAAAACTACACAAATGAATTATGGTGAATAAAATGATGGGGACATGGAAAGGATTGACACGACAAGGGATAAGCATTTGCTTTCAGAGGGTATCGGGAAACCAGGGTTAGACATGTTAATCTATACTATGGAAACTTAACGGGACTTTTAACGGGAAAAGAATTGACGGCTTTGGGGCTAGAGTTTGGACAGAGTACATACAATGACGCTAGGCTGCTGTGCCACGTGCGGACTTACTCTGTAGTCAGCGGGTGCTGCCCGGTTCGGTGGGTCACTATCAGTGGTCCAAGACAAGCGTACTGGATGTTTTCCAGAAGGGGCGTAACTCTGGGAAGTTACCGAAGTTTACAATGTTGAGACTAAGTTTTACAAACATTCCTTTTGTTTCACCATACTTTCCTTGGTTTTCATTGTAGGATTATACAAAGAAAATGTATTTGTCAGACTTATTATGAAAACATATTCATTACATTTTATTAAAAATAAAATGTAAACTTGTAGAAATGGGATAAGGAATTATTTGCCTTGTAAAACTCCGCATCCTGGAAACAAACATAATAATGGTTAGCACATTACACAGTGTCTTTTATTCAAATGCATACAGAAATGTCTCTTCGATCAAGTCAAGGACATTCGTCCATTTGACCACCAGGGGGTGGTGTTTCACCATGGTAGAAAGAACGTCCTGGGTAGAGCTGAATCAACAACTTTATCTCCAAGAATTTATGGTTAAAAAGACATTGTGCCAGGGTCTGTCCTGGTCCTGAATCACCTTTGACCCTGGTGCCTGGTGAACCCAAGTTCCACTGCTTATGAAAACAAAGGCAAAGTCATTAATAATTTCTTGTCCTTAAAACACTTTGGCCGTCCTTTTTAACAGTTACTGTGTGGGTGGAATTCTGGAGACTGATCTGCTACATAAATAAATCCTTTTTGTTGCATCCACGATACTACCTAAAGTGGAATGCCAGTGTTAGGGTGCCGTTCTCCTTTTGTCGAGTCAAAGTGCGCTTGTTCTGTATCATCGGTACGTCCAGGAAATGTGGTAAAGCTGCCTTACAAATGACTCCGCCCGGTAGTCATGTCAATGCACACATATATCTAACCCATCCAATCAATCGGTTTACAAATTACCATTTATTAATGTATGGAGAATTAATGTCAGCGTTTAACTATTTTATATGTACTTAATAAAAATATTATATCCCTTACTTTTTGTTAAGACGTTATTTAATGCTTAGGCTAAAACTAAACTAGCACTAGCTTAGCTTAGGCTAGTTTAGGGTAAACTTTAGCTCACATTAAAAGGCTAAAGGCTAGTTATTACATACAGAAAAACAAGTTTAATAATAAAATATAATAATTATCTAATAACATTTAAAAATACATCTAATAACATTTAATAATACTCACTAAATCCGTATAGTCTGTATTTGTATTGGCCAATTACTTGCGCAGATAGATTGTAAATAAATATGGATGTTATCCGCCCATTGGTCCCCTATTCACCAATATTGTCATTATGACAGGGCAATAAAATGTCAGTTACATCCGGGCTTTTCGGCTTTTACTCCATAGTAAAACAATAGTTTTTAAATAGCATAAACGGACATATTAATCAAACCCCTTGTTCCTTACCAGCACATTACCCAGCACAAGCAGCTGAAATAGTTGCTTTAACTGAAGCATGTCAATTGGGAAAGGGCAAAAGAATCACTATATACACAGATAGTCAATATGCCTTTTCTACTTTGCATGTGTTTGCCCAACAGTAGAAAACAGAGGGGGTGATCACATCCACGAGGAAACCAATTAATCTTATGACCTTTGGTGGCTATCCAACTTTCTTTGGAAGTAGCAGTATGTAAATGCACAATCTACAGGCTTAGTCTCCCTTGGCAACCACAAAGCAGATGCGGAAGCTAAGAGAGCAGCTGTAAGGCCACTATACAAGGACACTATGTACACAGCAGTAGACACTACAACAGGCTATACTTTCCAAAGCACTTTTCAGATATGCAGGTATTTTGAGCCAACAGAGGGAATGGTATCAATGATAAATCAGTACTTTGGAGCATATGGATTCCACAATTATTCCAAAAACTTTTGTGCATCGTGCTTGTTTTGTTCAAAACACAATACACAAGGAAGGCTCAGGCCAACAGCAGTACGTATCCCAGAGCCTTTTGAATACATTTCTATTGAACTGAATAAATGTCAAGGCAAACGATACTGTTTAGCAATCATTGATTTATTGTCTGGGTGGGCAGAGGTTGTACCAACAACAGCTGCACAACGATGCACTATACCTCTTTTTTTCTTCTCCTTGTGAGGTCACATTTTATTAAGCTGAACTGTGGAACTACAATAAGTAAACTCAAAAGAGGAGCGCCAGGAATTCTTCAGTTTTCTGATTTCATGATTTCTTTGTTTGTGTTAAAACCTTAACAGCTAATTAATACAACGCCACACTAGTAATACGACAAAAGGTCATTATTAAAACTCACCTAATATAAATCATATTAGTGAGTCAAGGCTTTTCTGGGTCTCCATGGTAACCCTCAGGGAGGAGTTTATTGAAACTCTGATAAACTGTTGTCTACATGAAGTTAGCTTTCCTTTAGCTTGCCTCTTACAACAGTCTACTTCCTGAACAACTGTAAAACGAGGCATACAGCTGAACATATCTATATTATTCTTTAATTTAATTCTGCTCAGTATCATACGACATCACTATATCTGCTTGCTCTGGTTCATTTCGTACTTGTTTTTTTTTCAGACTGAAGGACAGAGCACACAAACAGGTGGGGATTACTTTTAGACTCACTGGATAATAAGGAGTGCGTTTTTACTTGGACAGGATCAGAAATGGCAACACAAAGGCGCAGTGACAACATTTACACAAGTACCTGCTGAGCTGGGGGCTGCCGCTGCCATTTTGTCTTCGCAGAGTGACACAAAACCTGCGAAACCTGCGAGGGGCATCCAGCTGTGGTGGTCCGCTTGACCTTTCTGTGTTTGCCAGTACATCAGGACTAGTCTTCATATCTAATGATGCAGAAAAAGTCGAATATGACCTTTTAAAGTTACAGTACAGTCTGGAGCAGAGCCCACCTTCCCTCGGGAGCCACCACGCTGCATGGTTTGCTGATTTCCACATTTACATGGCTCTCAAATCAAGACAAATGATTCAGCGCTAAACATAATCAGGATATAATTGACATTGATTTGCAGGATTAAGTGTGGAAAGAGCCGAGGCACAGGTGAGTGTGTGCACACTCTTTTCATTGGATTTCCACTTTCAAAAAAATGTGTTAGACATTGTAGCAGGTCTGGAATTGGAAAATAGTCAACTCTAGCACCCTCTGTAGCACATGGTATTAACCCTGCATCTGGCAAATAAAAGGCTAAAGAGATACTATGAGTTTAAATCTGTAATTTTATGAAGCACATACAGAATGAATCAAGCAACAATTGCATTCAACAACTATATCTGTCCAAAATGTAGGTGAGCTATGGTGTACTTACAATAGGTATTGAATACACTGTAAAAAAAAACTGTTGTTTTTACAGGAAAACGCTGGCAGCTGTGGTTACCAGAGAATTCCTGTAAAGAATACAGCAGCACAGTAGATAGCTTTACTGATTGAATATGTAAATAGAATTATAGTGAATGAAAACAGCTGACTGACATTAAAAAAATGTTAAGTCTACAAAAAAAACTTGTTAATTTTGCACAATTGTGTTGTATATAAACATGCATTTTTCACATGTAATAATTGCTTATTGTGCATCAATAAATTATAAAATTAACAGTGAATGATCAATCAAAAAACTAATTTAAGATGGTAAAACAAAGGTGAAACTTAGCATTATATATGAAGATGATCTGTATATAATACATAAAATCCATTTTTATGTTGTACTAAGTTATATTGTAAATTTCAAAATTACATCTTGAAAAAAGACAAGAGGAAAATATCACTTTTGGGAAATTTATTTAACAGCCATTTTAACAGCCAACAAAGTTCAAGTGCCAGGCACACAACAACCCACACTCTCCCCTTCTGGAATGATCAACAGTATGGCATGAACGTATCTTCAGATAGACAATCAGGCGATGCCAACAGGCAGTTACAGGTCAAATCTACGGAGAGGCGAGCCTCCTCACAGTAAGAATTCACATTTGTTAAGGTATTTTTTTGCAATATGAACATTTCGTAAACCAAGAACATCATCATGAAACACACAAGTGGAGGACCCTTTACCAGAAAAGGTTACATAGAGCACCAAAAATGCAACAAAAATTACACATTGGCCCTAAATAACCATAATGCACATTATTCACAAAGTGAAAACTAATAGTACCTCGTCAAACAGAGTCCACAAAAAGAGTCCATATTTAGGCTTGAAGGAGGAGACGTTTGTGTTGATATGGTTCTGATCGAGACTCAGCATGTACCTTGTTGAGGAATAGAAGGACTGCCCTATGAACAAATTATTTAACAGGTTATGTTAATAAGTGCTGCACTCACATGAAAAATTCTATAAACGGTGCAATTAAAAAATAAATAAGGATATTAAGGAACAGACTTACTGCAGACAATAAAACAGGTGTCAAAGGCATTTGCTCCAATTGGACCTCTTCTGCCACAGATGATGGTGAGCTGTTCTTGGGAGTGTGGTCTTTAAATGACAAAAAATAAGCTTAGGATTCACGCTGTAAAATATTACATCATGTCCATGTCTGTTTTTGATTTTGAATAGTTGTGTGGTGATTTTACTTACTGGTAGCAATCTCAAAAAGTTCCAGTTTTGAATGGCTTGTCCTGATAACTTGGTTCTGTCAGGGTTGACAGCACATGGTTTTGTAAGTCCATCAGATCCTTTGTACTTAAACAGTTTGATGCGCCTGTTAAGAGTGAGTATGTAAACCATTTTTTATTTTTTATAATGTTCTTCAGGTACAGTGCTAGATCATATGACAAGACTCCTTCAAAAAGGTCATGACCTAAACAAGGCGGGAGTCCCGGCTGGGAAGACTCGAGGGTATTAAAGATAGAGTTACCTTTATTCCTCTGACACCTTGGATGTTTTCAGCTTGAAGATCTGCAACAGCCGTGTCATACGTCTCTGGGGTGCGTGGAGGACCACAGATATTTGGATCAGCCACAAACTCACTTATTTTGATTTCACAATACCTGCAAAAATATTGAGAGCAGCTGAAGTTCTCTGTAAACCCACCTATGCAATGAGAACGTCTCGGGTTATAATATAACCCTTGTTCCCTGAGAGGGAACGAGACACTGCGTCGTGAAACAACACTTTGGGGGGGAACGCCCTCAGCGTGACGCCTCTGAAGCATGAACATGACGTAGTGAGTGACGGCCTACCCGGAAGTATAAAGGGATGCCGTATCACAACCGCATTAGTTTTTCGCAATGAAGTAAATCGCCCTCAGGCAGGGTAGGTGTGGCAAAGCGACGCAGTGTCTCATTTACATTTACATTTATTCATTTAGCAGACGCTTTTATCCAAAGCGACTTACATTACATTACATTACCAGTGTTACAGTCACTGGAGGCAAGGTGGGTTAAGTGTCTTGCCCAAGGACACAACGACAGTATGAACTGTGGGGCGAGCGGGAATCGATCCTACTACCTTCCGATTGAAGGACGGCCGCTCTACCACTGAGCTACTGCCGTCTCGTTCCCTCTCAGGGAACAAGGGTTATATTCATAACCCGAGATGTTCCCTTCTCGAGGGAACTCAACACTGCGTCGTGAAACAACACTTTGGGGAACGAATACTCACTTATGCCACAACAACCCATGCCTGCCCTAGTGTGAAGCTGGAACCCAGGCACACTTAGGACGAGAGCAACCTAGCGCCTGGCGTCGCAGGGAGATGCAGACAATAGAATCTAATGAAAGTGTGTGGAGTAGCCCAGCCGGCTGCCTCACCGATCTCCTGAAGCGGGACCCCCATTTGAAGTGCCCGAGAAGAGGCCATGCCTGAAGGCCATGCGTGAAGGCAATCCGCGCGCCTGATAGGCCAAGGCAATAGCCTGGACGATCCAATTACTGACTGTCTGTTTGGTCGCTGGCCGACCTCTCCTAGGAGACCCGAAACACACAGTTGGTCTGACTTCCTCCACTGCGAAGACTTCTGTATATAGATTTGCAATGCTCTGACCGGGCAGAGCAGATGAAGTCTCCCCTCTTCAGCCGACACATGAGGTGGAGGATGAAATGCCTGCAATACTGTCGGCCGTGCCACGTTAGATGGCACCTTAGGCACATAGCCTGGCCTCGGACGCAAAATGGCCTTAACCCCACCGGGGGCTATAACGGCAACTTGCCTGGAGGTCCCCCACCCCTTTTAAGTGAGGTGATAGCCAGGAGCAGCGCCACCTTGACCGACAGAACACGATCTGTCGCCGACTTGAGTGGTTCGAAGGGGGCCTCAGCCAGTCCTTCAAGCACCACCGCCAGATTCCAAGTTGGAACCCCGGGCGCGTTGCAGGCCTCAGCGTTCGGGTGCCACGGAGGAAGCGTACGACCAACGTACACTCACCGGAGCGTGGAACGCCGCAATGGCAGCCACGTACACCTTAAGAGTGGACGGGATAAGCCCCGCAGTGAAACGATCTTGGAGGAACTCCAGGACCTAAGCCACTGGGCAGTTAACTGGGTCCACCTCACGCTCCCTGCACCAAGTGGAAAATACATTCCACTTTAAGTCGTACAACCTTCTCGTGGAAGAAGCCCTGGAACTGAGTACGGTCTCCACTACCCATGCCGACAGGTACTGATTCCCCTCAGGGGCCGGACCCACAGCTTCCACAGCCAGGGCTGGGGATGCAGTATTGTGCCCCCTGCCTGAGACAGCAGGTCCCTCATCAAAGGGATCTGCCATGGAAGACCTGCCAGCAGTGCTAGGATGTCTGAGAACCATACTCGGGCCGGCCAGTACGGGGCTACTTCCAGTAGCCTGCCGGACCTGCCGGACCCTCCCCAGAACTCCCGGGAGGAGAGCCACCGGGGGAAATGGATACAGACGCAGCCTCGGCCAAGTCTGTACCATGGCATCCAACCCCAGTGGGGCTGGAGGCATGAGGGAGAACCTGGGCAGTGGGACGTCTCTCAAGACACGAACAGATCCACTTCCACTGGGCCGAACCTCTCGCCTATAGACCTCACCACCTCTGGGTGAAGTCTCCATTCCCAAGGCCTCAGCCCCTGCCTCGGCAGGATGTTTGCTCCCTGATTCTGGTGGAGGAATGAGAATGTTCTTCTGATAACCCCTGAGATCCGTCAGGAAGCTCCTCAGAGCCCTGAACACAGCCAACATCTCCCAGCAATTTATATGCCCTGAGAGATGATGATCCTGCCACAGACCCTAAGAAGAGCGGCCATACATGACCGCGCCCCAACCAGTGAGGGAGGCGTCTGTCAAAACGGATGTCCGGCTGTCGAAACGGATGTCCGGCGACATGATGCTCCCCACATTGGCCCTTGGGACAGAAACCAAGGTTTCTTCCACATTGATAGGGAACGACAGCACCTGCGCATAACCTTGGTCATCCGGAATGGATGAAAACCCCTTGGCTTTCAGCCACCACTGCAGAGGTCTCATGTACAGCAGGCCAAAAGGTATTACCTTGGCCGCAGCTGCCATGAGCCCCAGCAGTCTCTGAAACTGTCTTACAGTGATGTTGCGGCCTAGTTTTATGCTGGAGACCATCGCCTGTATGGACGACAATGCGGGCACATATGTCCCATATGTGCCCGCATTGTTGTCGAGTCCCATACTTCTCCCAGGAACGTGGTTCTCTGGGAGGGCGTCAACACACTCTTCTTCGCGTTGAGTCTCAACCCCAAGCTCTGAATATGGCCAAGGACGACATCTAGATGCCGAACTGCCATCTCTCGAGACTGGGCCAAAATGAGCCAGTCGTCGATATAATTCAGTACACGGATGCCCTGGAGTCGCAGTGGAGCCAGTACCGCATCCATGCACTTGGTGAATGTGCGAGGGGAGAGCGCTAGGCCGAATGGAAGAACCCAATATTGGAACGCTTCGCCCCCAAAAGCGAACCTCAGGAACTTCCTGTGAGAAGGACTTATAGGAATGTGGAAGTATGCGTCCTTCAGATCTATCGTGACAAACCAGTCCTTGGACCGAATTTGATTCACGATAATAGGTATTGTTAGCAACTTGAACCTGAGCCTCCTCAGAGACCGGTTCAAATACCTTAGATCTAAAAATTGGACGCAGACCTCCGTCCTTTTTGGGAACTATAAAGTACCGGCTGTAGAACCCCGACTCCCTTTCTGGCGGAGGAACCCGTTCTATGGCCTCCTTTACCAGCAGGGAGTGTACTTCCTGTTCCATAACCCAAGCACGCTCCTGGACCACTGCAGTCCAGACCACCCCACAGGATCTTG
The DNA here is from genome assembly GCA_024416835.2 of Perccottus glenii. NCBI lineage: Eukaryota > Metazoa > Chordata > Actinopteri > Gobiiformes > Odontobutidae > Perccottus > Perccottus glenii. The sequence continues at coordinate 1,029,051 of CM044558.2, forward strand.
GTGGGCTGTGGCCAAACTGCAGTCTGTACCCATTTTCTACAGTGCGCAGGACCCATAACGACACATTCGATAGGCGTTACCACGCCCGGAAAAATATCTGCCACAGGAATCAACCTCTCGAGGCTGACCTCGGGTATCTTTTGAAGACCGTTCTCGCCCCCCTGAAACGGTTGCCCGGCAGAGAGAAGTCCTGTACAATTTTCGGTGCGCATACGCCATCGCTGTCTGCCCGAGACCCCTCGGGGTGGACGAGGCAGCTCGCGTAAGCTGGAAACCGATGTGGCCCGAGGCGTCATAGACAGCGGAATTACTACATCGGTGTCCAAGGGGCTCCGCAGAGAAAACGGCCTCAGCCGCCTCTCCCCGGAGGGGACAGCCCTCAGAGGTCCTACCAAAGCTAGGACCTCTTCCCCACTGCCTTCCTAGCCTAAAAGACGACCCTCAGGTCCCCTTCTTGCTGAGTCGTCTTCAAGCGAAAACGAGCCTCTGTTGCCGCGCTCCCTGGGGAGGGGCTCTGGAGGCGACGCACTCCTTTGTACCTGCCGGTACGAGGAGCTCGATGACGCTGGGGCTGGTCGATTTTAGGACCAGCCCCTTTTAGACTTGGCACAGCGAGGGATACACTGCTGGAACACCGCAGATTGCCTCCTCACCCCCTGAATCCGTCGACGACCGTAATGACGTCGCCAAACAGGCCAGTAGGCGAAAGAGGAGCATCAATGAGGAGAACCTTATTCTTCTCCTTGATGCTCGACAGATCTAGCCTCTCCTGACCCGGAGAGACAAATCTGTCGCTCTGCGGAGCTCAGCCACATCCACAGATGTGGGTCCCTCGCCTTCATCCAAGTCCTTTAACAGGTCAGCCTGGTATGCCTGCAATATACTGCCATGGTATGCAGACATGCCCCAGCCCCAGGATTTCAAGTGTTTGCTGTGGTTCTCAGTTAACTAAGTTATCACGCATTGACTATATGGCTAGCTACCAACTGGTCTTATCAACTGGTGCTAGCTTGCCATGTGCGTTTAGCACACATTTTCTCAAATAAGTTAGCTGAATGTGAAACTTACCGCAAACTTTCGGCAGCAGATCCACAAAAAACTGTTAAAATCGTGAATTTTGTCCTAAAAACTTTTAAAAAGACAAAGTGGTCCGAAGATTTTTGCTGTGCCTCGGTTTTAGCGCTGCTCTGGCTTGCTCGTTATTGACGTCACTCTGCCGCTGAGCTGTAGCCATGAACGTGCTTCTCCCGCTCTTCCCGCCCTCACATCATCCAATCAGAGACGAGCTTCAACTGCGCACTGTGAAATTCAAATTCGGACTAAGTGCACAATGAGAAAGGAGTAGGACCAGTACAGTATACAGTAAGTATTTAGTTCGAGGAGGGACTGTTTAGCCTGTTATAATATTTTTTTTTTACATATTTATAGAAACCCAGTAGTAATAAGTATTACATTAAAATTTAAAGACAAAAAGAAACATAAATCAACCAAGTACTATGGTTAGGGCTGACTAGAAGTGTTACTTTGCACAGACCTTAATAATTTTTAATTCCTCATATACTCACATAGACAGTAGGCTACAAATTAATCATAAAGCAATGTGAGTAAAGTCACTGTTTGGTTGTTTACTTATTTTTACTATTATTTCATCAATAGGCGAAAACCATTAAGATAAGTATTACAGTAAAATGTAAAGACTAATAAATATAAGGCATACAAGGAATAGGCCTGAACGGTATTACTTTGCATATTGCTATATTTTTAATGTCTTATAGTAGTTGTTATAGTTACCTGATGAAACTACAGTTCTACGAGTGTGTGGGTAGCCCACCTACGGGCTTTGCTAGTGGATACCTCTCTGGTACCAGCCAGCCTTCTGAGACAGATCAAAGCACTCACCACTGCAATCATGCCAAGGTCCTGGCACAACCTTAATCAAATCAAATATACTTTATTGTCCCCAAAGGGAAATTTCTCTTAGGCGCAGTGCCACAGCAGCAGCAGAACATATAGTACACCGACCAACAACAAAAAGTACATACATATATGTACAACATACATACACCATTCAGCAACAGGACTGTAACCTTCAAAATCTGTGCAAATACAGGATTTAACAAATAACAAATAATTGCACTGGCTCTAAGCAAAAGACAAAAAAAAAATAAAAACCTGGGATCAGCTAAAACATACATATGATAAAAAATAAATAAGTAACAATAAAAGGCCGACCCTGAGAACAGATAAGAACAGACAGTGAGCCTCCTTATTAAGCAGAGTAATGGATGTAGGAAGCCCTGAGGAACACCTGTGTTAGAGTATTTGATCAGAGAGAGGACTCTAACTTGCTGTTGTCTGCCTGTTAAAAAATAATAAAACCACTTGATGCTAAAAGAGTTCACATTCATATCAGACAGTTTCTGGACCAGTTGCAGAGGTTGTACAGTGTTAAATGCAGACAAAAAGTCAACAAATAGGACTCTAGAGCTTTAGGGTTTTCTACATGTTTGTTGATGAGATGCATTAAGGTTGCAATGGCATCCTTCGTGCTCCGGCCCTGTCTGTAAGGAAATTGGAGAGGATCCAAACTAGAGTTAACGTCAGTCTTAAGCATATCCACAATGATCTTTTCAAAACATTTCATAAACACAGATGTCAAAGCTACAGGCCTTAAGTCATTGTTAACAGTGGGACAAGATACTTTGGGCACCGGGATGATTACAGATTTCTTCCACAAAGCAGGGACAGAGTAGTTCAAGGATTCATTCGAGGATTTTTGGAAAATTGGACACCAAGCACAAGTCCTCAGTAAGATGGCGGGAAGGCCATCTGGTCCAGCGGATTTTTTGTTGCAGACCTTACTAAAAACTGTGTGGACCTGTTTAGGATGGATAATAGGACAATAAGAAGCAGCACTGGTGGATAAGTTGTCAAAAGACCCAGCACACCCTTGGGGAGGATTCATGGTCTCAAACCTGAGAAAGAAGTCATTGAGTTCATTAGCTCTCTCAGTGTCATTAGTGGTGGAGAGCTGGAGCCTGCTGGGGTTCATATTTGTGATGCTTTTCATAGTGTCCCAAATTTTTTTATTGTCCATGGAGCTGAAACTGCTCTTGACAGCCTCTCGATGTTTAGCTCTTGCATTCTTTAGAGCAGTATTTAGCTCTCTCTGTGCCACAGCTAAAGCTGTTTTATCCTTGTTCCTAAAGGCCTGTCTCTCTTTGTTGATACAGATCATTGTTCCTTTGTTATGTATGGCTTATTGTTTGGAGAGTGTACAATGTCTTTCTTAGGCACAATATTTTCTGTGCAGAAAGAGATGTAATCCGTTATAGCCTCAGATGCCTCGTGGAGATGTAGTTGGTGAGGGGCGGGTTGGTGGGGCGGCAGTAGCTCAGTGGTAGAGCAGTCGTCCTTCAACCGGAAGGTAGGCGGTTCGAATCCCGCTCTCCCCACAGTTTATACTGTCATTGTGTCCTTGGGCAAGACCCTTAACCCACCTTGCCTCCAGTGGTGTTCCAGCTGTGACACTGGTGAATGGAACCTTAATGTAAGTCGCTTTAAATGAAAGCGTCATCTATAAATGTGACACTGGTGAATGTAAGTCGCTTTGGATAAAAGCGTCTGCCAAATGACTAAATGTAAATGTAAATGTAAATGTGAAAAATGCTCCAGTCTGTGCTATGAAAACCGCCTCGCAAAGTCTTGATGCTGTCCTCAGTTCATTGCAGCACCAGGCCCCAGCAGTTTTGTGCTGGGGCCTGGTGGACTTGAGCACAGTTTTATAAGTGGGCAGCAGGTATATATATTGTTTATTTAACCAGGTAAATAACTCATTGGGATTAAAATCTTTTTTCCAAGAGTGACCAAGACAACAGCATTTACATACAGTTTAAAGAAAATACAAGACAACAAAACAAATAATATTTACAATTAATGTGTACAAGTTTAAAAACAGTTACATTTTCCAATCTCATTGAGTTCACACCTCCAGAATAGATTTAAATTCTCCTAAAGTCACAAGTTCAGATAGATTTAGTTCATTCCATGCACAGGAGGCAGCTACTGAAATGCTGCCTTCCCTAACTCCGTTCTGACTCTGGGAACCACCATCAGTATGTTCTTGTGAGAACGCAGAGCACACTGTTGTTGGTTTTTACACATGTATGTGCAGAGGTAAGATGGGAGGAGCCCAAGAATACATTTATAAATGAAAGTCAACAAATGAGACCACCTGCGAACATACAGGGACTGAAACTCAGCTGCAGCATACAGTGTACAATGGTGAACACGATTTCCACAGCCAGTCATAAAACATAAAACACAATGATAAACAGTGTCCAACTTTTTTAAAAGACGGTCAGATGCATTCATAAAAAGGAGATCGCTGTAATCCAATAAAGATAAAAAAGTTGCGGAAATTAAAGATTTCCTGGTATAAACAGAGAAACACAATTTGTTTCTGAAAAGAAAACTGAGCTTTTGCTTCAGTTTACGTACAAGATGCTCAATATGTTGTTTAAAGGACATATTTTCATCAATAACAAAGCCTAAATACATATAAGAAGAGACCATTTGGATTTATTTTCCATCAGCTGTTTTTATTTTAGGGAGCTGAGAGGGTAGCTGTTTTCTATTTGAGAAAACCATAACTTTAGTCTGCATTTAACACTAGCCTCAGCTGATCTAGATGAGACTGAACAGCATCAAATGCAGACTGTAAGAAATCAAAGGCTTGTTCAATTGAAGGAGAGGAACAATAGATAACTGTGTCATCAGCATACAAGTGAAAAAAGGCATTTGACACATTTTTACAAAGATCATTCACATAAATAGAAAACAACAATGGCCCCAGAACAGAACCCTGGGGTACTCTTTCCTATCAGAGCACTATACGCAAATTCTAGTCCAGGCTCTTGTCTTGTCAATGCGCTATATAAATGCATACCATTTACCATTTACCATTTGTCCAAACTGGATTATTGCAATGCTCTACTGGCTGGACTCCCTGCTGCACAACCAAACCTCTGCAGCTGATCCAGAATGCAGTGGCAAGAGTGGTCTTTAATGAACTGAAGAGAGCACATGTAACTCCTTTATTCATTAGGTTACACTGGCTCCCGGTTGACGCCCGCATCAAGTTCAAAGCTATGCTCTTGGCCTACAAGACCACCTCTGGTTCTGCACCCTCATATCTTCACTCACTAATACAGACCTACGTTCCTACCAGATCCTTGCACTCTGCAAATGAACAATGTCTGGTGATACCGTCCCAAAAAGGTAAAAAGTCACTCTCACGTACCTTCTCTGGCTCTGTTCCACATTAGTGGAATGATCTACTGCTGCTACAAGATCAGCAGATTCTGTAGCCATCTTTAAAAAACGCCTGAAAACACATCTCTTCCGTCAACACCTGACTGACAAACACTGAGTTCTACTTCCTCCGACCGAGACGGGAGAGAGAGGAGCCTTTCTTACAGTCGACTACCTCAAGGCCTAAAGTTATCCCCATCGAAATTCAACCTGGCGCTGACTCATGATTTACAAAATCTGAACGTAGTGAGTAAAGTGATCCAATATTTAGACAATCTGCTCATTTGTAGTCCTAATTTAGAACAATGTGAAGCAAATTCTATCACTGTGTTACAAACTTTAGCATGTGAGGGACATAAAAGATTGTAAAGAAAAGTTAAAATTTTAATAAGAGGAAAATTACATTGTCTTACGTCAAGGCTATTACTATAGCTCCAAAACCACAGACTGTAGGACAAATGTTGACATTCTTAGCAATAGCAGGTTATAGTGGATTTGCAATTTTGCTAATATATAAGAAGTCTGATGAAAATTGCAGGCCAACAAAGATAATAAGGCTAAATATGAACAGGATATGAAGTAATACTTTCAGCTCCTGAATTAATAATACAGCGATGTATTACAATTAACCTAGCTACATTAATGATCACGCCTTTAGAAGGAAAGCCGCATGACTGCTTGAAATCAACAGATAATTTTCTAAAGCTTTGAGAAGAAATGTATAATCAGCCTATTGATGCAGGCTATGGCATTGTAAAATTGAATGCAAATAATACGTTTACCACAGTACAGGCTTCGGGAATTCCGCAGCCGTGTTCAGCTCAAATGGCTGAAATTGAGGCACTGAATAAGGCATGTAAACTGGCTAAAGGCTTACGAGTTAACATTTATACAGATCCGCAGTATGAATATGGGGGCATGCAAAAACGTGGAAACAACAAGGTTATCTGAAGGCAGATGGGACACTGGTGATACATAGGGAGGCAATAGCAGATTTACTGGCGGCAATAAATCTGCCAGCTAAGCTTGCTATCATGAAATGCGCAGCTCACCCAAGAGTTAATAACCATACTAAGTAAAGGCAACAATTCAGCGAACTAGATTGCCGAAGAAGCGGCATCTGGAGTGTGTCAGGCTCTAGTGTTGATGACAGGAGATTATGGGCCCTTAAATAACATAGACAGCATAAGCCGTGAGCAGGAGAAAGCGGGACTGTATGAAAAGGCAGAGTGGGTGTGAAAAGGAGCGATAAAAGTCACTGTACCAGGGTCAAACAAGGGTTTATGAAGGAGTCTGCAGGGTCACTTAGTGTTGCCGAACTCCTTAGTAAACTGTTAGAGAACAGTCTCATGGCCCAGATCATAGATCAAAGTCAAAAATCAAAGGCACCACCTAGCCCCCACTGTGGACTGCTTGTTGAGAGAATGTCAAGTTTGTAACCTTTATAATATTAAGAAAGTCTTTATATCTCCCTTCGGTCACTTACCAATAGTGTAAGGTCATTTGTTCAATTATATATTTGGACGCTCCCTTAGAGATAAGGTGAGGAGCTCGGTCACTCGGGAGGAGCTCAAAGTAGAGCCGCTGCTCCTCCACATCGAGAGGAGCCAGCTGAGGTGGCTCGGGCATCTGTTTCGGATGCCTCCTGGACGCCTCCCTAGGGAGGTGTTTCGGGCATGTCCCACCGGGAGGAGACCCCTGGGAAGACCAAGGGAGGGACTATGTCTCTCGGAAGAGCTGGAGGAAGTGTCTAGGGAGAGGGAAGTCTGGGCGTCTCTGCTTAGACTGCTGCCCCCGCGACCCGGCCCAGGATAAGTGGTAGAAGATGGATGGATGGATGGATATATTTGGACCATATAGATATGACCGAAATACTAAAAGAATTTAGATACATTTGGTTGTCACTGACAGGTTCAACAGATGGATAGAGGCTGTAGCAATATGAAAGCCCTGATACTAAATCTACAGCTAGATTTCTGTGTAAAAAAGTCTTTCCTAGATTTGGAATTCCTAAATGTTTATCTTGTAATAATGGGGCTGCTATTGCATCGACTGTGATGCATCAGGCAATGAAAATGCCTGGGATCTGGCAAATGTTTGGCTGTGCATACCATCCACAGGCCCAAGGGGCTGTAGAGAGAACTAATGGCATAATGCAGGAAAAATTGGCTAAGATAATAGTGGATAGTCAGAATAAAAATGTATTGGTTAGACGCATTACCGTTAGCGCTGATGTGTATGAGATCGCAGGCCAATAGAATAACACATCTGACGCCACATGAGACATTGACGGGGAAGCCATTCCCGGTTCAGAATTATAATGGTCCAGGTGAAAACCGAGAAAGGACTTATGAGTTATTTACAACATTTAGCAGAAATCCACAAGGTCATATTTCAAAAGGTTAAAGCAGCTGGAGATACCTTGGCTGAGATAGCAGCATTGCTGCAGCAGGTCAAGCCTGGTGAATGAGTTTACATCAAAGTGTTCAAACGAAAGTGGGCGGAACCTCGATGGTCCGGTCCATACCAGGTGTTGAAGCTTTACCATTAGAAAACCGATTAATTGTAACTATTTGATGCAAAATCAAATACTTTAAATCAGAGTTGGATTATGGGACCAAAGAAGAAAACAGAAAAATCAGAAAATCAGAATACAAATGGTGGGAGTGCCAGACAAATATAAAGCTATATCAGATGGATGGATTATTGCTGGTGAAACATTTGGGTGGATATTGCTTGTCGGACAAGCCGTTATTTCACAAAGTATTGTACATATTAGCAAGTGGATTAATTATTTGTGGTATAATATATTTGTGGTATTTGTGGTATAATCAACAGATTATAAATTGGATCTATTGGACAATAGATGCTGTTGAGGGCATAGGACAGCAGCTACATGCTACATCACTAATGGCAATACAAAATAGATTTGTTATGGTCGTAATGTTAGCAGAATGTTATGGGAATTGTATGTTTTTATTAAGTGTCTATTTTTTAGTTTTTATATGTTATGCTTCTGTCTGCTTCTGTTCTGTTCTCATGCTATTACAAACATGTCCCTAGTCTAAGCTATTACCACCTGGCCTCTAGGTCGCAGACTGTAGGGGAGTGAACATCCTCCTCCTCCTTCACATTGTGGACTGATATGTATAAAACCCATATGTATTGTTTACTTTGTAAGCAGATTCATCTTGTTGTACAGTCTCATGACATGTCTGTACTTCGCTTCTTCCTTGCAAGGAATAAATCCTGACTATTCATTCTAAATTCAATACAGTCTCACTGTCTCCTCATTAATCTGACGAACAGAATTCTTTTTACAATATAGAATTCTTACAACATTTCCCCCCTGTTTATGCTGAATAGGCATAAATCAAAATATCAACCTTGATGTGAATTTTATTAAGTCAGGAGCGAAAACCCAGAGGCAGCTGACCTAGCCTAAGTACATTTGACCATCCGGCTAAATGACCTATCGCTGGGAAAAAGACCTCCTGACCGCCCCTCTGCCAAGGCGGCGCACATTCAAGGCAGATACATGTAAACAATAAAATATAAACTGATTTCTTCTGACACACATGTCCAATCAATGACAGAAATGAATATAATATTGCAAACAGATAAATCGAAAGGAGATTAACATACTGATTCTTAACATCCAATAATAATTGATTACATCAAAACATAGAATCACTCCAAAATAAAGTAGAAAAAGATGCCGGAGGTTAAGCTGGTCAACCCATCGAACTCAACATCTCCAGCCTGACCCTGCCTGTCCAGTCGCTGACCCTGCAACGCAAAGAAACAAAACAGGAGTGAGACATCATCACAAACTTAATGATTAAAATCAATTCTCTTAAGCAAAGTAAATTCAGTGAACCATACTGCCCTTCGGACTTGAGTGTGGTCACGCCATGGTGCTGTGGAACTTGACTTTAAACCATGGACCCCTCATCGTACATGAGTTCAAAGGCTTCCCTCCAGTCAGATTGAGTCTCATCATCTGCATCTGGGGTTCCTGCCTCCTCGTCAATGTCATCTGGCACTTGCATGTATGCCAGTGCTGACTTAGTAAAGGGCGTGTCGATCAGTCTCAAGTTAGGAGAATCCGGAGGCATGGAACACAACAACAAAGAAACAGGATTAAGCATACGAATGTCACTGTCAGTGCTACAAACACTGACTTCAGAATTCCACCCCATTTCGAAAACTTGTTCAAACCAGGGTGTAATATAGTCCTCTATGCCTGCGTTTCCAGTCAGTTCCATTGATAAGGAGTTGAGTCCTTCTAAAGCCCTGGTGACACTGCCATCAGGAGCTGTGTTGTTGGGGATAAAGGTACAACAGACTTGTCCGATCATTTTACATACCCCACCCTTTTCAGCTAAGATCATGTCCAGTGCCATCCTGTTTTGCCAGGTCATGAGGCTGGTTTTATCCAGCTGTTCGGCCAAACCGAAACTGCGTCTCGGTGTAATTAATGAACCTCTGTTGGTTATAATAGATATAGTTAATCCAATCAACATTTTTATTTATGGTTACCCTCCAAAAGAAAAGTGATTCAAATCCAGCTGCAATCTGATTTCGTGCCTTAAATTGGTCAGGGACCCCTCTAGGGACCCCAATTGCATCAATGTAAACGCGATCATCAAATGAACCAGAGGGAGCTTCCCTCTTGCTCCTCTCGTGTGGGCCCTTGCTCACACTCCCATCAGTTTCAGGGTGTGGGAGTATGTAGAATTGTTGGACCAATTGAATTAGTGCACAAGTACCAGTCCAGTCAGCAGGTAACAGTTGTCGAATGGTCTTACCTCCGCAGAACCACCAGACGTCCGCCCTGCCTCCTATGTGGTTTCGCACCCAAGCATCATTAATTTCTCCTTTGGTTGAGTTCAGAGTGGTGTAACAGGAAGACAGGTGTCCCACATCCACTTTCCCGCTCGAGTGATGCAGGTGTAGTTGCCCTCATAAGGAGAAAACCAAGGGGTTTAACATTAATCTTTACAGGTGGGTAACGATAATGCAAATTTATACAGAGCTCTGGTGGAGGAGCCTGAGTATACAATTTCAACATGCATTCAAAACTTTTGTAATCATTGAATGGTGTAATGGGAAAAGGTACTGTAGCTAATAGTGGTCTAGCCCCAGCACATGCATAACAGTTTTGTCTTGGGTCATTGTGTTCAACAGTATAGACTAACCAATCAATCCATTCATTTTTTTCAGCATAACCTGTTTCCACAGCGATGGTGTGCTGAACAGTCTCTAAATCAGTGTTATCAGTAGTCTTACCAGTAGCTTTAGTAACATTTATTCTAAATAGACCCAATGGATCTCTACCGAGATGTGAACCCCATAACAAACATGCCTGAGTCCCCCACCCTTGGTTTTTTTAAGGTGAGTGTCAGTACGTTCCTCATCTCGGTTAAGGACAGTCTCTGTTTCAGGTCCGGTGCAGATGGAGGCTGAGGATTGTATCCCCAGTCGTGTGGACCAGTGTTTGTGATCACATTGCTCCAGGAATCACAGGCTTTGTGACCCCCAGTGATGCAGACATACTTCACCGCTCCGATCCACTGTATCTCTCTACCACTCTCACAGTCTATAACAGAGCAGAGATTAATCGGAGCAACACAATCAGTCTGTACAATACAGGTTATTGTCAGTAATGAATCTGGATTCCCCTTTACCTCCCTCTTAACTCTAGTGAGGTTCCCATTTCTCTCTGTGTGGGAACTGTCTCTAAAATACCAGAATATGGGGATGGTAATTATAAGAGAAAATGATACCAGCATACAGAGGGTGCCTCTCATGCCACACCCTGTACTCCGGAATGGATGCCATGGTCTGACGGGGTTCTGCATGGTGCCCGTCTGAGTCTGGTACTTATCTTACTGCGGAACTCTGGCTCTTTTGCAGTGAGTTAGATGTACCCAGGTTCCACGCTCAGCTATCCTCACAGCCGTGGGAGTGGACAGTAGAACCTGATATGGGCCCTCCCAGCGAGGTGAGGACCAATTTTTTGATGAACACCCAGTCTCCTGGATCCACAAGTTGAGTCCCAGCTTCGACTTGTCCTGTAGGGGAAGAAACTGTAGACATAGTTTTCCTGCATTTCAACATTTTAGCCATGTAGTCTGAAATGTGTTCTATATCTTCTGTGTCATCTCCTTCCACTGTATAGTCGGGATTTGGAAAGGTCTGCCATACAGTATTTCATATGGGGAAAGACCTTTAAGGCTTGGCTGAATATGTAAGCTCAACATCACCAGTGGGAGACAGTCCACCCAAGTCTTTCCTGTCTCCTCCATTGCCTTCCTGAGTTTTGCTTTAATTGTCCCATTCAGCCGTTCAATTCTCCCAGCAGACTCAGGGTGGTAGCTGGTGAAATACTTCATCTGAATAGAAAAGATCCGTGATAGTTCAGATATCACTGTGTTTCTGAAGTGTGTCCCATTGTCACAGTAAATTCTAGTCGGGAATCCAAACCGTGGTGCAATCACTGTGGCCAGTGCCTTTGCCACTGTTAATGCATCGTTAGTTGTAGTCGGTATGACTTCTGCCCAACCAGAAAACAAATCAATGATGGTTAAACAATATCTTTTGCCTTGACATTTATTCAGTTCAATAAAGTCCATAGAAATGTATTCAAAAGGGTAACTTGGATCCGGAATACGTCCTGATATTGGCCTGAGCCTACCCTGGGTATTATGTTTAGAACAAATCAAGCACGATGCACAAAAGTTTTTGGAATAGTTGTGAAATCCATATGCTGCAAAGTACTTATTTATCAACGATACCATCCCCCCTGTTGAGACATGCGTTAGCCCATGGCTCAAAACAGCAGCATATCTGAAGAGTGCTTTGGGAAGGATCGGTTTGTCCTCCGGGTCCACCCAAACAGAAGAGCTGTTTAGAATAGCATTTTTTTTCAACCAGAGTAGTTTTTCAGAGTCAGGTGCATTGGTCTGCATGTCCCTGAGTAAGTCCTGGTCAATGTGGTCTGTTGTGTCTACTGCTGTGTAGACAGAGTCCTTGACTAGCAGCTTTCCGGCTGCTCGTTTAGCTTCTAAATCTGCCTTGTGGTTGCCAAGGGAGACTAAGTCTGTGTTCGATGTATGTGCTGTGCATTTACATACCGCCACTTCTGAAGGAAGTTGGATGTCCTCCAACAGTTGTAAAATCAAATCTTTATGTGTAATGGGTTTTCCCGTGGATGTAATCATCCCTCTGTTTTTCCACTGTTGGGCAAACACATGTAAAGTTGAAAAGGCATATTGACTGTCAGTGTACACAGTGATTCTTTTTCCCCTTCCCAATTTACATGCTTCACTTAAAGCAACAAGTTCAGCTGCTTGTGCTGAATAATGTGCTGGTAATGAACCTGATTTAAGTACTCGGTCATTAGTTACAACTGCAAATCCTGATGCATTTGTTCCGTCTTTGTTTTTCTTACATGAGCCATCTACAAACATTACAACGTCCGCAGAAGTTAAAGGCATGTCCTTTAAGTCTGGTCTGGGTAAGACTGTCCTTTCGGTCTCAGCTATACAGTCATGTTTTTCTCCGTCTGAGTCATTAGGTAACAAAGTAGATGGATTCAAAGTGTTACATCGCTCAATTGTTAAATGAGGCTGTGTCATTAGTATTGTCATACAACTTAAGTGCCGAGCTGGAGACATAAAAGCTAATTTATTCTGTAGCAACAGCACTGCCACTGCATGTGATACTTTAAGTGTTAGAGGATGGAATAGAACCAGTGTAGATGAGCTTTGAACAGCTAAAGCTGCTGCTTGTACTGCTTGCACACAAGGAGGCATGGCGCTGGATATAGGGTCTAATCGCACTGAGAAGTACCCTACAGGCCGTAGGTTTCCCCCAAATGGCTGGGTCAGGACACTGGTCATGAAACCATTCCTAGAGTCACTTGTTTGAACAAATGGTTTAGAGTAGTCTGGGAGAGCCAATACTGATGCTCCAACTAATGTCTGTTTTAGCTGAGTAAAAGCTGCTTCTCCCTCTGCAGTCCATTGAATGACATCTTGTGCTGCCATTGGGACATCATAAATCAACCCTTGTAGCGGTTGTGTTGTTTCTGCATAATTTGGTATCCATTGTCTGCAGAAATTAGTCATGCCTAAAAAAGACATCATTTGTTTTTATTACTGGCTGCGCCTGTAAAATAGCAGCTTTCCTTTTTCATCTAATTGTTTTCCATTTTGTGTGAGCTGAAAACCCAAATACATGACCTGAGTCTTCCACAGCTGTAGTTTGTTTTTACTCACTTTGTGACCTTGCTCGAAAAGGAATTTGAGCAGAGCCAGAGTGTCCTCTCTGCATTGCTGCTCCGATTCCGAGGCCAGTAAAATGTCATCCACATACACAATTAATTGACTGCCCTGTGGAGGGTCAAATTTGGCCAAATTTGCAGTTATTGCTTGTGAAAACAAAGTGGAGACTCGCAGTACCCCTGGGGTGCGCGAGTGAAAGTCCACTTCCTGTTCCTGTATTGGAACGCAAACCAGAACTGAGAATCTGGGTGCACTGGAACTGAAAAAAATGCATTTGCAAGGTCTATGACTGTAAAACTTTAGCTTTAGGATTTAAGTCATTTAACAATGTGTTTGGATTTGGCACTAAAGGAGCCCTAGGAATTACAGCGTTGTTCACTGCCTGTAAATCCTGTGTCATCCTCCATCCTGATGATGGTGGTGCTTTTTTCACTGGAAACAAAGGTGAGTTACAGGGAGAGTCAGGACACTCTATAATCACACCTGAACTCTTTAGTGCTTCCACTAAAGGTGCAATACCTTCTTCAGCTTCCTTTTTTAACGGATATTGTCTTTGAAATGGTCTAAACGACCCTTTTGGAGTGATTTTGTATGGTTCCACTCCTTTAATTAACCCCACATCAGCAGGACCTTTAGACCATAACCCCACTGGGATGTCTGTTAAGGCCTGCTCTTCTTCGTGGGTCAGTACAAATCATTCTGAAACCCCCTCGTCCAAGTCAAACTGGACGCCTTCCTCCAATGTTCTTTTTCCGGTAATTCTTATTGCCTTCATACCGTCTGGTGTTGGAACCACACCGATATTCAGGGCTTCTAAAAGGTCGCGTCCTAATAAATTCATTGGGCATAATTGGGATATGGCAAACGCGGCTTTTGTCTCAGACCCAGTCTGAGGATCTTTTACGTTTAACGCAGTTGTAAGTGGTTCAGTTACAATGTGTCCGGTCGCTGATCTTACTCTAAGTACATTGTACGGATGAGTATTAAATTTTCTTTCTGCACAGTCATTTCTTATAATTGATCTACACGCTCCCGTGTCGCAAAGGAATTTAATGAAGTAACCATTAATTACTAAGTTTACCATTGGCTTTTGTTCATATGATAATAACACGTCCGTGTTTTGCAGAGACAAAATTTCTCCCTGCTCCTTCTCACTGTGTATGTCATGCGGTGTATGTTCGCGTTCGTGCATCTGACCTTTTGTACCAACGGTCAGTCAGGAGTAATCCTCCTGACGCCTGGGTCCAGGTGGGGCACGGTCTCTCCCTCCTCCTTCACCGTATCGTTGTCCTCTCTCTTCCTCCTGACAATGTTTCGCCCAATGACCTCTCTGACCGCACCGAAAGCACACAGCCTCCTCCACTCCACGCCATCCACGTCCAGCTCCACTCCACCTCTCTCTCCATTTTCCCCGTCCACGTCCTCGTCCAGCATTCCCTCGGAAAAACAAATCAGTATCATTAGCATTCACCACTACAAAGGTTTCACTCTGGCGTTTCTTTTTTTTATTGTTGCTTTTTTCAAGGCTCTCTGCATGCACTGCATACGCTTTTACCTGAGATAAAGGGGCGGTGGCCCATCCAATTTGCTGTTTCTTTACAAAATGACTCACTTCAGGTTTCAAACCACATAAGAATGCATTTTTTAGTTGATTTGCATATGGGGATGTTTCTACATTTGGGGGAATCTCGATCCCGCTATTTGTATCAAACACCTCCTTAAGTCTATCAAAATACACCAGCACAGATTCGTCATCCCCTTGTTTACAATTGGCTATTTTTGAATAGTCCGCACGTCCTTGGTAGTGTTCAACAATTTTAGTCAGTAGAAGTTCTACACGCGCGGTCCAAGCACCTTGTTTATATAATATTGGATTTGCATTCTCAAGTGGGTCCCATTCATTTTTTACTACACACCAATCTGCTTTGAGCATAACTCTCAAAGCACGTTCAACTTCAAGAGAATCCAAATAGTAGCTCTCGCAGAGCCGATAAAACATAGTTTTAAACTCACCCGTGTTCACCTTTGGGTGTGGAATGTCGGCGGTAGCCTCTTTAACATCCAGCTCTGTCCACGGTCTATAGACTCGGACCATGACTGGTTGCTCACCCTGTCCCGCTCGGATTTGGCATTTCAATCAACGGATACGTTTCAGCTTGAGCTAATTTTGCTTTTAAAACTTTAGGCTTAGGAGGACAGAAGGTCTTACCGCTGCGTGTTGGGTGGCGCTCCTCCTCCTCAAAATTAGCTGCTAACGGTGGCTTCCCAGTGGAATGCGCTTGAGTCGTGTGGGCCGGGGCGGAGGAAGGCGGAGTTAGAGGCTGAGGCTGTGGCTGTTGGGAGGGTTCTGGCTGTGCATGCTGTATCGGCTGCGGCTGCGCCTGCGGCTGCGGAGAGGGCCTGCGGCTGCCAGCCCTTGCTGGCTCGGATAGGGAGGAGGCAGATTCTGCAGGGACCCAGGTCATCTTCGATCTCTTGCTCTCGGCGATAGAAAGCATGTAAAGAAGGATAGGTGGTGGTTAGTACAGGTCTATTCAGAACCTCCTCATCCAACCTTTTAATTTCTGTAGCTTTGTCTTTGGCTACCTTTCTGAGTTTCTCCTCATTTTCTATTAATCTTTTCCTGTTTCTCATTCTGTCTCCCTATTCTCCTTTTTTGGGCTTCAATTAGCCAATTTTGAGCTTGAGGCAATCCCGCTTGCCTCTGTTTACTTTATTATTCAGATTATCTGCTGTAATCTTTCTAATTAACTCCTCACATTCGTTAACCTGCAATTTACCAATAAAACCATATTTTTCATGCCATTTATTCAAATGGATTATATTCTCAGGGTCAATATGCTGCATCAATTTAACATCCCCAATTAAGACCTTATCACCACCCAGTTTACTTTTATTCGAACCCATTGTTCTCAGTAAACCAGCCAGTAAATCAACTCAAACTCAATCAAACCCCAGTCACACACAGTCACACTCAAACACACCTTTTTTCTGTAACAATTTCCCAGTATATGCTCCACACACGTCTTGTGGGCCTTTATAATCGCACTCACCGCTTCAACATGCAGTGAAACAAAACAATTTTTTCAGCATAAGCCTCTCACTGTCTAGTGGGCTTTTAAAATCTCATTACTCATCTGCAGGAATCAATTCTACGTAGTCAGGCCTTTTTTATAGTCACATTGACTTCGGACTCATTCATCTCACCCGTTAAGATTTTACATGGAGGTTCTCGATAATGGTCAATACTCGAGTTTTCCTGTGCGTCCAACGCACCATTAAAACCAACAATACTAGCTATGCAAGGCAGTTCGATTGTGGCGTATTACGATACGTGATTATTAATCTAAGATAAATTCCTGTGCTCTCTAGACAAGCTCTCTAGACCTTATACCCCTTCTTGTAATTAGGTGCTCTATCTCGCATAGAGGTTCGCACTTGTCACGGCCAAATGAACTAAACGCACGAGTCAGTTTCAAGAAACACCATAAAGACTTACAAAGCATAAGGTATCTATCAAACTAAAATCCAGCAAGACAACAAGCTTTAACACAGATTAACATCAGAATATCCCGTTTAAAACCTCACCCGTTAAGATTTAATATGTAGGATCTCGATCAAAAACACATACTTTTTCGGCTTTAAACCTCACCCGTTAAGATTTTACATGTAGGATCTCGATAAAGCGGATCTCACCATTAGATGACATTTAGGGTCTCGATCTTTCAGAGTTTAAGAATCTCATATGCTGGCCAACCTCATGGAAAAACATCAACTAATGATGTAAACTTCATGCAGCCCGCTCAACATATGTCAGATTTCCAAAACTACTCCCAGGAGCTTTGGTATTAAAAAAAATCACACACACACCAAAAAAAACTTAAACAGCTGTTTACCTGACTTTTTTTTCCAATGTCCAAGTTCAGATCTGTCTCCCGTCTCTCTCTTCTGATTCCGTCACTGCGTCTCCTCCGCGCCGAAGGAAAGGATGTTCTGGCCCGTACCGCTTAAACCGCGCGGCTTTGGGACTTACAAAAAAACGCTTTGGTTTGGCGTTTTCCCATGCATGGTCAGGTCCGCTCCCCCGACGAAGAGAAGATGAACAGATTGGAATCCGGCTCGAAGGACCAAATGTTGTAAGAATTCTATATTGTAAAAAGAATTCTGTTCGTCAGATTAATGAGGAGACAGTGAGACTGTATTGAATTTAGAATGAATAGTCAGGATTTATTCCTTGCAAGGAAGAAGCGAAGTACAGACATGTCATGAGACTGTACAACAAGATGAATCTGCTTACAAAGTAAACAATACATATGGGTTTTATACATATCAGTCCACAATGTGAAGGAGGAGGAGGATGTTCACTCCCCTACAGTCTGCGACCTAGAGGCCAGGTGGTAATAGCTTAGACTAGGGACATGTTTGTAATAGCATGAGAACAGAACAGAAGCAGACAGAAGCATAACATATAAAAACTAAAAAATAGACACTTAATAAAAACATACAATTCCCATAACACAGAAGAACAAGGTGTTTGTCAATTATTAGATGTAGAATGTTGTACAGTTATTCCTATGCACACATCTGATGACGGGAACCTTACAAATGCTTAGAAAAATGACTGAGGACTGAGCATGTGTTAGGCTCAAATTGGAAAAGAAAACCTAAAGGCTTAGAGGATTTTACAATGTGGTTAAGCCAGTTGACGTGGCCAAAATTATTTCAAATTTTAAGGTTAACAATTGTAGGGTTTATATTAATGGCAATGGTTGTTTTGTGTTGTGCGTTGCTGTTTATTAAAATAAAAGTTAGTCGAGCCAGCATATTTGCTGGACAGTTCCCTATGTATGCGCATAGCGTAATTAACAATTAAATGGTTGGAATGAGGAAGAACCTATTTTTGAAGAGATGAATAATTTGTCGGAGGTTTTGGAGAAATAATTATGTGTGTATAATGGAAAAGGAAACGAAGAGGACAAAGAAAGGTTTAGATTCTGGACAGTTTAACAATGCAAAGCCGTTTTAATCATATTACCTTACTGGCCAATTTTAATTAATCAATCAAAAACGGCGCCGACCACATGTTGTGGGACATGAGCGTCAAGAGATACAAAGAAATACGGCATGCTGTTTGGAAACTTGGACAGTTACACCAAGATTTGGTCAGAATCCATAATTTGTTTTTCCATGTAGGACGCACTATGCGTGCAGTACAGTCGGAAATGAGGCAAATACGAATACGCCTTTTGGATTTGAAAATAAGGGATGATTCTGATGAAGAAGAGTAATAGCAGTTCAAAGATAGGTGAACTGAGATAAAATTTTTATATTACAAAAATGTTTGTAGTCATGATTGTATTTTAATGTGAGTAAAATGATATATTCTTATATATCATGCTGTAACTCTTTTAAGTGGAAGATACCACAAGTTAACCATATGTTGTTATGGTAGGAGGAAGGGTGATTTGATAGGAAATGTTGAAGTATAATTATTATTAATATAAAATATTATAACATTAAATTCTTGCAAGAATGAAGCAAAAGCTGTCTGCAGATTCTTCTGCTGAAAAGGAGGCGTGTGTGCTAACTTAATGTACATGTATTATGAACCAGTTGTAATATTTAGCAATACGTGACCTAGAGATGGTCATAAAGAGGGGAAATGTGGTATAATATTTTTGGATGTTATGTGTTTTATTTCTGTGTACTTATTTAGCTATTCATTATGCATGAGTTTATATTATGTGTCATATGGTTTATAATCAAGTATGGTATGTTTTAATACATCTAGAAGCATATTAATATTTAATGTTCTGTATTTTTCCTGATCCACACTATCTCTTCTGTTTTACATATGATGTTCAAGATGGAAGAAAAAAAATGAGCTTACAGTCAACTCCCTTTAAGGCCTCCCCTTCCAAATTCAACCTGGTGCTGACTCATGATCTACAAAACCTGAACATTGTGAGTACACTGAGCCAGTACAAACCCAATTCCAAAAATGTGCAATGGTACAGTTTCAAAATAAATCAAGATGGAAAACAGCAAAATAACCTCAAAAACATCTCTGCCTAAAAAAACAAAAAAACAAAACAAACAAACAATATTTGGATTAATATCCCTTTAGATGAAGGCTGTTGAAGCTCAAACACTATTTTAAATTACAGCCACATATGTCAACATTACCTGCACCAAATATAATTGTTCTAATGTGAAACAAACCAAAACTATAAAAATCTTTTTTTATGAAATGGTCAGGCGGAGTCTCCATTTTAAAACAATGGGGCAGAATTTGGCATATTTTGGTACCACCTGTTTTTGTTTGCTTGATGTTTGGTCTGTGTTTGGAGAACAATGTAAATGGCTTATATGTGCTTGTAGCTGAGTCTCAGTGATGTGCTGCTTTGCCATCATTTTCTGAGTGTCTCTATCCTTATACATTGCCTCCAGTAACACTGGTAAATAACTTGATGTATGTAAAGCGCTTTGAGTGCCTACTACAGTATGTGGAAAAGTGCTATATAAAAAAATAAAAAAAATTAATAAATAATTAATAATAAATAATATTATAATATAATAAATAATGTATTGTAATGTAATGTATGTAACATTTTATTCAGAATACAACATAGATAACATATGTAATGTTATTATGGATTTTATGAGAGCTACACATTCCCAAAATGGGACAGGTAGAAATAAGAGGCCGGAAAAGTTAAATGTACATATAAGGAACAGCTGGAGAACCAGTTTGCAACTTATTGGTCAATTGGCAGCATGCTTGGGTATAAAAGAGCCACTCAGAGTGGCATTGTCTCTCAGAAGTCAAGATGGGCCGAGGATCACCGATTTCCCCCAATGCTGCGGCAAAAAATAGAGTTTGAAGTTATCATCATCTACAGTGCATATTATCCAAAGATTCAGAGAATCTTCAACAATCTCTGTGCCTAAGGGTCAAGGCCGAAAGACCCTGCTAAATGCCTGTGATCTTCGGGCCCACTGCATCACAAACAGGAATGTTACTGTAATGGAAATCACAACATGGGCTCAGGAATACTTCCAGAAAACATTGTCGGTGAACACAATCCACCGGGCCATTCGCCTTTGCCAACTAAAACTCTATAGGTCAAAAAAGAAGCCATAACTTAACATGATCCAGGAGCACAGGCATTTTCTCTGGGGCAGGGCTCATTTAAAATGGACTATGGCAAAGTGGAAAACTGTTCTGTGTCAGACAAATTAAAATTTATAGTTATTTTTGGAAAAACTGGGACACCATGTCATCCGGACTAAAGAGGACAAGGACAACCCAAGTTGTTCTGAGCGCTCAGTTCAGAAGCCTGCATCTCTGATGGTATGGGGTTGCATGAGTGCGTGTGGCATGGACAGCTTACACATCTGATATAGAAGACCTAAGACAGTTGAGCAACTAGAAGCCTGTATTAGACAAGAATGGGACAACACTTCTGTTCGTAAACTTGAGCAGCTTGTCTCCTCAGTCCCAGACATTTGCAGACTGTTATAAAAAGAAGAGGGAATGCAACACAGTGGTAAACATGGCCTTGTCCCAACTTTTTTGAGATGTGTTGATGCCATGAAATTTAAAATCAACTTATTTTTCAAAATTATACATTTTCTTAGTTTAAACATTTGATATGTCATCATTGCATTCTGTTTTTATTCACAATTTTTACAGTGTCCCAACTTATTTGGAATCGGGGTTGTAAAAGCCAAGCTTAATTTTCAATTTGATTCAATGACGGTGAGCAACAAGCTGCAAGCCTCTCTCATGGAACCCCTTAAAAAGGGCCTCAAGTAAGGGTGATATCAGCGATATACCTCTTTCCACCAGAGGGCAGGCTCCAAAAGCAGAACAATAAGGAGTACAGTGTCATCATAAACGATGCCTAAAATTTTACAAATCGACAGATTATTATTATAAATGGAAAATAAAATGGGTCCTAAAATGGACTCTGCTACAACACAGAACTAAACCTGGCCCTTTAAAGTTAGTGGGGAAACTTAGGGATCAGTTTAAAATCAATTGAACCGGAAGTTAGTGTAGAATTTCGACAGCTCTCTTCTCAATGCTGATCTGCAAGGGAAGTAAAGCTGCTACTGGCCATCGCTCATGCAGCTGGACATTCTGCTGGAACACAAGGTATATATTAAAGCATTCATTTGGGCTTGTTTGCCTCAAAATAAATGTTCCCCGTAATGGATCAGCGCCACAGCGATGGAGTCGACAGGGCCATGTGTGCTTTATCAGCCAAGTAATTGTTCATCTTGACACACATTGTCTTTGAGAGGATGGGCTACTGAGAGCCAGTGGGCCTTATTAATGGCTTCTAATAAAGATGGGCATTCATCAGGCATTATACAGTGCTTTCAGAGGCACTATCTCTCACTCGGACAGCACTACAACTCTGTGAAAAATTCACTTTTACTAAAACAGATATGGGACTGCTCTACAAAAAATCTATTAAATTGTTGGTTGTATGAGTATCTACCATAAAGCCATAATTCCACTGTCTTAGTACTGCATGGTTTTAGGGGAAATAAAAAGGGTCCAAATTTTAATGTATCATACCACATTCTCAATGGGACCAATGAAGCAGTACAGTTATTAGAAGGTGGGGCTGCAGGCTGCAGAAAATGAAAGTCACAATATGCAACATAGGCTTTCACACATACTGTACCTTGTTTGGGTCCATGTAACGCTTCACAATTTAGTTTTCAGACCATTTGGTGCAACTGGAACAATTAGAAAATAAACTTACCAACCCTACTAATGGACACTGTGTAATTTGAACCTTGGTTGTTGTTGTTAAAATAATTCTTTATTCATATTATCCAGAAAGACACATAGACAGAGTATAATTTCAAAATGAATGGTCAGGTTTAATTCTTGCAAGAATGAAGCAAAGACAACATGTAAGCAATGGAACAGGATGAGGTTTGCTTGACAAAGTAAACAATACATGAGATTTTATATCATGCAGTGAAAGCGGGAGTAGGGTTATCTTTCACAAACTCCCCAGCACAAGCTCCAGCTGCAGAAAGAAGTCCCTGGCAAGGACTGTCTACATCCTTGCCAGGGTGTTCATGTTTGGATTAACATGAAGGACATGACATGGTCAGATTTGACATGACCTGAAGAGAACTATGTCTGTATGAACTGTAATTATAAACATTATAACAGTTGTACATTTTTTATTTTAATAAACTAGGCATATATGTGTGTGTGGGTGTATGTATATACCCTTCGGTCAATAAAAAACTCACAATGGTCACAGAAAAAACTTTATTCTGACAAAAGTAGAAATAAATAAAAATTCTATGAATGTTAACCAATGAAAGTCAGACATTGCTTTTCAACCATGCTTTAACGGAATTATTTTAAAAAATAAACTCATGGAACAGGCCTAGACAAAATTGTTGGTACCCCTAACTTAATATTTTGTTGCACAACCTTTTGAGGCTATAACTGCAATCAGACGATTCCTGTAACTGTCAATGAGACTTGTGCACCTCTCAGCAGGTATTTTGGCCCACTCCTCATGAGCAAACTGCTCCAGTTGTTTCCGGTTTGAAGGGTGTCTTTTCCAGACGGCATGTTTCAGCTCCTTCCAAAGATGCTCAATAGGATTGAGGTCAGGGCTCATAGAAGGCCACTTTAGAATAGTCCAATGTTTTCCTCTTAACCATTCTTGGGTGTTTTTAGCTGTGTTTTGGGTCATTGTCCTGTTGCAAGACCCATGACCTGCGACTGAGACCAAGCTGTCTGACACTGGCCAGCACATTTCTCTCTAGAATCCCTTGATAGTCTTCAGATTTCATTGTACCCTGCACAGGTTCAAGACACCCTGTGCCAGATGCAGCAAAGCAGCCCCAGAACATAACAGAGCCTCCTCCATGTTTGACAGTAGGGACAGTGTTCTTTTCTTGATATGCTTAATTTTTCCGTCTGTGAACATAGAGCTGATGTGCCTTGGCAAAAAGTTCCATTTTTGTCTCATCTGTCCATAGGACATTCTCCCAGAAGCTTTGTGGCTTGTCAACATGTAGTTTGGCATATTCCAGTCTAGCTTTTTTATGATTTGTTTTCAACAATGGTGTCCTCCTTGGTGGTCTCCCATGTAGTCCACTTTGGCTCAAACAACGACGGATGGTGCGATCTGACACTGATGTTCCTTGAGCATGGAGTTCACCTTGGATCTCTTTAGAAGTCTTTCTGGGCTCTTTTGTTACCATTCGGATTATCCGTCTCTTTGATTTGTCATCAATTTTCCTCCTGCGGCCACGTCCAGGGAGATTGACTACAGTCCCATGGATCTTAAATTTCTGAATAATACGTGCAACTGTAGTCACCAAGAGTGGTCTTGAAGTCCTCTCTTCATTAGGTTACACTGGCTCGCGGTTGACGCCCGCATCAAGTTCAAAGCTATGCTCTTGGCCTACAAGACCACCACTGGTTCTGCACCCTCATATCTTCACTCACTAATACAGACATACGTTCCTACCAGATCCCTGCGCTCTGCAAAGGAACAACGTCTGGTGGTACCGTCCCAAAAAGGTAAAAATCACTCGTGCACCTTCTCTGGATCTGTTCCACATTGGTGGAATGATCTACCTGCTGCTGCAAGATCAGCAGATTCTGTAGCCATCTTTAAAAAACACCTGAAAACACATCTCTTCCGTCAACACCTGACTGACAAACACCGAGTTCTACTTCCTTTCTATTGATTCCTTTCTTCAAAAAAAAAAAAAAACTTCTCTTATCCTTAGTTTGTATACTGTGCTGGGTTTAAACTGACTAGTTTTTTGTGCACTTATGCTTTTTGTACCTTGTGTTGTTAAAATTGCTTCCATTGTTTTCCTCATTTGTAAGTCGCTTTGGATAAAAGTGTCTGCTAAATGACTAAATGTAAATGTAGTCACAGGAACATCTAGCTGCTTGGAGATGGTCTTATAGCCTTTACCTTTATCATGCTTGTCTATAATTTTCTTTCTATTCTCCTGCGACAACTCTTTCCTTTGTTTCCTCTGGTCCATGTTGAGTGTGGTACACACCATGTCACCAGACAACACAGTGACTACCTGAAGCCCTATAAATAGGCCCACTGACTGATTACAAGATTGTACACACCTGTGATGTTAATTAGTGCACACACCTTGAATTAACATGTCCATTTGGTCACATTATTTACAGTCTTTTCTAGGGGTACCATCAATTTTGTCTAGGCCTGTTCCATGAGTTTATTTTTTAAAATAATTCCGTTGAAGCATGGTTGAAAAACAATGTCTGACTTTCATTGGTTAACATTCATAGAATTTTTATTTATTATTACTTTTGTCAGGATAAAGTTTTTTCTGTGACCATTGTGAGTTTTTCTTTCATTGACCGAAGTACCAACAATTTTGTCCACGTGTGTACATATACACTCACCTAAAAGATTATTAGGAACATCATACTAATACTGTGTTTGACCCCCTTTCTCCTTCAGAACTATTTTAATTCTACCTGCCATTGATTCAACAAGGTGCTGAAAGCATTCTTTAGAAATGTTGGCCCATATTGATAGGATAGCATCTTGCAGTTGATGGAGATTACACCACCACCACCACCAGCCTGCACAGTGGTAACAAGGCATGATGGATCCATGTTCTTATTCTGTTTACGCCAAATTCTGACTCTACCATCTGAATGTCTCAACAGAAATCGAGACTCATCAGACCAGGCAACATTTTTCCAGTCTTCAACTGTACAATTTTGGTGAGCTCGTGCAAATTGTAGCCTCTTTTTCCTGTTTGTAGTGGAGATGAGTGTTACCCGGTGGGGTCTTCTGTTGTAGCCCATCCGCCTCAAGGTTGTGCGTGTTGTGGCTTCACAAATGCTTTGCTGCATACCTCGGTTGTAACGAGTGTTTTTTTCAGTCAAAGTTGCTCTTCTATCAGCTTGAATCAGTCGGCCCATTCTCCTCTGACCTCTAGCATCAACAAGGCATTTTCGCCCACATGACTGTCACATACTGGATGTTTTCCCTTTTCACACCATTCTTTGTAAACCCTAGAAATGGTTGTGCGTGAAAATCCCAGTAACTGAGCAGATTGTGAAATACTCAGACCAGCCCGTCTAGCACCAACAACCATGCCCACGCTCAAAATTGCTTAAATCTCCTTTCTTTCCAATTCTGACATTCAGTCTGGAGTTCAGGAGATTGTCTGGACCAGGACCACACCCCTAAATGCACTGAAGCAACTGCCATGTGATTGGTTGATTAGATTCTTGAATTAATGAGAAATTGAACAGGTGTTTCTAATAATCCTTTAGGTGAGTGTATTTATAATTGTGTAACATCATTTTACCCCATAGACTGTTGTTTTAAACCAGAATCCCTTCTAATACATCATTCATGATAAACAGCCCAATGTGAGTGTGGTTTTGTAGTTTTCTTAATTTACGCTTTAATATTTAATGAAGCGGGGTCAGACTCTACCACAGTGTTGTGGATCTAACTGCAGAGAAGAGCCCTCCGTGCGTGGACTGCTTCTACCATCACAAAGTCAATTCCCACTTCTATGTATCTCAGCATACACAGCTCTCCGCTTCCACAGCCACTCTGATTGCAATTAGTGAATTATGCACTTGGACTTTGGCCAGCAATGCAGGATTCAATTATTCACAAATGTTAATAGGCCCAGGCTGTGTCACACGGACACACAGATGCAGACACACATACGCACATACACACGTGTGAATCAACACATTAAGCCGTTTATAGTGAGCTACATAAGCATTATTCCATTTTGTGTTGTTGTCTGAATGTCTAGTGACTGAAATGTAATCCACTCAACATTTCCCACAATGATTCAGTTAGAGTAGTGAGCAGTGGTGGTCACTAGACAGTCAAAATAGACCATAAATAGACCATAATGCTTTGCTGATTGTCTGAGAAGTGCAGCACGACCATGAAAAGTTTTTAACTGTACACCACAGGTTTAAATGAAACGAGTTAGAAACAAGTTTCACTTTCTGTTGAAACATATATATATATATATATATATATATATATATATATATACACATACATTTTTTATTCATTTTTTTGATTGGGACAATGCATGTTAATGAACATACTTATAGACGGTTTCATCGAACGCACGCGCGTTGCCATGGTCACGCGTCTGGACCTAAGTTAATTTCCGGTCTGTGTTTGTTTATCGATCAGACTCATATATAGTTATATAGTCAGTTATATATACTCATAACAATTATAATATATTATTATTATTATATTATAATTATATATTATTATATTGTCATTATTTATGGGTCAGTGGCCTCGCTAGTAGCTAATATGGCACCGACTACAAACGTAGTTAAAGTTAAGGTGATGACTAGATCGAAATTGGGCTCAGCTTGTTGTGCTGTGGGATGCAATCTGACATCTGGAACAAACGCCTTGTCAAAAATAAAAATGTTTCGGTTTCCTAAAGACCAGACGAGACGGCAATAATGGATTACCGCTGTGCGAAGAGAGGCTTGGCTGAGAAGCAAGAATTCAAGGATCTGTAACACACACTTCGTTACAGGTAACAAACTCATGATAAGCGACAGATATTTTTCAAACATAAGAGCCACAATGGTTTTCCATCAATGCTGTACAAAAAACACAAGTATTTACCAGCCGCCTTTGGCTTGCTCCCTGGGGACATAACACATACAATAATGCATAGCTTTTCTAATGAAGCTTTAAATGAATTACTAAATTAGGACTTTTACAACATTTTTATTGACGAATTTACTACACTATCACTGATACATTTTATTTGTGAAGCTGCTTTGTAACAATGTGAATTGTGAGAAGTGCTACAAATAAATTTGATATATCTCATTTCATTGTAATAGTAGGATACTAATACGTTTAATCATTTTTAAGCAATATCATATAATAATTTCTTTACACAAAAATGTGCATGTAACCAGAAAATTGATGGATTATGCAAAGGATGTATGATGCTCAGCAAGGTGCAATACTGTCAACACTAACTGTTCCTGTCACTTGTTTTATTTTAGGTGCACCATCAGTGGACCCATGCCATCCTGATTATGTTCCATCAATATTCACATACAAAAACATCACTGATGGTTCACGGAACCAGAGGAGTCAGAGGAGATCATCTGTGGTTGAGCCCATGGATTCACCTTCCTTAGAGGTCACACAGACTGACCCTGAAGAAGAATGCACTGCTGTGGGTACAGATCTGTCAATGGATGTTTTTGACCAGCTACAGAATGAAAACATTGAATTAAAAAGAAAAATGGCATCACTGGAGAAGAAACTGGAATCTCAAGAAAAACAAATACAAGATCATATGTTTGTCAGTCTGTCTGATTTTATTTTAAATGATGACAAGCATACTCATTTTTACACTGGTCTACCATCTACTTCTGTGTTTTTCACCCTCCTCACTTACTTGAGATCAATATGGAATGCATCATCAACCATACTTACCCTTCCCGAGCAGTTTCTTGTGGTTCTGATGAAGCTTCGTCTAGGCTTAACTCATCAAGACCTAGCTTTTCGATTCAAAGTGAGTTGTGGAACTGTCTCAAACATCTTTCATGAATGGCTCGATGTGATGGCTAAAGAATTACAATGCCTTGTCCGGTGGCCATCCAGAAAAGAAATCAGAAGAAATCTCCCCACCCTCTTCAAGACTACAGGTTTCAATAAAGTTAGATGTATAATAGACTGTACTGAAGTGTTCACTGAGAGGCCAACTAGTTTGCAAGCACGAGCAATCACATACTCCCACTACAAATCCCATAATACTGTGAAGTTCCTTGTTGGTATTAGTCCAACAGGGACTATTACATTGTTGTCAAAAGTCTGGGGTGGTCGTGCTAGCGACAAAGTTATAACAAAAAATTCTGGATTGATTGACCATGTAATGGCTGATAGAGGCTTAAATTTTCCTGAATATTTTGCAAACAAATGTGTTTGTCTTCATGTACCAGCATCTACAAAAGGAAGAAAACAATTGACAGGATTAGAGGTGACACACTCTAGAAAAATGTCATGAGTGAGAATCCATGTGGAAAGGGCCATAGGAAAATTGAAGTCATTCAGAATTCTGCGGAACACCCTGCCAGTCAGTATGGTCAAACGGCGAAATGATAACAGTCTTTGCACAATAGATAAAATAATAATTGTTTGTGCAGCACTTTCAAATTTGGGGAAACCACTTGTACCAAAATAAAGCAAGACTGAACCACAACTTAATTTGATACGAGATCACTTTTTTTATTACATATTTTAAAATGTCAAAAACATGCATTATAATATTTCTAATGTTGCACTTGTATCACAATGTTTCACATGGATTGTAAATAAAAACTGAAATGATATACTACTTAGTAATGAACACTAACAAACACTGATTAACTGATTTATTGACTGATGAATAAAGTACTATAGAATACGATTTCTGCTGTTTTTAATTTATTTATATAATGTAAAAAGTGAAAGATTTATTTTTTTTAGAAAACACCCTTTTTCTTGCTAGACTGATTTTAGATCAGCACTACTGAGCTGCTTTTGAAACCATAATCATGTAACTGTCACTCAACTGCAGTCTTCCCTCTACAAATTCATCCACAAGTTTTGGCAGCATGTGTTTAAAGTAAAAGCTACGTAGCTTTTGCATATATCTATTGACAAATCCCTTGTCATAAGGCACATCAAGCTCCAGGTGCTGTATTGGGGTCCAAATAACAAGACAGGATGTTTTCAGCCCAAGACAGTGCATCGCTAACTGTACCTGCTTATAGTAACCTCTGGGGCCTTTTGGGTTCAAAATGTACTGCCCACCCTCCACTCTGATGTCTTGGTTTGTTGTACTGAGTGCATCAAGAAGGGATGTGCAAGCACTGAGTGTTATGGGGCATTTTATTTCTAGCAGCTTGTTATCAGTTACCATCAGGGCTTGCTGCCAGCCAGCCCTCTGTCCATCACTATGGAGCCCCTCTCCCTAATCTGCTCCTTTGCAAGTCCCTCACTTTCTTTCCCATACATTGTGGCCACACTGCTCTGGAACTTTGGGTAGAGGTGTTCATTGAAAAACTTAACCGGGTCAGTTGTCTCACGCTGAGGCACTTTGCTGGCTGTGCTTGCTGTTATGCGCAGCTTGCGTGCATCATGCCAGAGTGGTTCTATGCTCTGTTTCCTTGTGTTTCTCTCTAGCTCAACCACTTGATCTGGGTTCAGTTTAATGAAGGCATCATAAAATATTGTGCACTTAGGACAGCTCAGAGCACTACCATGTTCACTGTGGGGCTGAGCTAAGCTGCTGAACAAACTGAATTCCACTCCCTGAGCACCCTGTTCTCCCTGACGGCTGGTGAAATCCTGACTACCTGACTCAGAGGCTGTGTCTGTCTCACTGCTGTCACACATGACAGAAAAGAGAGCAGTCTGGCACAACTTCCTAAAGGAAATGGTGAAAAGACATTACCTACACTGCCATATATATCGTACTGAATCTTTTACATTAGACCTACTGGTTGGTTTGTTAGATATATATGAAATATAACTTACTTTCAGGGCTTTAAAAAGCTTTTTTGGTGACCCATCTGGATTTAGAGGGGAAGGCAGAGGGAGATGGGTGCTTGATCTTTTGCCAGGTTTCAAGAAATTGCACTGTGCTACTGGTTGTGGATCAGCCTAAAAGAATATTTGAAATTAACATTGTACATAAATATACATTATAAAAATAATTATTAAGGAAAATAGCCATGATATATGTAATGTGCAAAATACCAATAATTATTTAATGTATTAAATATAATCATTGCAAAAAAAGCTCCCCTTCTTAGTCACCCGTGACCAAACACTTGGTTTTGAAGTGACAGATGGGCCACTCTGGAGTCCATCCTGGACACACTGCTCCACAGCAACCAAAATCGTACCCACATGACTACACACCTCTCCATTGCTGCACAGATCCAGATAAACATTTTATTTAAATGGGTTATCTAAATGCTACTGTAAAACGTAACGTTAGCTGTATTGTTTAGTTAGACAACCATACTTACCCTGCCATGCAGGTACAATGCCCACTCTGGACTTCGCCGGACTTCCTCGCAACGATCCAGGCGGAGTAGCTCTTGAAAGCGCCTGACCCGCTTCAATTTCCCCGTAAACAACACAGGTATTTCCATTCGTATAGGTTAAAATCTGTTTAACTTTTCCGGAATGAAAATAGTTATACGCATCCAAGCTGCGATATGCCTTGAACGCCTCCCTTGTATATACACATTCCTTCTCGACTAGGCATTCAAAGATGTGTACCTGACTGACCTCCGGTAAATCAGACAGGTCTGCAGAAAAACATTCTTGCCTCAACATTTTGTTGAACGGGTCTGGTAGTGTAACTTTGTCGCATTTAAGTTTGGCCAAATAACGGTTCTTTTCATCTACTGGTAACCCCAAATAATAATGACTAGACATAGTTTTACCTACTTGCTACCTAATTTACTTGCTATTTATTTAGCTTATTATTAGAAATCTACTCTAGATGGAGTTATTATTATTCGCGGAACTCTACCGGAAGTTAAGTTAGGTCCAAAAAGCCGCGCATGCGCAGTAACGTTTGTTTATGTTGTTGCCGTTGAAACCGTCTATATTCTTCTTCTTCTTCTTTCGTGTGTCGTCATCAAATGTCCAGCTCAGTAGAACTCAGCCACGTTCTCATCTCAGGTCCCACGTCGAAGAGGCCGGCCTCCGAAGGTGGTTTATACAGTGGACAGGTGGTGATTATGTGCTCAGCGGTCTGCTCTGGCTCCCCACACTCACACACTGCTCTGTCCTCCAGGCCCCACTTCCTCATCGATGCTTTGTAACGTCCCACCCCAGTTCGCAGGCGGTTTAGCAGAGTCCATTGCCGACGTGGCAGATCCTCTCCTTCAAGACCGCCTCCAGGGTCAAAGATGTAACGGTGGATTCGTGAGGGTCCTGCTGACTCCCACTCCTGCTTCCAAGCTGCCGCGAGCCATGCCTCTGTAGACAGGTCCTCAGGGATGGACCTGAGCAGGTCTTGTGCCGCCTTGTTGTACGGGTGGCGGGACTTCAGTCTATGAGGAGGCAGTGCTGTTGTGGTGGTGTTGCAGGATATGCCAGTTGCATCTTTGGGCTTTCCTTGCAAGAGCGAGGGTAGCAGCCTCTCGTCGGAGGCCGGCTGGGGCAATTCCTGCTAGTGTTGGCAGATGGTAGACAGGGGTAGAATTCAGGAAGCCAGTTATAGTCCGAAGGGCGGTATTTATGGCAGTGTCGACTTTCCTGGCGTGTGGGCTTCTGCACCAGGCTGGGGCACAGTATTCAGCTGTGGAGAAGACGAGAGCTACTGTTGATATTCGAAGCACCTTGGCAGTTGCACCCCAGCTAGTACCAGCGAGACGTCGAATTATTGCCACCCTTGATGACACTTTGGCCGTCACTTCTTCAAGATGTTGTTTGAATGTTAGAGATCTATCCAGGCGTACGCCAAGGTACCGTGGGGCTTGCTGGAACTCAAGACGCTTGTTATTAACGAATATGTCCAGTTCCCGTCTGGCCTCACTGTTGTTCAGGTGGTAAGCTGCTACAACTGTCTTGCCGATGCTGAGCTGTAAACGCCACTCACGCAGGTAGGCTGCCAAGGTGTCCATGTCCTGGTTTAGGCTGGCCTGTATCTGCTCCCATGTTTGTTGTCTCATCATAATGGCCAGGTCGTCAGCGTAACCATATTTCCGGGATGTTGTTTCCGGTAAGTCATGGATGTAGATATTGAATAACATCGGTGCAAGGACAGATCCCTGCGGAACACCATTCCTCAGCCTTCTAAGTCTGCTGCATTGACCGCCACTTGTCTTTAAGGTGAAGCTGCGGTTCGTCACCATCTCAATGATGAACTTCACCATGTCGGGAATGATCTTTAGTAGCTTTAGGTGGAGTCCGCGGTGCCAAACGGTATCGTAAGCGGCTGTAAGATCAAGCAGCACTACTCCAGCCTTCTGTTTTTCCTGAAAGCTGTCCTCAATGTCTTGGGTGAGCAGTGTCACCTGGTCAACCGCTTGACCGACCGCGCCGAATCCAGCTTGTTCCCGTGGGAGTTGAGGGTCCACTATTGGCTCGATACGATTATAGATCAGCCTCTCAGGGTTTTGAATGGAACACAGAGCAGTGAGATGGGTCGGTAGGATTTGGGGTCTTCCGCAGGCTTGTTTGGTTTTGGAAGGGCTATAACAGCGCGGCGCCATATCTTCGAGCTTGGACCTCCGAAGGCATGTCGAGTAGAATGAGCAGAGCCATACAGATGTTCTTACACTCTGGTGAGTCACAAACTCAGGGTGGATGTAATCTTGGCCTGGTGCTTTCCTTGTTTGGTCTTACTCAAGGCAGTCTGGAGTTCAGCTGTTGTAAATTCCCTGACAAGTTGGCGCCCACACTAGCTGCTCTATACAGGGAAGTCACCTGGTGTGATATTGTGCGGGCAAAGTTCTTATCAGCATCAGAGAAACAGCTGTTCTTAAGGAGCTGGGATGCGATGGCATTTGCTGTTATTGGGCACCGGGAGGTCGATGGTGTTCTACCTGTCAGCTGGTTTATTGTCCGCCACTTACGGCTGGAGTGGGTGAAGTCAATTGACTGAACTACTTCTATCCACCTTGACCTACGGGTGGCATCTAGCTTCTGCAGAAGTACTTGCAGATTCTTCAACTTCCTCCCTGGAGCTTGCATGCTGGTGGACATGCAGGAGGTGGCATTCTCCATCCCAGCCCGGGATGTAATTTGTGTTAAAGCCGCGGGGGATGGTTTTCCTTGCTGCCCCAAGGAGTACTCTGCAGTAAGCTGCATACCCAGCATCCACATCAGCGTTGTCTGGATCTGGGAGACAGAATGATGCTTTTTCTGTCTCCTCAGTGAATGACTGCCAATTTGCCTTACGAAAGTTCCATCTCCTGACGGGTTTCCTACAACTGGCTGCACCAGGGATGGGACCTTTATGATGGACGGTCGGTGGTGTGAGCGGGAATCTATCCAGGACACGCCT
Source organism: Perccottus glenii (assembly GCA_024416835.2). Lineage (NCBI taxonomy): Eukaryota > Metazoa > Chordata > Actinopteri > Gobiiformes > Odontobutidae > Perccottus > Perccottus glenii. The sequence continues at coordinate 1,062,752 of CM044558.2, forward strand.
CTGGCTTTTGAGCCGTGTGCCACACAACGAAAGCCAGGTCCGGGTTGGTGTGGGTATTCCAGCGTGCTGAAAAGAAGCTTGGGGGTTCTTTGGGGTCGAACAGCAGCAACGCATTGGCACTGGAGGCCCATTGGCTTAATATCTCTCCATTTGGTGTAGTATGGCTGTAACCCCAATCTATGTGTTGGCAGTTAAAGTCCCCTGCATAGATGGCGGGTGCAGGTGCCGGTGGAAGTGATGCCATGGTCAGCATTGATGGTGGGGGCTTGTAGACATTGACAACCGTTGTGGTCTGCACCTTAGTGGACAGCCATTCGATACTGAGCCTGGTGGGATTGGCCAGTGGCTGTCCAACTAAGGTCGTTCCTTACAAAGGTTGCAAGTCCGTGCTGTTTGCTGTGGGTGGACCCAGCAAGCTGGAAACCGGGCAGCTTGAGGATGTTATCGCTGTCACGGTGTGTCTCCTGGAGGAGGACGGCTGCTACTTTGTGGGAATCAGCGAGGTGGTAGATGACTTCCATTTTGGCGGTGGTAAGGCCCTCTACATTAAGTTGGAACACCGACAGACCTTGGTACTCGATGGTCGGGATGGTCACTCGTCCTGACATGGACGCACCATGTCCCTTCGGTCTCTTGCACCTCGGTCTGCCAGCTAGATGATGACTGGTTGGCGACATTAGTTTCGCAAGCTGGTCTTGCACCATTTCTTGCTACTCACGGAGGGGGCCACGTGAAGGCTGTCGTCATCCCCCCCACCGTCTATATGAGACACATGCCTCAGGCTAATTTCCATCTGTTGTCCCAACATACTCACACATTCATACACCAAGTGCTGTGTCACTGGAGGCAAGTTAGATTAAGTGTCTTGCCCAAGGACACAACAACAGTATGAACTGTGGGGAGAGCGGCAGTGGCGGATACAGAACGTCATTAATAGGTGGGCCTGGTGAATATGTGGTGGGGCCGTATATCAGGTATACCGTATACTACCTATACACATAGCAACTGGATAGCTCAGTTGGTAAGCAGTAGGCTTTATATTTTGTGTACCCAGGTTCGAATCTACCTTGGGACACTATGTATATTAGTTGTTTTCCACGTTTTTGTAATTTATTGATCATGGCATGCTGTCTTATATTTTCCAGTTTTCAGCTCAGTAACCTCAGTTTTGCAAATAAAGCTAGCCTTAATTTAAACCCCATTTGGCTGCTGCATTCCCAGTGTTAGCAAACGCTAACGCTAAGTCTGTTAACATGAATATTGCAAGCCTCCAAGCACAGACGTCTCACTTTAAGTCCTACCTGTTGCTTTTCGCTATCCACTTGTTTATCAGCTGTCCCATAGATTGACACCATCTCCTGCCATCTCATTTTCCCTCTTTCTTTATTTTTTTTGTTTTATCCATCTTTTAAAGACAACTGTGTGCATACTGTGACAACTAACACGGCGCCCCCGCCGGCCACGCCCACTCGTGATATTATATTAATTCTATTTATGGAATCTAATGAGGGCGTCTATTGAAGCCTGTTAGTCCTATAAAATGTTATAGTATTGAGGAAATACTGATACTGCTGCATACCCCCTTTTTGCGCCACTGCAGTGCAGTGCAGTGCAGTGCAGAGATCGTTTCTGCACCGAGTCTATTTCTGATGTGCTGCACGCCCTGAATTAAGATGTTTTTATTAATCTGATTGGGTGGGCCACCAGTCAATAAATCCGCGCATGGAGAGCGGGAATTAAAATGACAACTTTCCGGTTATAGAACGACCTGAGCCACTGCGCCATTATGCCCCCCATAGTGTCCGAAACCGCTCATTAATTGAGTGCACTACATTTTTACATTTAGTCATTTAGCAGACACTTTTATCCATAGCGACTTACATTCACCAGTGTTACATTTACATTTTAACATTTTAGTTGATGCTTTCATTTTAAAGTGACTTACATTAAGGTTCCATTCACCAGTGTTACAGCTGGAACACCACTGAAAGGCAAGGGGGTTAAATGTCTTGCTCCTATTGATGCCACTTTACTGACTCTATAACATTTATGTTACATTTTATTCCCTTTTTCCTTCTCTAGTCTGTATTTGAAGAAGTGGACCATTTATTATCTCAGTCTTCATGTTTCTGTGTAGATGAAACTAAACAATAGTCCTAGTTGCTCAGAAACGTTCATGGTTTCCTCACAGACTGTTGCCTTGTTTCAGATGTTCATGCAATATACTGCAACAATATTCATTCACCTTTTGTGTTTTCTTATAATCATACCAACATTTATCTGATTATAGCAGGGGTCGGCAACCTTTACCACTCAAAGAGCCATTTCTACTTGTTTCCAACATTAAAGAAAACACTAAGAGCCACAAAACCCTTTTGAAATTTTAAATAAAATAACACTGCAAATAACTTTTTTTTTTCTTTTTGCCTTTATGCTATGTATAAACAAACTATAATGTGTTGCATTTATGAAATCACTAACAACTGCAGAGAAAACTAAATTTAATTTTTGCCTGTAACAAAAACATTGTGAACTCTGAAAAAAAGACGTTGGCTTGAAGGTTACTCAAATGTCTATATAGTCTGTCTATTTGTAAAAAAAAACCCCGCCAAACTTAAATTATCCCCCAGCAGCAAACCAAAAACACCGTCCTCTTTCTGTGTGAGGTCATTGTTTTACTGGCGCGCAGTCAGATGTTAATTAGTGATGAGTCGTTCATGAACGATTCGTTCTTTTTGAACGAGTCTTTAATATGACTCGGGAACAACTAGTCATCTCAGAGAGCGAGTCGTTCATTTTTGTGTAGACCCGCGCATGCGCATTGCACCACATCTCATACAGGAAACAGAAAGGAGTCATTCATCTCCCGAGTCGTTCGTTTCGTTCGTTCGTTCGTTCGTTCACCAAGTCCCTTCCCCATAGAGAAAGAGTATGCAGTTACCGGAAACAGAAAGGAACTGTTCATCTCCCGAGTCGTCGCTTCGCTTCGTTTCGTTCGCTCGCTCACCAAGTCCCTTCCCCATAGAGAAAGAGTATGCAGTTACCGGAAGCGGAAAGGAACTGTTCATCTCCCGAGTCGTTCGTTCGTTCACCAAGTCCCAGCTGGGACTTGGTGAACGAACGAACGAAACGAACGACTCGGGAGATGAATGACTCTTTTCTGTTTCCGGACGGACGGATGTATTAGCTACAGCTACATGAGGCTGTCACGGCCCAGACCAGACATGTTGACGGAATTAATGCTAAGCTAAATATGAAGTGACAAAGGAAAAAACTATTTGGATTATGAGGGGAGTTGAACTCTCTGCCTGAAATAAGCTGCAATGAATTTATAATTTATTTTTCAAAGTTTGGCCATGGCTGCATTAGTTTATAGTTATTATAGTGTTTATTCCAAAAGTACTAAATGTATTAAAAATTGTAATATGCAACATTTTAATTAGATTCTGCTGAAATGAACGAAATGACTTGAAAAAAGATTTGTTCATTTTGCTGAACGAGACTTGAAGAACTGATTCAGTAAAATGAACTGAACTTCCCATCACTACTGTTAATCTGAATAAAAAAAGGACTATTTCACTGAACATGAAAAAATATGAATATATGCAAAATAATAGGCAATTCAAATATTTATCATACTTGGTTAATGTGATTTCTGCTCCTGAACCTCAGCGCACAGCTTCTGCACATCAGAGCAGTCACCTTTATCTTTACACAGGATCATAAGCTGTCATCTGTGAAGACGTGCGCCATGTTTGCTTTTAATAAAGTTTATGTTGGAGAACACCTGCTCACATACATATGTGGATCCAAAGATCGACAGGACTCAACGTGCATACTTTTTCATGTTCACATAAACGTCGGGGATAGCATTCCAAGTTTCGAACACAAGTTTGTTCGGTTTGGGGAGGTTTTCAATATCACGCCATTTGTGATTCTGATGGATGGATGGATCGAGGCTTAAGGGAGTGACAGGGAAGGATAATTCGTTTTTTTCCTCTCTGAACTCACAGAATCGTTTCCCAAATGTTTGCATTGCGATGATTGCAGAATGTAAATACTCAGAATTTATCATGTGAGCTTCTTTGAACTCTCTCAAATTGGGGAAGTGTGAACTCTCCCCAGGAAACTTTCCACTTCTTCCAGACACGCAGCAAAGTGTTTCAGCACCTCCCCTCTGGACAGCTACCGGACTTTGTTGTGCAGCTGGAGATCAGAATATGTGCTTTCCAGTTCGTCCAGTAACAAACGGAACTGACGGTGATTTAAACCTTTTGCCATTATTTTATTGACAATCTGAATGACAACATTGATTACTTCTGTACATTCCGGGGGAAATGTTTGAGCACACAGTGCCTCTTGATGCAGGATGCAGTGAAAAGTCAGCAGCTTTCTGTCCAGCGACTTCTGCAGTAAAGCCCCAAAGCCCTTCTGCGCTCCTGTCATACTTGATGCCCCATCAGTAGCCACTGACGCCAGATGGGTGGTGGTATTCCATTTGGTTCTTAAACAATTCAAAACAGCCTCACAGGTGTCCTCCCCCCGTGTTTGGCCTTTTAGTGGTATCAGTTCAATAATTTTTTCCTGTGGCCCGGCAGAGTTTACTTACCGGCAGAACAGCGCTATTTGTTCAATACCTTTGTCACATTTGTCTTTAGATTCATCACAGGCACTTGAGTAGGCCACAGCTAAATTAATGTATTTAATTTGCCGTCTGGTGATGTCTTCTGCCATTTTTATGGTTCTGTCTTTGAGAGTCTTTGCAGAGAGGGGCATGTCCCTGATTTTCTGCACAATTTCACTTTTGTTTTTAAAGTCTGTGAATAGATGTTCTGAAATCTTAATGAGCCTTCTGTTTTCTTCAGACACTTTTCTTTTCTTAGAATTCTCCATAGTTGGCCTACCTTGGATTCGAAAAGTTCAAGAAATTGCGCACTGGCAGTTGTGACGCATAGTAACAGCGACAACATTTTTTAACACGTTTAATTTAGATGCTACAAGAGCACCATAATCTTAAAATTTTGAATTGCATTTTAAAACGAATAAACTAAAATAAAATACATTTCAATTAAATACTCATTAATTATTTTCAAAAGCCACAGGGACCCATGGATTATAAGAAAACACAAGTTAACTTTAAATGAAGACAAAATGAACATTTTTATTTTTTTATTTTTACATTCCGTCAATGAGCACTAAAATGGATTCTGTCAGCCACATATTGCACTGGAGTGTTTCCTCTTTATTCCATTTTGGATGAGTGAGGCATTACTTCAGTGGAGCAGGTGAATATGAGAGCACTACCTCCAGCACTTAACAGCTTGTCTGCAAATGGCCTATTCATTTGAAAGTGAAAACAAGCCAATATTTCTAAGAGCAAAGGAAAAAACTGTCCTTGATTGTTTTTAGGGAAAATATAATCTTGGAGATAAAGGGATGTTATTGAAAGTATTATCATAAACATAACAGAGACAGGGCTGTGCTAATAAAAGCAGTGCAGGAGGCAAATTTATAATGTGCGTAGGAGCCCCCAGCAGCTGCTGTTTACTGTCGGAGGTAGCACTGATTTGAGCGAGATACGTGCCTTCTCTAATTACTGGGACCAGCTACACTAAGATAGATGATGAAGAGTTTGAATTAGATCTAAAGGCTGCGCTCTCAGGCAAGGCATGGCAATTTTATTTATACAGCACAATTCATACACTGGGTAACTCAAAGTGCTTTACAGGAATAAAAGACAATTTACAAGATTTAGAAACATTTAAGAAACATAAGAAAAATTAAAAACATTTTAAAAGAAGAGTGCAGATTAAAACACTTTATGTTGTAATGTAGGCGGAGCTAAAGAGGAAGGTTTTTAACCTCCCCTTAAACAATGTTAAAGTTGAGGCTGTTCCAGGTTTTTGCTGAAACTTAAACGCTGCTTCACCCTGTTTAGTTCTAACTCTGGGCACGAGCAGAAGGCCTGTCTCAGATGTTCTCAGAGTCCGAGGAGGTTCATAAGCAACTAGCATGTCAGAGATATATTCTGGTGCTAAACCATTTAGAGACTTGTAAACCAGCAGTGCTGTTTTAAAGTCTATTCTCTGAGCAACAGGAAGCCAGTGCAGAGATTTTAAAACTGGCGAGATGTGGTTGTACTTCCTGGTTTTGGTTAGAACCCGAGCAGCCGCGTTCTGAATAAGCTGCAGCTGTCTTAACCCTCGTTTTGAGAGACCAGTGAGCAGGCCGTTACAGTAATCTAACCTGCTGGAGATAAAAGCATGGATAAGTTTCTCTAAGTCTGGTTGAGACATCATCCCTTTGACTCTGGAAATGTTTTTAAGGTGATAAAATGCAGATGATGTAATTGACTTAATGTGACTGTGGAAATTCAAGTCTGAGTCCATGATGACCCCTAGATTTCTAACCTGATTTTTAGATTTTAGGAAAGAGACTGAGGTGACTGCTGACACTTTCTCTTTGTTTCTGTGGCCCAAAGATGATTAGTTCAGTCTTGTTTCTGTTCAGTTGGAGAAAATTATTTTGCATCCACGTGTCAATCTGTTCGATGCAGTGACACAGTGAATGGATTGGTCCATTTTCACCTGCTGTGAGTGAAATGTAAATCTGAGTGTCATCTGCATAATTATGGTATGATACGTCACAGCTGCGTATTAACTGGCCTAAAGGAAGCATGTAGAGATTGAATAATAGAGGTCCCAAGATAGACCCCTGTGGAACCCCACATGTCAGGGCCATTTGGTCTGATACACAGTTACCAACCGAAACAAAGTACTTCCTGTCTTCAAGATAGGACTGAAACCATTTAAGGGCAGTTCCAGTGATACCTATCCATTCCTCTAATCTTTGTGTCAGGATTTCATGGTCCACTGTATCAAACGCTGCACTCAAGTCCAACAGAACTAAGACAGAGACTTTGCCTGCGTCAGTGTTCATACGGATGTCATTTGTGACTTTGATAAGTGCAGTCTCAGTCTGTGATGGGGCCTGAATCCTGACTGAAAAGGATCAAAGCAGTTGTTAAGTAATAGAAAGTCATTAAGTTGCTGATATACAACTTTTTCGATGACTTTCCTAAAATGGCAGGTTTGATATGGGCCGATAGTTGTTGAGCACTGTAGCATCAAGACTGCTCTTCTTTAGGAGAGGCTTAATGACAGCAGTTTTTAAGGCCCTTGGAAATGTTCCAGACTCTAAGGAATTATTGACTATATCAGTGAGTTGTGGTAACAAACTGCTTAGTACTGATTTTAGAAATCTAGTGGGTAAAACATCGAGGCAGCAGGTGGATGAACTCAGGCTGGAGACAGTTTTTTCAATTGTTCTGTCATTAATGGGTGTAAAATGTGTTAAACCAACCAAGTGTCTCCTAGGTGGCTGCAGTGTTGTTTTATGCCCTTTGGACTGTAGCATGTTTAATGCCTTGAACCTTGTCGTTGAAAAACAATGCAAACTCATTGCATTTAGTGGAACCTAATTCTGGAGGAAATGGAGCTGGAGGGTTTGTTAATCTGTTCACTGTAGCAAACAGGACACGCAGGTTGTTACTATTGTTGTTGATGATCTCTGAGAAGAATATTTCTCTTTCTTTTTGCAAAGTTTGATTGAAAACATGCAAATTTTCTTTGTATACCTCATAATGAATTAAGAGTTTCAATTTACGCCATTTTCTTTTGGCTTTTCGGCATTCCCTTTTCTGTGCCTTGACAGAGTGAGCATTGCTCCATGAAGCCTTCTGCCTCGTCCTGATCACTTTAACCTTAACAGGAGCAATGGTGTCCATAACATTTAAAACACCTGAAGTATAACAATTCAACAAATCATCAACTTGACCTGATGAGGCATTTTCAAACCTGATTGCCTCCATAAACTGTGTCCTGGTGTTATTATCAATGTGTCTCTTATGTACAAGTGTAGGTCCAACAGCAACTTTTGGAATTATGGACAGATGAAAAAGACACAAGAATGATCAGATAGAGCAACAGCAATCACAGTGACATCTGAAATATGAACACCTTTAGTAATGACCAGGTCCAGAGTGTGACCTCTGTTATGGGTCGGCTCATTAACATGCTGACAAAGACCAAAAGGATCAAGAATAGTAGAAAGTTCTTTGGCATTTCTGTCACAAACAATATCCACATGCACATTAAAATCACCAGATATGACTATTTGTTCAAATTCTGTGCAGATAACCGAAAGCATTTCAGTAAACTCATTAATAAAATCATGACATTGTTGGGGTGGTTTGTAAAGAACTACATATAAAATAGATGGAGAAAACCTCAACTCCATTTTGAATGACACATACTCAAATGATGAAAACTCTCCAAGTAAAAGTTTATGAATAAGAATATTATCTCTAAAAAAGGCACATACACCACCACCCTTTTTGTTTTCCCGTATTTTGGATAAAAATGTAAAATTCGATGGGGTGGATTCAATAAGGACCGCATTTCCAGTCCTGCTGTCTAACCATGTTTCTGTTAAAAACATAAAATCAAGCTTATTTAAAGTTATAAAATCATTAATTAAAAAAGATTTGTTTCCCAAAGACCTGACATTGAACACTGCAAGTTTTAAGTCTGTTTGAGCAGGACCTGACTTTATCTGTTTGCAGGGGATTGATTGACTTGCATGTGAACTCTTTTATCATCAGACAACAGCAATTTAGAGTAAATGGTGTCCTCTCTCACACAGTTGTCCCTCAGGGCTGTGTGAGTTCTGCTTTCTTATTTACACTGTACACAAAAGCAGGTCGTCACGTTGCAAAAACAAGTTAAAGTTATCAATGAAGTGCACTCCTCTTGTCTCACAGGCCTTGGACAGCCATGTATTCAATGCAAGCAGCCGACTGAATTTATTGATCCTTCTGTCGATGTTTGGGAGTGGTCCACTGATAAAGGATTGCACTTCCAGATTTTTAAGTTTATCTAAAAGCCTGGAGAAATCCTTTTTTAAAACTTCTGATTCCCCCTTCCTGGTGTCAACTGCACCCACGTGTAACATCAGCTGTTTAATCCCTGTGTGTTTGGACATGACTTGGGGGAGGAGTGCTGTTATATCAGTGACTGTAGCACTTGGAAAGCTGCATGTAACAAATCTACTGTTGTTTATGTCTCTGATAGCACCGTCTCCAAGCAGCAGGATATCTCTGACCTTCACTTTTGGCATAGGTTCTCTGTCTCTGTTTGCCTGGTGCTTTTCCACAGATTCATGTCTCCTGTTCTCCATAGAATAAGCTTGATTTACTCCATGTTTTTCATTTACAGCAGAGTTTTCTGGTTCATTCACCTTTAGCTCAGTCAGTGGTTGGAATCTGTTTTTTAGCTGGATGTCTGGTGATGCTACATATGCTCTTGCTCTTGTGATGCCAGCATTCTTTTTTCTAATCCAGTGCTGCTTTGGCTGGGCACCAAGTTTATGCCAGGTGGTATCATTTTGTTTAAATCTCTTTGCTTTGCTCAGTTTTGGGAATGACACTGGCTGTGTCCAAATTCAGGGTCTACATCCTTCGGAGTACTACTTTGAAGGATGTTACGTCACAGCCCCGCGACGAAGGCTGTCCAAATTCGTAGGATCCTTCAAATGCGGCCCACAAATACGTCCTCCTTTTCCCCGAATTGGAAGGATGGGTGTGGTGGATCCTTTCCCGTCCTAACTATCCCATAATTGTTTTCGGCAGAGCGTAATGGCGGACGAAGCGAGCGGTAGCGGAGTGGGAGAGGAGTATGCTTTTAGATTCTGACAAAACAAGCTAAAGTTTATGCTTCGACTCAATGAATTTGTAGGGGAAATTAGCAGAATACTTAAAAACATAAATAAAAATAGGCTATAATGGCTTACCTGGATATGACTGTCTTGTAGTCTGATATAAAAAACTATCCGACAACGAGCAAAGAAAGTATTTAATTTATTTTATTGTTTTATTGAATAACTCTTTGTTTGTCCATTTTCCCGCTTCTTGCTTAGCGCTGTCACGGTTGCTAGGCGACAGGATATGAGCAACGGGTAAGGGAGGGAACTGAAAGAAGGGTAGGCTGTCCAAATTCACAAACACCTACTTCTGGGTTTTGCGGTCGTCGGAGGACCCCTCCTCCTTCCACCGGGTAGGAAGGAACCTAAGGAGGATGCAGACCCTGAATTTGGACACAGACACTGTATCATCCAAGTTTAAATTCACAGTCTTACCACATTGTGTGATCGGGATAGTCTTCTGAAGTCCTCTTTCAGATTCCAAAGTTTGTAGCACACTGATTTCCAACTATTTTGGCAGAAAGAATTTGTAGTATGAAGGCTGCAGTCGCTCAGCAGGTCCAACGTGTTATTTAAAAAGTACAAATATGTAAAAACATAAAAATCCAGTTAAAAGAAAGTAAAAAGTAATGTAAAAGGTTGATCATTA
>CM044558.2:1073259-1273259 GCA_024416835.2 Perccottus glenii
GCAATAAGCTGAGAGTCTGTGCAACAGAGAAACAAATCCCTGGTTTAGACCTGGTTTAGTCCTGGTTTAGTCCAGGTTTAGACCTGGTTTAGTCCTGGTTTAGTCCAGGTTTATTTCATTGATAAGTTTGTATTTTCATCATAAACTTGAATAAATACATTTGACTTGGTTGAGCTCACGTCAGTGCCTCTAACGACACATAAACACAGAACTGTAGTCAGAGTCTGTTCTTGTCCCGACCAATGCACACATCAAAGTGACGCCCTCTGCTGGCTCCACACATACATCACATAAAGACAAGAGAGAAGAAAACCATATTAGTATAGTATCATTCAGTTAAAAATCATAAGTATTCAGGTATTTTATTGCTTGTGGAATGAATAATCGCTTGGAGCTATTTTTCTTGAATAGAAGAAGACAGAAGCGACGACCGGAGGGCAGCAGGACAAACTCAGAGAAAGGATCTTTTTAAGATTCAGTCTTTATTTATGAATGTCTTCTTTAAATCTTTAAGAGAGAGAGAGAGCATCTCACATCAGGTCCTGCTTAGACCTGGTTTAGTCCTGGTTTATTCCCGGTTTAGTCCTGGTTTAGTCCTGGTTTTGACCTGGTTTAGTCCTGGTTAGGACTTGGTTTAGAGAGAGAGAGAGAGAGAGAGAGAGAAAGAGAGAGAGAGATTTGATTGAATATTATTTTTTATTTTTATTTATAAATAATTGCTTCAATAACTTGTTCTTGTCTCTGTTCAGAGCCAGTCAGGTTGGTGGGACAGTCCAGTGGCTGTGCTGGGACTGTGGAGCTGAGACTCAGAGGAGAGTGGAGACCAGTGTATGTCTCTAGAGTCTGGGTCCTGAAGTCTACAGCTGCTGTGTGTCGAGACCTGGACTGTGGTTCAGCTGTTTCTGGAAAAATAAGAGGTGGTTTTCCAAAGAGACCTGTGTGGGGGGTCAGAAAAGACTGTGTAAAGCAGACGTCTCTGAGAGAGTGTGTAGTGGAAACAGACTCCAGTGACACATCTGGTCTGGAAGTGGTGTGTTCAGGTAAAAGAGCTGTTTATTGAATTAATTTATTTTATTACTTATTTAAATTACAGCTGCATCAAATTATTTCAGGTACATTTCTCAGGTCATTATTTGTCTTTGTGAGAAATTCAGATTCAGAGAATACATTTTATTTTTATATTTTTATTTTGTGAAACATTATATTGTAGTAAACTGAGCTGAAAAGTTATAAATGTATTGTTTCCAAAGAAAAAGTGTCTCAGAAACAAGCTCCAGCAAAAGCAGATCTAAGAAAGAACTAAATATGAAACACAGGAACCTGTCTGAACCTGGTTGGTTTTTATTGAGGTACATCTTCAGTGAAACTTAAAGCTCCACTCCCTCATTTTCTTTTTTTGTCCCTGTCTCAGAGCCACTCTCCTCCAACAGCAGCAGAGGGACCTCTCCTGCTTCTCTTTTATTCAACAAATAAAACCAGAACAAACTGAAGTTTAGAGTTTAGTGTTAGCCTAGCTCCGACTTCAGCGTCAGGACGACAATTATCTCCTCCTCGTTAAACATTACGTGATTAAATTGACAGTATTTATCCATGTTTTACGTTGCCTTCCTTTTCTTTGTTGATGCCTTTTGTTTTTTGAGCTGTTTCTTTGTTAAAAAAACATATTTAGCTCAAAATACACTTTATCAGCAGCTGTTAAACTTCCTGGAACGTCACATGACAAGCTGGTGTCGACCAATGGGAGCGCTCCTTTTTCAAGCATGTGATTGGCCAATTGTTTCGGTTCATGAGTAAAAGTCTATTCAAATATTTTTTAACTTATAATAAACAGTAGATGGCATCATAAAGCCGTTTTTTTCACTAATAATTACTTTTATAATAAACTATTTGGGGTTTAAACCTTTTTTCCAACTAGAAGAATAAAAACCTATTTTACACAACACATGAGACTGGAGACTCTGTGGTGCGTTCGAGATGAGGCAGTCCTGCGCAGATACGATCGTCGTCGATCGGTTAGTAGGCTTGGGCGGTATTACGGTAACATGGTATACCGCGGGATCTAAAGATAGCAACGGTATTAGTTTCAATACCGTCATATTTAAGCGCCAAAGTCGCACAAGCAACTTAACAGGAAAAGACAGCTGCTACTTTTATGTTATTTAGGTTTATGTGCTAAATTATGCTTCCACTCCCTTCCACCAGATGTCAGACACCCTGTACTTTGTTTCTAGTCCACTATTACCATGTGTTGCCATTAAAAAAATTTGTAGAAGAAGACCTCAAAGACGCGTCTCAGTGGGAGTGTCAATAGAAGCCTCATTCTCTACACGCGAGCTGATAAACATGAAAATGACAAATAAAAAATACACCTGTGATGAAGCTTTGGTATTAGTAATGGCTGAATCTGATTCTGAGAGAGAACATCTACCTTTAGAGTCTTTTCAGCCGAGTGAAAGTGAGAATGAGCGAGAGTGAGAGTGCGTGTGTAACTCGGACAGCGGCGCCGCTGCTCGTGCCTTTCTCAGTGTCTCTCATAAAGCACACGCTGTTTTTACCACATTTTGCCAAACATCAGTGAAAGAAACGGTAGGAAACTAGTCGCTCTGGCATGTAGTGAAGGGCAGGTTGAGAAGGGAAGCCGTGAGCGCGTAGCACCTGCAGCTTTACCTTTAGCACCTGCAACTTTACCTTTAGCACAGGTGATAGAAGCCGGGGCGGGTGTACTGCCGTGGCCGCGGTAGTGACGGGGGTGTCGGGAATAATGCGGCTTCTATTGACAGCTGTTTGGGACACACTTGATGGCTGCCAAATGTTTAACAGAAACAGAAACCAGAAAAGTGTTGGGGCTGTTGCTCTTTATGTGGACAAAAACCTGAACGCCAAACTGGTGCACAACACGACTTTATCGACTGATAATCTGTTTGAATGTGTCACGGCTCAGATTAATTTGGGAAAACACAAAAACACTTGTTTCTTGTGTTTATAGAGCGCCTGATGGTAACAGAGTCTTTTTTTAGAAAGTATGGAACAAATCTATACAAACCAAATTCATAAAGATATCTTTATATGTGTGGATTTCAACATAGATCTTTTAAAAGTATTCATTCATTCATTCATTTTCTACCGCTTGGTCCCGTTAGGGGTCGCGGGTGACTGGAGCCTATCCCAGCAGCTTTGGGCCTGAGGCGGGGTTCACCCTGGACAGTGGCCAGTTAGTCGCAGGGCTAACATTTAGAGACAGACAGTGACAGACAATCATTCACTCTCACATTCATTCACTAGGGACACTTTTTTTTTTTTTAGAGTTGCCAATTAACCTATACATACATGTGTTTGGACGATGGGAGGAAGCCGGAGTACCCGGAGAGAACCCACAGTAACATGCAGACTCCTCACAGAAAGACCAGAGTCGGCCGAGAATGTTTGAACGGGTTTCGAACTCACGACCTTCTTGCTGTGAGGCAGAAGTGCTAACCACTCTGCCACGTGCACTTTTAAAAGTAAAAACACATAAACTCACAGAGAACTTTGTTGATTTTATGTATAGTCTCTCTCTATATCCCATAATCACACGCCCCACCAGACTCACCTCACACTGCTCCACCTTAATCAATAATATTTTCACTCATGTATTAAATCAGACCATGACAAGTGGGATATTAATAAATGATATTAGTGACCACCTACCAGTATTCTTATTACTGGAAATAACAATAATAATAACAAAAATACAACAATAATAAAGCACATAAGAACAAGAACTGACGACACAATCAATGAATTAAAAAAATAATAGTTGGGATGTTGTCTTGGAGAAAACAGTGTAAATAGAGCAAATGAAAACGTTATAAGTGTATTTAAACAACTTTATGACACTCACAGCCCAATTACAAAACACAAGTATATCCAGAAAAATAAATCTGGTCCATGGATGACAAAAGAAAAATGAAATAATAAAGATTGTTTGTCAATGTAAGAATAAAAAATCCCCTGACTGGAATGGCCTTGACCAGACTTTAATTAAAAGTGTAATAACTAACGTTGCAAAGCCTTTAAGTCATATTTGTAGTTTATTGTTGTGTACAGGAGAATTCACAAACCAAATGAAAGTTGCAAAGGTTTTTCCAATCCATAAAAGTGGAGACAGACACCAGTTTATAAACTACAGACCTATCTTCATGTTGCTCCAACTTTCCAAAATTCTCAAAAAACTTTTCCTTGTGTCACAATGTTAGTTAGAAACCACAAATTGCTAATATTTGTTCCAAAATGTCTAAAAGCATCACTAAATGGGTAGATGTAGACATTACAGTCCAAAATCAGAAAGCTCTCTCCATCTTATATTGTTCACTCATCCAACCGTATATTAATTATATTAATGCACTGAACTCTGGAGAAATACCTTCAAGAGACATTGTATAGACATTATACAGACATTAAACAGACATTAAACAGACATTATACAGACATTAAACAGACATTAAACAGACATTAAACAGACATTAAACAGACATTATACAGACATTAAACAGACATTAAACAGACATTAAACAGACATTATACAGACATTATACAGACATTAAACAGACATTAAACAGACATTATACAGACATTAAACAGACATTATACAGACATTAAACAGACTCGCGAAAAAAGCCTTTAGAATTGAACATAATGTGGGATTTACAGATCATGCTAACACTGTTTTTAAAATATACCCTAATTTTATTCAGGTGTTGTTGTTGTTCTAGATTTAAACTCTTTTGACGTAGGTTTCAAACTGTTAACACTGATAATAAATACTAGGCAACATGAATCTGAGGCCACGTCCTCGGTTCAAAGAGAGTTTTTCCATTTTAACTAAAATGTCTTCCTTCACCCCTCTCTCAAACCATCTGTCCTCTCTGGACAAAATTGGGACATTGCTGTCCTCAAAGGAATGTCCTTTCTCTTTGAGGTGGAGGTGGACTGGAATTAGAGACAAAACGTCTTCACCTTGAAAACTAAGTCTAGATGCTTTTACTTTAACCTTTTCTTCACGATGACCTGGTTGACTGAGAACTTTCACAGATATACATAAAATTTAATAAAATTTTAAACTAAAATAAACTAAACTGTGTCCACAGACTCTGTGTCTGTCTTTATTCAGCCTCTCTCTGTGTCCACAGACTCTGTGTCTGTCTTTATTCAGCCTCTCGTCTTTATTCAGCCTCCTCTGTGTCCACAGACTCTGTGTCTGTCTTTATTCAGCCTCTCGTCTTAATTCAGCCTCTCTCTGTGTCCACAGACTCTGTGTTTGTCTTTATTCAGCCTCTCGTCTTAATTCAGCCTCTCTCTGTGTCTGTCTTTATTCAGCCTCTCGTCTTAATTCAGCCTCTCTCTGTGTCCACAGACTCTGTGTCTGTCTTTATTCAGCCTCTCTCTGTGTCCACAGACTCTGTGTCTGTCTTTATTCAGCCTCTCTCTGTGTCCACAGACTCCTCTCTGTGTCCACAGAGTCCTGGACCTCAGTCTGTGGATGCAGAGGTTGGAGTCAGAAAACACCTGCCTTTTATATCACTGTGTGCCACCCATTAACTTCTTGTTTTGTTTGTTTAGAGTCCAGAAGAACTGGATTAGTCCAGGTCAAGTCTAGTTTTAGACCTGGTAGTCCTGGTTTAGACCTGGTTTAATCCTGGTTTAGACCTTGTTTATTTACACCTGGTTTAGTCAGGTATAGGTCTGGTTTAGACCTTTTAGATCTGGTTTAGTCGCCCTGGTTTAGACCTGGTTTAGTCCTGGTTTAGACCTTGTTTAGTCCTGGTTTACACCTGGTTTAGTCCAGGTATAGGTCTGGTTTAGACCTGGTTTAGATCTGGTTTAGTCCCGGTTTAGACCTGGTTTAGACCTGGTTTAGTCCTGGTTTAGACCAGGTTTAGACCTGGTAGAGACATGGTTTAGACCTGGTTTAGTCCTGGTTTAGACCAGGTTTAGACCTGGTAGAGACATGGTTTAGACCTGGTAGAGACATGGTTTAGACCTGGTTTAGTCCTGGTTTAGATCTGGTTTAGACCTGGTTTAGACCTGGTTTAGTCCTGGTTTAGACCTTGTTTAGTCCTGGTTTACACCTGGTTTAGTCCAGGTATAGACCTGGTTTAGACCTGGTTTAGATCTGGTTTAGTCAATGTTTAAAAGACCTGGTTTAGACCTGGTTTAGTCCTGGTTTAGACCAGGTTTAGACCTGGTAGAGACATGGTTTAGACCTGGTTTAGACCTGGTTTAGTCCTGGTTTAGACCAGGTTTAGACCTGGTAGAGACATGGTTTAGACCTGGTTTAGTCCTGGTTTAGACCTGGTTTAGTCCTGGTTTAGACCTTGTTTAGTCCTGGTTTACACCTGGTTTAGTCCAGGTATAGGTCTGGTTTAGACCTGGTTTAGATCTGGTTTAGTCCCGGTTTAGACCTGGTTTAGACCTGGTTTAGTCCTGGTTTAGACCAGGTTTAGACCTGGTAGAAACATGGTTTAGACCTGGTTTAGTCCTGGTTTAGACCTGGTTTAGTCCTTGTTTAGTCCTGGTTTAGTCCTATTGAGGATTAAAGCTCTATTTGAAAAAAATCCTATTTTAGAATATTGTGCACGGGCCTACTGACCTGATGAATAGAGGAAGAAAAAAAGGGAGAAAACCTGTAGGTCACCTGGGGGTCCAGTCAAATCCTCTCTGAATTTTACCACCTGAGGCCAGAGGAGAGGCATTTTTTACCGGTGTGTGTGTTTTTTTTTGTTTGGCACAGGCCTATTTATAGCCATAAAGCAGGTCATCAATAGTGCAGTCTTGGTGCTGTTTAAGTGCTATCAGTTAAGTGCTTAAAGAAAAAATATCAAATCAATTAATAAAATAGGAGTTAGTAAAAATAAAACTTTATTAGTAATCACACAGTTAGGGATGGGTAATGGTTAAGGTTAGGGATGAGTTAAGGTTAGGGATGGATGATGGTTAAGGTTAGGGATAGGTAATGGTTAAGGTTAGGGATGGGTGCTAGGTTAAGTTAGGACCTGGTGCTGGTTAACTGGAGATAGGTAATGGTTAAAATTAGGGATTAGGTTATTACAGATGTGTCTGGTTATTCAGCCTCTCTGTGTACAGATGTGCTGGTTAAGGGTTGGGATGGGTGATGGTTAAGGTTAGGGATGGGTGCTGGTTAAGGTTAGGGGAAAAACTAAATAAATAAAAAAATAAAAGGGGGGGGTTTGGTATTGATTACAGGGTTAGGTCTTGTCATTCCACAGACCCTGTGTCATTTCGACCTCTAGGTGCTATTGCAGCCAGGTTTTGTATCCAGATTCTTGTCTGCTCTTTATTCGGCCTATGGTCCAGTGGTCGTTGTGCTCGACTCAGGTGAGTTGTGGGATGGATGAGGAAGTGTGTGACCAGGGACTTGTTCTGTCGACCTTCCCTAATATTGTACAGGTGTTGTTTTAGCCGGGTTTGAATTGTATGTTTGGTTTCTCCTATGTAGTGCTTATTGCAGAAGGTGCAGGTGATGACATAAACTGTGTTGATGTTTGTCCATGAGAGTGTAGGACTGGCAGACCATGCTATGAGTCTGTGAAGAGGACTTTGACCTGTAAAACTGATTGAGGGGGTTGGGAATGTGCTTGTGTTCTCTGTAACATGATTTAACCAGATAATCTTGAAGGTTTTTATTGAGGGCCATGAGTCTGCTCTGATGAACTGTACCAGGTCCAGCTCAGAACACCTGCTCATCTGAAGAAGCTGGTAGTCTTGTTGTAGGTGTGTGAAGGACTGTTTAAATGTTTTGTGTAGGTTTAAGTTTTGTTTGTTTAGAGAATGTGGTGATAAACGGAAGTCGCAAGTTCTGTAGACCTGGTTCTACAGAGACTGGAGGGGAGGGATTCAAACCCTGGTTAGGGTAGGGGAAAGGGGAGGATTGGGAGAACAATTCTTCTTGGACCAGGGATGAAAGTCGGCCTCTTTCGGAGCGAGTGGGAGTAAGTGAGGCCATGGTCTAGACCTGGTTTTAGGTGACGTAGAAATCTTTTGAATAGCCACGCTTACGCAGAGCAGAGAACAGGGTTGAAAAAAAAAGAAAATGTAAAAAATGAAGTAGCCTGGTGGAAGTCTGTGGTATTTGAACAGATGCGATGAAATCTGATGAGCTGTGATTTTATTATTCCAGAGAAGGTGTGTTTAGTGGTGATAGTCGATTTATGAAGAAGGGCATGTGTATCTGTCGTTTTGAAGTAAACCTTGGTTTTGATCTGTTTTTGGGTATCTTTTAGACCTGAAAAAACTCTGTGTCAGAAAATGAACCTGCTGTGGATGTATGGTGTATTTGAGTTTGATGGATGGTTGGTGATTATTCAAGATGTCTATAAATTGTTAGAAAGTTTGCAGAGGGTGTGGCCAGGCTGCAATGATGTCATCCAGATAACGGAGAAAAAACAGGGGTTGGAGCATTTTGTAAGGGCCTCCTGTTCCCACCTGAGGCCATGTAGATGTTAGGCGGGGTTTGGCCCATGGCTGTTCCACTTATCTGGAGAAAATGTTTATTATTGAAACTAAAGTCATTGTTGTCTAAACAGAGTTTAAGAAGCTGAATGATTTCTGAATCCGGTCTATTAGGGTCTGGAAATCGACTGAAGGTTTTTTGAACGGCAGAGATGCCCAAGTTGGTTATGATATTAGTTTATAGAGAGTCTATGTCAATTGTAAAAAGGTAAGTGTGGTTGTGGACAGCCATGGGCCTGATGGTGTCTAGGAAGTGATAGGTGTCTTTAATGTAGCTGGGGGGCCTGTTGGAGAGTGGATTAAGGAAGGAGTTGAGGTATTGAGCTATTTTGTAAGTGGCACTGTGCCAATCTGAGAATATTGGGCGACCGGGAGGAACCTCAAAGGAATAGTCCAGGTATGAGGATCTTTGTGGATTTTAGGAAGGAGATAGAAGATACGAGTGCGGGGCTGATCTGGACCGTAGAGAAAGTGAAAGCTGTTTGTTTGTAATGACTTTCTTGTCATAAAGAGACTGTATTATGGATCGTAGTTGCATCTGGGTGATATGTTGTATGCTTTTAGCCAGGGGACGGTAGTGCTGGGGATTATCGAGCTGACGATTTACTTCCAAGAGGTATTGTTGTCGGTCCAGGATGACTATTTTGGAACCTTTGTCTGCAGGTTTGATAATGATGTTGGGGTTATGAATGAGTTGACGGAGGGCTGAATGTTCCTGAGGGGCGAGGTTATCTTTAATATCTGGCTTGGAAAGTGATTGAGTTCGGAGGTTGCTGCTGATATAGCCTGGATGGATATGTTTATTTGAGAAGTAGCTGGTTACAAAGATTGGGTGAAGGGTCGGCTACTGGAGGAGGTTCTATTGTGGAAAAAGGCGGTATTTTGAGGCTGATAGTAGTGGAAGTCCTTTTGAAGTTCCTGGTTAGGTTGTGTGGGACGTATAGTAAGGCCTCTCCAGCAGCTAACTTGTGCGGTAGTTCTGAAGAGGGTGGATAAGTTTAAGATGTTGGAGGCCGATTCACCCCAGATCCACTGTGGTTTGTTGAGTGGGAGAAAATACTGGGTAATAAATGGGGAGTTGTATTTAGACCGGGTTGGAATAGTAATCTAGATTAAATTTAGTTGACGAGCCAGTTACTGAATATAGCGCTGTGGTAGGTGTCCAGTGGATATTATCTGCAACTGTAATGAAGGTGTCTTGAGGGATTTCTACTAGAGAGGAAAGTGGGTGAAATGTATTTATTAAGCTGAATAAGGTTTTCCTTTTGTTTTGAGGAGGAGTGTTGAGGGAGAAATTTATTTTAGGAAAGTATATGTCTGCATTAGAAGGTCAACTTTGCTTGTTTGTACAGTGAACTCATTTGTTTGACAGATGTTAGCTGGGGGTCCTGTTCCCTATTGTTTAGGCCTATGGCCAGAATGAGGATTTTGGTGGATGTATTGATTTGTGATTTTTCCATAAGTTTGTGAAAGTGATAAATATTGGCTCCTGGGTAACTGTCTAACTGGATATTTCTGTGATGGTGAGGGGATTCGATTGATATTGGAGTCCCCCAGGATAAGGACAGGCCTTCTTCCAATGAAGTACCAGTCCTGGAGCTTCCTACTTGGTCTGACCAGGTGGTAGATAGGCTTGTATAAATTGAGCGGGGGAGGTGTTGAGGTAAAGGGTGTTTTAGTCTGGGAGGAGCCTGGAAGGAAGCCCAGGGTGGATGAAGACACGGAGGAGGCACCAGTCGCCAACGAGGAGGACTCAGTGGGTTCTGTAATGAGTGAGGGGGGGTTTAGACATGGTCCTGGTTTAAGGACCCACTCATCATTCCCCCCACATTTGAGGCCTTGTAAGTTGTAGACCTGGTTTAGACCTGGTTTAGTCCTGATTTAGAACTGGTTTAGACCTGGTTTAGACCTGGTTTAGTCCTGGTTTAGACCTGGTTAGTCCTGGTTTAGTCCTGGTTTAGTCCTGGTATAGACCTGGTTTAGAACTGGTTTAGACCTGGTTTAGTTCTGGTTTAGTCCTGGTTTAGACCTGGTTTAGACCTGGTTTAGACCTGGTTTAGTCCTGGTTAAGTCCTGATTTAGACCTGATTTAGACCTGATTTAGACCTGGTTTAGTCCTGATTTAGACCTGGTTTAGTCCTGGTTTAGTCCTGGTTTTGACCTGGTTTAGACCTGGTTTAGTCCTGATTTAGACCTGGGTTAGACCTGGTTTAGTTCTGGTTTAGTCCTGGTTTAGTCCTGTTTAGACCTGGTTTAGTCCTGGTTTAGTCCTGGTTTAGACCTGGTTTTGACCTGGTTTAGTCCAGATTTAGTCCTGTTTAGACCCGGTTTAGTCCTGTTTAGACCTGGTTTAGTCCTGGTTTAGTCCTGTTTAGACCTGGTTTAGTCCTGGTTTAGTCCTGGTTTAGACCTGGTTTAGTCCTGGTTTAGACCTGTTTAGACCTGGTTTAGTCCTGGTTTAGTCCTGGTTTTACCTGGTTTAGTCCAGGTTTAGTCCTGTTTAGACCTGGTTTAGACCTGGTTTAGTCCTGGTTTAGTCCTGTTTAGACCTGGTTTAGTCCTGGTTTAGTCCTGGTTTAGTCCTGGTTTAGTCCTGGTTTAGACCTGGGTTAGACCTGGTTTAGACCTGGTTAAGTTCTGGTTTAGACCTGGTTTAGACCTGGTTTAGTCCTGATTTAGACCTGGTTTAGACCTGGTTTAGTCCTGGTTTAGTCCTGGTTTAGTCCTGTTTAGACCTGGTTTAGACCTGGTTTAGACCTGGTTTAGTCCTGGGTTAGACCTGGTTTAGTTCTGGTTTAGTCCTGGTTTAGTCCTGATTTAGACCTGGTTTAGTCCTGTTTAGACCTGGTTTAGACCTGGTTTAGACCTGGTTTAGTCCTGGTTTAGACCTGGTTTAGACCTGGTTTAGTTCTGGTTTAGTCCTGGTTTAGTCCTGTTTAGACCTGGTTTAGTCCTGGTTTAGTCCTGGTTTAGACCTGGGTTAGACCTGGTTTAGTCCTGGTTTAGTCCTGGTTTAGACCTGGTTTAGACCTGGTTTAGACCTGGTTTAGTCCTGGGTTAGACCTGGTTTAGTTCTGGTTTAGTCCTGGTTTAGTCCTGATTTAGACCTGGTTTAGTCCTGGTTTAGTCCTGTTTAGACCTGGTTTAGACCTGGTTTAGACCTGGTTTAGTCCTGGTTTAGACCTGGTTTAGACCTGGTTTAGACCTGGTTTAGTCCTGGTTTAGACCTGGTTTAGACCTGGTTTAGTTCTGGTTTAGTCCTGTTTAGACCTGGTTTAGTCCTGGTTTAGTCCTGGTTTAGACCTGGGTTAGACCTGGTTTAGTCCTGGTTTAGTCCTGGTTTAGACCTGGGTTAGACCTGGTTTAGACCTGGTTTAGACCTGGTTTAGTCCTGGTTTAGACCTGGGTTAGACCTGGTTTAGTTCTGGTTTAGTCCTGGTTTAGTCCTGTTTAGACCTGGTTTAGTCCTGGTTTAGACCTGGTTTAGACCTGGTTTAGTCCTTGTTTAGTCCTGTTTAGACCTGGTTTAGTCCTGGTTTAGTCCTGGTTTAGTCCTGTTTAGACCTGGTTTAGACCTGGTTTAGACCTGGTTTAGTCCTGGTTTAGACCTGGTTTAGACCTGGTTTAGACCTGGTTTAGTCCTGTTTAGACCTGGTTTAGACCTGGTTTAGACCTGGTTTAGACCTGGTTTAGACCTGGGTTAGACCTGGTTTAGTTCTGGTTTAGTCCTGGTTTAGTCCTGTTTAGACCTGGTTTAGTCCTGGTTTAGTCCTGGTTTAGACCTGGGTTAGACCTGGTTTAGTCCTGGTTTAGTTCTGGTTTAGTCTTGGTTTAGTCCTGTTTAGACCTGGTTTAGTCCTGGGTTAGACCTGGTTTAGTTCTGGTTTAGTCCTGGTTTAGTCCTGGTTTAGTCCTGTTTAGACCTGGTTTAGACCTGGTTTAGACCTGGTTTAGACCTGGGTTAGACCTGGTTTAGTTCTGGTTTAGTCCTGGTTTAGTCCTGTTTAGACCTGGTTTAGTCCTGGTTTAGTCCTGGTTTAGACCTGGTTTAGTCCTGGTTTAGTCCTGGTTTAGACCTGGTTTAGTCCTGGTTTAGTCCTGGTTTAGTCCTGGTTTAGACCTGGTTTAGACCTGGGTTAGACCTGGTTTAGTTCTGGTTTAGTCTTGGTTTAGTCCTGTTTAGACCTGGTTTAGTCCTGGGTTAGACCTGGTTTAGTCCTGGTTTAGTCCTGTTTAGAACTGGTTTAGACCTGGTTTAGTCCTGGTTTAGTCCTGGTTTAGTCCTGTTTAGACCTGGTTTAGTCCTGGTTTAGTCCTGGTTTAGTCCTGGTTTAGACCTGGTTTAGACCTGGTTTAGTCCTGTTTAGACCTGGTTTAGTCCTGGTTTAGTCCTGGTTTAGACCTGGTTTAGACCTGGTTTAGACCTGGTTTAGACCTGGTTTAGTCCTGGTTTAGTCCTGTTTAGACCTGGTTTAGTCCTGGTTTAGACCTTGTTTAGTCCTGTTTAGACCTGTTTTAGTCCTGGTTTAGTCCTGGTTTAGTCCTGTTTAGACCTGGTTTAGTCCTGTTTAGACCTGGTTTAGTCCTGGTTTAGACCAGGTTTAGTCCAGGTTTAGTCCTGGTTTATTCCCGGTTTAGTCCTGGTTTAGACCAGGTTTAGTCCTGGTTTAGTCCTGGTTTAGACCTGGTTTAGTCCTGTTTAGACCTGGTTTAGTCCTGGTTTAGTCCTGGTTTAGTCCTGGTTTAGACCTGGTTTAGACCTGGTTTAGTCCTGTTTAGACCTGGTTTAGTCCTGGTTTAGTCCTGGTTTAGTCCTGGTTTAGACCTGGTTTAGACCTGGTTTAGTCCTGTTTAGACCTGGTTTAGTCCTGGTTTAGTCCTGGTTTAGACCTGGTTTAGACCTGGTTTAGACCTGGTTTAGACCTGGTTTAGTCCTGGTTTAGACCTTGTTTAGTCCTGTTTAGACCTGTTTTAGTCCTGGTTTAGTCCTGGTTTAGTCCTGTTTAGACCTGGTTTAGTCCTGTTTAGACCTGGTTTAGTCCTGGTTTAGACCAGGTTTAGTCCAGGTTTAGTCCTGGTTTATTCCCGGTTTAGTCCTGGTTTAGACCAGGTTTAGTCCTGGTTTTGACCTGGTTTAGAGAGAGAGAGAGAGAGAGATTTGATTGAATATTATTTTTTATTTTTATTTATAAATAATTGCTTCAATAACTTGTTCTTGTCTCTGTTCAGATCCAGTCAGGTTGGTGGGACAGTCCAGTGGCTGTGCTGGGACTGTGGAGCTGAGACACAGAGGAGAGTGGAGACCAGTGTCTGTCTCTAGAGCCTGGGACTGGGACCTGAAGTCTACAGCTGCTGTGTGTCGAGACCTGGACTGTGGTTCAGCTGTTTCTGGAAAAATAAGAGATGGTTTTCCAGAGAGACCTGTGTGGAGGGTCAGAAAAGACTGTGTAAAGCAGACGTCTCTGAGAGACTGTGTAATGGAAACAGACTCCAGTGACACATCTGGTCTGGAAGTGGTGTGTTCAGGTAAAAGAGCTGTTTATTGAATTAAATTATTTTATTACTTATTTAAATTACAGCTGCATCAAATTATTTCAGGTACATTTCTCAGGTCATTATTTGTCTTTGTGAGAAATTCAGATTCAGAGAATACATTTTATTTTTATATTTTTATTTTGTGAAACATTATATTGTAGTAAACTGAGCTGAAAAGTTATAAATGTATTGTTTCCAAAGAAAAAGTGTCTCAGAAACAAGCTCCAGCAAAAGCAGATCTAAGAAAGAACTAAATATGAAACACAGGAACCAGTCTGAACCTGGTTGGTTTTTATTGAGGTACATCTTCAGTGAAACTTAAAGCTCCACTCCCTCATTTTCTTTTTTTGTCCCTGTCTCAGAGCCACTCTCCTCCAACAGCAGCAGAGGGACCTCTCCTGCTTCTCTTTTATTCAACAAATAAAACCAGAACAAACTGAAGTTTAGAGTTTAGTGTTAGCCTAGCTCCGACTTCAGCGTCAGGACGACAATTATCTCCTCCTCGTTAAACATTACGTGATTAAATTGACAGTAAATCATGTTTTTTTTTAGTTCATTTCACGAAATGATGAATGGCACACGGCAAAAAATATTTTTAGTTTTGCCTAAAAAAACACAATTTTATGATGACTAACTCTTTGGAATGCTGCTGATGAAGCTCTTTTACTTCATAACAGGTAAATACAACATGTGAAAATTATCTCTGCAAAGTTTGAAACTGATAATGTGAAGCAGAATAAAACTACAAAGGTTTTAGTGCAGACAGATCAGGCAGGATTTACAAAATATCCATTTTGGCACACTTTTGTTCCATTTTAGTCATGAAAAAACTGTCTGTGAAGGTTCTCAGTCATCCAGGTCATCTTGAAAAAAAAAGGTCACAGTAAAAGCATCTGGACTTAGTTTCAAGGTGAAGATGTTTTGTCTCTAATTCCAATAAACTTTGTAAATTCTGAGATCAACTGTAAGAGAGCTGAGCTTTATCTCTGGTTTCAGAACACTGTTATAAATACAAGGCAACATGAATCTGAGGCCACCTCCTCTGTTCAAAGAGGGCTTTTCCATTTTCACACAAATGTCTTCCTTCACCCCTCTCTCAAACCATCTGGCCTCTCTGGACAAAACTGGGACATTAAACTTAAACTAACTAAATTTAGGCTGAGATGAAAAACTGAAGTGTAGTTGTCCTCAGCTGTGACATGTGTGGAATAACACTGTCACAGGCTTTAGACTCACATTACATCTGTCTCTGAACATATTATCAGCATTTACACAATGTTTAGAGCAAAAATATCACACACTGTTGCTTTGCTGTGTCCCTTTAAAAAGAGGTTTTTAAAAAGAGCTGGTTTAGTCCTGGTTTAGTCCTGGTTTAGACCTGGTTCTTGTCTCTTCACAGATGCACTGACTCCGAACATCTCCCTGTCTGTCTCTGCTGACGGGGTCTCCGAGGCCCAGCCTCAGGGGCTCCGGGTGCTGCTGGGCTCAGACTTCAGCGTCACATGCTCTGTCCAGCCTCAGTTCCCAGGAGGCTCCTTCCAGCTCATCTCTCCCACTGTGGACCCAGCTCAGAACCACACCCTGCCAGCTGTCAATCACTCCGCCCACTTCCTGTTCTCTGACGCTGGCTCCGCCCACAGAGGAGGCTACACCTGTGTTTATCACCTCCATGTTTTCTCCCACAACTTCTCGTCTCAGAGCCAGACCCTCTATCTCACTCTCGGAGGTAACTCTCTACAAACCTGTGTCTTATCCACCCGGACACACATTTATGTTTTAATAAAGTTTATAAACCCTGTCCTAAAAATATACAAGCCACTGCAGCAACAAAAGCACTTTCCATTTATACATGTGATGGTGTTGATGTGTTTCAGCCTCTGTCTCAAAACTGATCATAAGGGTCCTCGTCATCCTCCTGTTGAAGCTCGTATACATCCCTGCCCTCTACTTCTACTGTAAGGTACCGTTCTCACCTGTGTTCGGTCCGTTCTACCGTAAGGTACCGTTCTCGCCTGTGTTCGGTCCGTTCTACCGTAAGGTACCGTTCTCGCCTGTGTTCGGTCCGTTCTACCGTAGTTACCGTTCTCGCCTGTGTTCGGTCCGTTCTACCGTAAGGTACCGTTCGCCTGTGTTCGGTCCGTTCTACCGTAAGGTACCGTTCTCGCCTGTGTTCGGTCCGTTCTACCGTAAGGTACCGTTCTCGCCTGTGTTCGGCCCGGTCTACCGTAAGGTACCGTTCTCACCTGTGTTCGGTCCGTTCTACCGTAAGGTACCGTTCTCACCTGTGTTCGGTCCGTTCTACCGTAAGGTACCGTTCTCACCTGTGTTCGGCCCGTTCTACCGTAAGGTACCGTTCTCACCTGTGTTCGGCCCGTTCTACCGTAAGGTACCGTTCTCACCTGTGTTCGGTCCAGTTAGACCTGGTTTAGGCCCAAATCTCTAACTCATACCTGCCCCTTGTTGCTCCAAAGAAAGAGGTTGGGCTAAGATTATAGGTGACCAATAAGAATTGGGACACACAATGTCTGTTTTGGAAAAAGTAAAGCTCAGCCTCAGACACAGACAGTTTTTTTTTTTTTTTTTTTGTGTGCGCTCATTAAGTCCCGCTCGGTAAGTCTTGTTAAGTTCCACTCGGTAAGTCTTGTTAAGTTCCACTCGTTAAGTCTTAAGTCCTTGTGGAGCCGACTCGGCCCGGGACCGGTCTGTGCAGCAGGAGAGACACAGAAGGTGAGTGAGTGAACGCCTCTTAATAAAGTGGATTTATTTCTATCGACCAAAGTTTAAAATTGTGCAGATATTGTGCTCCTGAACTGACTCTAGGACAGTGACAGGAGGGAGGTGTGTGTTTTGTCCCAGGGAGCATCGTGGACCGTCTCCAGGACGGCGTTAGTTTTGAGTCTTGGCTGGGGAGCCGGATGTTAATGATCACTGTTATACACCATTTGAAAGCTAAAAATATCAGTATTTCAATTATACAACCCATTTTAAGACACACACAGTGGAGTATATACATGAAAACTATCTGCCCCCAACTGCACTTTTTTTTCTACAAAGTTGTGCTTATTTTCTACATATTATCAATCGTAACGTTTTTATTAGTTTAGTTCGGTCTGTTAATTTTGTTTTTTAAATGACACAGACCAAAGTGTGTCGGCTGAAGTCTGAACTTATTTTTTGCCTGCCCTTTATATTTAAATTAAAGTTAAATACAACAAAACGACACAAAAGAGAAAAGACAAATCAATTATAACAGACTACATTCACAAAACAAAGCACAAACAAAGCCCAGTGCCACCACTTTCAGACCATCACCATCAACACTCTGTGCATCAACACCCCATCCCACTTATAAACCCCGTCACTAGAACTATTCTTACTTCCCTTCTTTATAACATGACAACACCATCTCTTTATATCAAGATTTATAAAGAGATGCTTGAGCTGTTCCCAAAACATTCCAAAGTTTAACACCACACACAGACACACAAACTCTTCCTGGTGGTGCTCAGCGCCTGGACTTTAAAGTCACCACACCCCTCTCTTTCTGTGAAGACCTTTTGGATATTATATTATATTATATTATATTATATAATATTATTTTAAAATATTGCTCTTCATAGAAGAGCTGTGCAGTACAAAAATGAACTAAATCAGAAAGTTTTAATAGTCTGGACTGCAGAAATAATATATTTGTGTCATCAAAATATCCATCTTTATGTAAGATTCTAACGACACGTTGTTGGAGGATGAAGAGGGGATGTAGTGAACTTTTAGAGTTATTGCCCCAAACTTCTACACAATAATTTAACTTTGTCAAAACTAATGAACAATACAATATATATAGTCCATTATAATCCAGGACATATTTAGTTTTATTAATTATTGAGATTCTCTTGAATACTTTACTTTGTGTCTGATGTGGTTTCCAGATTAATTTACTGTCAATAGATTATTCTGACACTTTTTCTATTGCAACACCATCTATACTTATTTATACTTCTGAGTTTTCTTTATAATTACCAAACATCTTTACTTTAGTTTTATTTCAAATCAGGGTTAATTTAATAATATCCATTTTATTTTTATTAATTCATCCTTTACTATATTTATAAGTGTGTTATAATCATCATTTAATTTATATAAAGATTAAATATCTTAGGACCCGATACTGATCCTTGAGGGACTCCACAAGCACTGCCTAGAAACTGATGTAAACTGGTTTAGACCTGGTTTAGTCCTGGTTTAGACCTGGTTTAGACCTGGTTTAGACCTGGTTTAGACCTGGTTTAGACCTGGTTTAGACCTGGTTTAGACCTGGTTTAGACCTGGTTTAGACCTGGTTTAGACCTGGTTTAGACCTGGTTTAGACCTGGTTTAGACCTGGTTTAGACCTGGTTTAGACCTGGTTTAGACCTGGTTTAGACCTGGTTTAGACCTGGTTTAGACCTGGTTTAGACCTGGTTTAGACCTGGTTTAGACCTGGTTTAGACCTGGTTTAGACCTGGTTTAGACCTGGTTTAGACCTGGTTTAGTCCTGTTGGGGATTAGGGCTCTATTTAAAAAAAATTCCTAGTTAAGGATATAGTGCACGGGCCTACTGACCTGATGAATAGAGGAAGAAAACCTGTAGGTCACCTGGGGGTCCAGTCAAATCCTGCCTGAATTTTACCACCAGAGGCCAGAGGAGAGGCATTTTTTACTGGTGTGTGTTTTTTTGTTTGGCGCAGGCCTATTGGGGGGGGTCATAAAGCAGGTCATCCATAGTACAGTCTTGGTGCTGTTTAAGTGCTATCAGTCAAGTGCTTAATAGGAAATATCAGATCAATTAATAAAATAAAAGTTAGTAAAAATAAAACCTTGTTAGTAATCACACAGTTAGTCAAACAATTGTCCGAGACTTGATCCATGGATTCCCGCTAATGTGCTGTCCTGTAGGTCTGTGTCTGGGTGTATGCTGTTGTACATATGAGTAGAACGATTAGATCCCTCTCCATAGAGCCAGGTCCCACTGACATTACTATAACATGCCTCAGGTAAGTGCGTCTAGTTTTTTAGATTCAGTAATAAGTGCTATAAGGAAGATTGCTTCATACAATAAATAAACATTAAAAATATTAAATAACATGAGCAATAATTATTAAAAAAAACACACCAAAACACAAGTTATTTACAATATACACAATGGTTTTACTGAGGGAGGTATAGTCAGAAATCGTGTCAATGAAAAGGTGGCAATACTGGAGAGTGGTTCAGGTTCTACTCAAATCAGAGACAGGTGTGGACCTGGTGGAGAAAGTGTTTTATGGGCCAAGGTTAGGGATGGGTAATGGTTAAGGTTAGGGATGGGTAATGGTTAAGGTTAGGGATGGGTAACGGTTAAGGTTAGGGATGGGTAACGGTTAAGGTTAGGGATGGGTAACGGTGATGGTTAAGGATGGGTGATGGTTAAGGTTAGGGATGGGTAATGGTTAGGGAAATATTGAGGGTTATGGGGAGAAAAAGTAAATAAATAAAAATTAAAATAACAAAATACAGTAAAGGGAGGGGGGGTGGTTGGGGTTTTGTGTTATTGATTACTTGTCATTTAGGCCTCTAGGGGCTAGTGTGGCCAGGTTTTGTATCCAGATTCGTTCTGCTCTCTTCCTCTGGCCTATGGTCCAGTGGTCGTTGTGTTCGACTCGGTGATGATCAGGTTAGTTGTGGGATGGATGAGGAAGTGTGTGACCAGAGATGTGTTCTGTCGACCTTCCCTAATATTGTACAGGTGTTGTTTTAGCCGGGTTTGAATTGTATGTTTGGTTTCTCCTATGTAGTGCTTATTGCAGAAGGTGCAGGTGATGACATAAACTGTGTTGGATGTTTGTAGTGAGAGTGTAACGGGACTGGCAAACCAGTGTTGCTATGAGGGTTATGAATGAATTTGCGCTTTTTGTAAAACTGGTTGATGGGGTTGGGATTGTGCCTGTGTTCTTTGTAACATGATTTGACCAGATAATCTTGAAGGTTTTGTTGCGTCTGAAGGCAGAGACAATGCGGTATTGACAGAATGGCTGGTAGTCTTGTTGTAGGTGTGTGAAGGACTGTTTAATTGTTTTGTGTAGGTTTAAGATTGTGTGGGAGAATGTGGTGATAAACGGAAGAATACGCAAGTTCTGTATCTGCGTGTCTACAGAGCCTGGAGGGTAGGGATTCAAACCCTGGTTAGGGTAGGGGGCAAGGGCAGTATCGACAGGGACTGGAGGGAGGGATTCAAACCCTGGTTAGGGTAGGGGAAAGGGGAGGATTGGGAGATAGGGGTGGCGGTTAGTGTAGACAATTCTTCTTGGACCAGGGGTGAAAGTCGGCCTCTTTCGGAGCGAGTGGGAGTAAGGGAGGCCATGGTTTGGTATTTTAGGTGACGTAGAAATCTTTTTGAATAGCCACGCTTACGCAGAGCAGAGAACAGGGTTGAAGTAGCCTGGTTGAAGTCTGTGGTATTTGAACAGATGCGATGAAATCTGATGAGCTGTGATTTTATTATTCCAGAGAAGGTGTGTTTGGGGTGATAGCTCGATTTATGAAGAAGGGCATGTGTATCTGTCGTTTTGAAGTAAACCTTGGTTTTGATCTGTTTTTGGGTATCTTTTAGGGGGCTGAAAAAAACTGTTGTGTCCAGAAAATTAACCTGCTGTGGATGTATGGTGTATTTGAGTTTGATGGATGGGTGGTGATTATTCAAGATGTCTATAAATTGTTGGAAAGTGTGCAGAGGGTGTGGCCATGCTCCAATGATGTCATCCAGATAACGGAGAAAAAACAGGGGTTGGAGGGGGCATTTTGTAAGGGCCTCCCGTTCCCACTCGCTCATGTAGATGTTGGCGTAGGCAGGGGCAAACCTTTGGCCCATGGCTGTTCCACTTATCTGGAGATAATGTTTATTATTGAAACTAAAGTCATTGTTGTCTAAACAGAGTTTAAGAAGCTGAATGATTTCTGAGTCCGGTCTATTAGGGTCTGGATATCTACTGAAGGTTTTTTGAACGGCAGAGATGCCCAAGTTGGTTATGATATTAGTATATAGAGAATCTATGTCAATTGTGAAAAGGTAAGTGTGGTTGTGGACAGCCATGGGCCTGATGGTGTCCAGGAAGTGATAGGTGTCTTTAATGTAGCTGGGGTGCCTGTTGGAGAGTGGATTAAGGAAGGAGTTGAGGTATTGAGCTATATTGTAAGTGGCACTGTTGCAATCTGAGACTATTGGGCGACCCGGAGGAAACTCAAAGGAATAGTCCAGGTATGAGGATCTTTGTGGATTTTAGGAAGGAGATAGAAGATACGAGTGCGGGGCTGATCCTGGACCGTAGAGAAAGTGTAGCTGTTTGTTTGTTATGACTTTCTTGTCATAAAGAGATTGTATTATGGATCGTAGTTGCATCTGGGTGATTGATTGTATGCTGTTGGGGGACGGTAGTGCTGGGGATTATTGAGCTGACGATTTGCTTCGAAGAGGTATTGTTGTCGGTCCAGGATGACTATTTTGGAACCTTTGTCTGCAGGTTTGATAATGATGTTGGGGTTATGAATGAGTTGACGGAGGGCTGAAACGTTCCTGAGGGGCGAGGTTATCTTTAATATCTGGCGTGGGTTGGAAAGAGCGAAGAGTGCGGAGGTTGCTGCTGATATAGCGTTGGATGGATATGTTTATTTGAGAAGTAGCTGGTTCCCACAAAGATGGATGGGTGAAGGGTCGGCTACTGGAGGAGGTTCTATTGTGGAAATAAGAGGCTATTTTGAGGCACGGTGATAGTAGTGAAGGTCCTTTTGAAGTTCCTCCCGGTTAGGTTTTGTGGGACGTGGTATAAAGGTAAGGCCTCTCTCCAGCAAGCCAACTTGTGCGGTAGTTGGCGTGAAGAGGGTGGATAAGTTTAAGATGTTGGAGGCGAACTCCACCCCAGATCCACTGTGGTTTGTCGAGTGGGAGAAAGGACTGGGTAATAAGTGGGGAGTTGTATTTGGGGGAGACCGGGTTGGAATAGTAATCTAGATTAAATTTAGTTGACGGAGCCAGTTACTGAATATAGCGCTCGCGGTGGTAGGTGTCCAGTGGATATTATCTGCAACTGTAATGAAGGTGTCTTGAGGGATTTCTACTAGAAAGGGAAAGTGGGTGGCAATGTATTTATTAAGCTGAATAAGATTTTCCTTTTGTTTTTGAGGAGGTTAAGGGAGAAATTGATTTTGGGAAAGTATATGTCTGCATTAGGGAAGGTCAACTTTGCTTGTTTGTACAGTGAACTCATTTGTTTGACAGATGTTTGCTGGGGGTCCTGTTCCCTATTGTTTAGGCCTATGGCCAGAATGAGGATTTTGGTGGATGTATTGATTTGTGATTTTTCCATAAGTTTGTGAAAGTGATAAATATTGGCTCCTGGGTAACTGTCTAACTGGATATT
Organism: Perccottus glenii; assembly: GCA_024416835.2. Lineage (NCBI taxonomy): Eukaryota > Metazoa > Chordata > Actinopteri > Gobiiformes > Odontobutidae > Perccottus > Perccottus glenii. Next base: position 1,095,735 of record CM044558.2, read on the forward strand.
TCTGTGATGGTGAGGGGGGATTCGATTGATATTGGAGTCCCCCAGGATAAGGACAGGCCTTCTCCCAATGAAGTACCAGTCCTGGAGCTTCCTACTTGGTCTGACCAGGTGGTAGATAGGTTTGTATAAGTTGAGCGGGGGAGGTGTTGAGGTGAAGGGTGTTTTAGGCTGGGAGGAGCCTGGAAGGAAGCCTCGGGTGGATGAAGACACGGAAGTGGCACCAGTCGCCAAGGAGGAGGACTCAGTGGGTTCTGTAATGAGTGAGGGGGGTTCAGTTAGGGTTTTAGTCATGGTCTTGGTGACCTTTAAGGACCCACTCATCATTCCCCCCACATTTGAGGCCTTGTGAGCTGTTTTTATGGGACCTGTTCTCCTAATGTCCTTGGTGCTGGTGCCACCTGGGGGTGAAGCAAGAGGAGAGATTAGATCAGTTAGTTTAACAGAGACATTTGACCTTTGAGGTGTGTTTGTGAGGAGGAAGGAAACAGGACCTTGTTTAGGCAGGTTTTTTTGTGGGAGGTGAACTTGGGCTTGGACTTCCAGGGTCCTCCCAGTATTTGTCGAGTGAAGTAATTGTTGGGGTGATGTGTTTGTGAATGAGAGCCGGGTTTGAATTGAATGTGCAGTGGGATGGTTTGTCAGGTCTGGGACAACAGGGGAGAGCTGGAGGTCCGTGAGAGTAAATGCGTTGTTAGTGGATGAAGTGGCTGGCGCTAAAAGGCTAGTTTTCTGTTGGAGGGGGGTGGACGTAGTTGGGCTGGGTAGCCTTTTAGGGACTTGGTTGCATCCCAGGGTGGGGCTATCATCCTTTGGCCACTGTGGTGTCTTCCTCTGCTGTGGGGCCCTGGAAGGATGGATTCTGAAGCCTCAGTAAGTTGGTTCATCTGTGTTTTTGGAGTCTTGGTTGGAAGCCGTAGCGGGGTGTTAGTAGTCTTGGCTGTAGGTGGCTTTGCAGCTGATGGTTCTGGGAAATGGTTGGTGGTTTGCTGGGATGTTATAGTTGATTGAAATGTAGGGGGGTCGTTAACTGATGACTGCAGGGGGTTGTCTGGTATTGTATGGGCTGGGGGGGTCCAAAGTGGTTGCCGAGGAAGATGGTTAGTGGTCTTCTTGTGGGTTGAGCTTTTAATCCTGGTGTTTTGTGGCTGAGTGGCAGAGTCACTGTTCCTGCACTGGTTGTGTTGCAGGGTGGTCTATGAACAGGTTGATCCTGATAAGTTTGGATATGTTCTGAGAGTGTTTTCTTTTGTCCAAGGTACAATGTCCTGGTTTAGACCTGGTTTAGTCCTGGTTTAGACCTGGTTTAGTCCTGGTTTAGTCCTGGTTTAGTCCTGGTTTAGTCCTGGTTTAGTCCTGGTTTAGTCCTGGTTTAGACCTGGTTTAGACCTGGTTTAGGCCTGGTTTAGTCCTGGTTTAGTCCTGGTTTAGTCCTGGTTTAGTCCTGGTTTAGTCCTGGTTTAGTCCTGGTTTAGTCCTGGTTTAGTCCTGGTTTAGTTCTGGTTTAGTTCTGGTTTAGTTCTGGTTTAGTCCTGGTTTAGTCCTGGTTTAGTCCTGGTTTAGTCCTGGTTTAGTCCTGGTTTAGTCCTGGTTCAGACCTGGTTCAGACCTGGTTTAGTCCTGGTTTAGTCCTGGTTTAGTCCTGGTTTAGTCCTGGTTTAGTCCTGGTTTAGTCCTGGTTTAGTCCTGGTTTAGTCCTGGTTTAGTCCTGGTTTAGTCCTGGTTCAGACCTGGTTTAGTCCTGGTTTAGACCTGGTTTAGATCTGGTTTAGTCCTGGTTTAGTCCTGGTTCAGACCTGGTTTAGTTCTGGTTTAGTCCCGGTTTAGTCCCGGTTTAGTCGTGGTTCAGTCCTGGTTTAGTCCTGGTTTAGTCCTGGTTTAGTCCTGGTTTAGTCCTGGTTTAGTCCTGGTTTAGTCCTGGTTTAGATCTGGTTTAGATCTGGTTTAGTCCTGGTTTAGTCCTGGTTTAGACCTGGTTTAGTCCTGGTTTAGTCCTGGTTCAGTCCTGGTTTAGACCTGGTTTAGATCTGGTTTAGTCCTGGTTTAGATCTGGTTTAGTCCTGGTTTAGTCCTGGTTTAGTCCTGGTTCAGACCTGGTTTAGTTCTGGTTTAGTCCTGGTTTAGTCCTGGTTTAGTCCTGGTTTAGTCCTGGTTTAGTCCTGGTTTAGAACTGGTTTAGTCCTGGTTTAGACCTGTTTAGTCCTGGTTTAGACCTGGTTTAGTCCTGGTTTAGTAACAGAAGATGTTTGTGTCATGTTTTTTTTCAGGCCAGGGGGCGGAGACAAATGCAGAGGGGACGACAGTGATTCCATCAAAAGTGTCTCAGACTGAAGACTGCAGCATCTCACATCAGGTCCTGCTTAGACCTGGTTTAGACCTGGTTTAGTCTTGGTTTAGTTCTGGTTTAGTCCTGGTTTAGACCTGGTTTAGTCCTGGTTTAGTCTTGGTTTAGGTCTGGTTTTGTCTGGGTTTAGACCTGGTTTAGTCCTGGTTTTGGACCTGGTTTTGTCTGGGTTTGGACCTGGTTTAGACCTGGTTTAGTCCTGGTTTAGTCCTGGTTTAGACCTGGTTTAGACATGGTTTAGACCTGGTTTAGTCCTGGTTTAGTCTTGGTTTAGGTCTGGTTTTGTCTGGGTTTGGACCTGGGTTTGGACCTGGGTTTAGTCCTGGTTTTGTCTGGGTTTAGACCTGGTTTTGTTTGGGTTTAGACCTGGGTTTAGTTCTGGGTTTAGTCCTGGTTTTGTTTGGGTTTAGACCTGGGTTTAGTTATGGGTTTAGTCCTGGTTTTGTTTGGGTTTAGACCTGGTTTAGACCTGGTTTAGTCCTGGTTTAGTCTTGGTTTAGGTCTGGTTTTGTCTGGGTTTAGACCTGGTTTAGACCTGGGTTTAGTTCTGGGTTTAGTCCTGGTTTTGTTTGGGTTTAGACCTGGTTTAGTCCTTGTTTTAAAGCTTTTGCATGATTAATCTTTTTTTTATATTTTTATGATAAATATGATCAGACTCATATTTTTATATTTTTATGGCTGTATTTTAGCAAAACTTTGTAAAATGTATTTTTTTAAACATTTTTTTTTACAAGTTTCTTTTTAAAAGGTAACTCTAATCCTACTTATTAAATAATGTTACATCTATTTCTGTTATTGTTTCATAATTCCACTGTTGAGGTGTTTTTCTTTGAGACACATAATCTTCTGTAAATAATAAAAGTATTATGTCAGAAATACATTTATGATTCTATTCTCTATAAGTTGTACACAGTTGAGGTTTCTGTTACAGTTTTATTTTATATTAACGTCCAGTTGAAGAAACATTATCTTGAGTTTGTGGCTAAGTGCTTTTGTTCATCATTTTAATTTGTCTCCTGCATTATTTTCTGGAACATACCTGCTTTTTGTTCTTTGTTTGAAAACCAAATAAAGAATAAAACCTTTTGGAAAAGACAAGTAATGGTCTGGTGATTGACTGAAGAAGAAAAAGGTCAAATAAAATAAAGTTATAAAGTGTCTGAAATAAACTTTTACTTCTATTTATTCACTCATTTCAGAATCAGAGACAGTGTTAAACAATAAAGTTATACATGTGTTTTTTGTGTTGGTCAGATGTCTTTAACAACCTGCTCACACCTGTACAACCTTAGCCCGGCCAGCCGCGCCCGACTCTTTTCCTGTTCTATATAAAGAAGTTAGTCTGGTTCCAGGGGCTTGTGTTCCATTTCAAAGGCGGGGTTTACAAGAGGAACGTTAACCAATCAGAGAAACTCTGGTCCTGACGTGAAAAAAGACAAAACCAGAGACAGTTGTGAACAAGGAAGCCACGTGAGCGTCGCTAGTGAACATGTCGAGCAGTAGAGCGGACACCAGAGCACTTTCATCACTTTTATACTTTACTGTTTATTCCAAACCGAGGCCAGAGCAGAAATAAACGGCCTCTCAGTAACAGCGTCCGCCATGTTGAATGTTCTGGACCAGACTTTTTTAAATTTCTTTATTTTTTATTGTTTATTCAAAGCAAATAACAAAATGGTTTTAATGTTGTTGTGAATAACTTAAGTAATAACTTAATAAAATAAGACTTTTACAGTTGTGCAGGACCAAAATAAATTAAAGCCGCAAGCGGCGATAAAGGCCCTCGCCTCCCTTGAGACCGCGGGGACACATGCACTCGGAGGATTGCATTTCGTGCTTTAAAGCGTAAACTTCACGGTAATGTCAAATAACCGGGCCTGTGCTACTGCTGGGGCCTGCTACACCACCTTGTAATTTAGAGTTAAAGGTCTCCACAATCCCTGGTTTTCCTGGGAGCTGTCTGAACCTTTGAAAATAATAGATTATGCTTGGGCTAAGGCGAGAAAAACAAAGTACTGGCTGGAGATTTGAGATGACTCAGGAATCGCTGCACCCCCCTGTTTAAAAAGGCAAAATGTAAATATTACTTGTCTAAAAGTACAAGGTTACAAGTTCCAAAGGATTCTGAGGAGTTTTCTAAGGGCGTACTCACACTAGGCACGGTTGCCATGAACCGGGCCCGAGTACGATTGTCCCCCCTCCCCACTCCCCCTCTGGCCTGCACTCACATAGGCTTTCAGCATTCGTGCCGGAGCACGCTTACGTCATTATGGTGCGACGGTTTCGGGATAAACAGGAAGAGCGGCACTCTCTGAACACAACGGAGTCCATCGCTCTGTTTTATTTGTGGATAATTTTGTGTCGTTTGGTACACGGTGGTCCACAGCCCTCTCACAGCCTGTTGTTAAACAGATTTGTCGCCTTAGTGGCGCGAAAATTTTCACGTAATCGTGCTGCTCGTATGAGGAGGTTAGCAAGGTACCAGCTGAAGTGCAGCAAGGACTTTGCAGCTTTGATTACGGACTACAGTTCCCATTACATCGACATGGTAAGAATTAATATAATGAAATGTCATTGAATACAATTGAAAAGTGTATTGTGAAATTTGAAATACAATATGTGTATAATGTTTTTTTGTAATTACGACAGTAGCGTTCTAAAGGTAATAATCATGTAACTTAATATAATTTGCTGGTTAATATTAGCTACATTCTTGTATTAAGACACCCGTATTCAACGGGACACATAACTGTTATGTATGCACTGGAGTAGTAGTTTGTTGTTTATTTAATTTCACTTCAAAGTGCTGTAAGGTAATTGTGTATGCATAAACTATATACAGTTAACAATATTTTTCCATTCTGCTGCAGGACCATATGGATTCGGCAGAGATCTGCTGTGTGGTGGCAGCATGTTCTCAGCAGCTGGACAGACTGTGAGTGGAAGGCTAATTTCAGAATGAGAAGGACATCATTCTTGCAGTTGTGCAACAGCCTGCAGCCGCACTTCAAAGACAGACCACTTCATTCAGAAAACCAGTGCCCTTGGACCAACGTGTTGCAATATGCATATGGAGACTGGCCACAAATGTAGAGTTCAGAACCATCTCCCATTTATTTGGGATTGGTCAGCACTTCTCATAAAAAAAAAAAAAAAAAAAAAAAACAGTATTTCACATAACACAACCATGTGCAGTGGTGAAACAAAATAGGCTACCTTGTGTGTGTGTATAATTTATGGAAGTGTGTGGTATATATTGTAGAGGTTCGAGGTCGAATTATAAAGTGTAGAGGTTTGAGGTAGTGTTAGGTTAAAGTGCATAGTAAATATATGCTACGGTATATTAAACAACTTCTGAAAGCAAATAAGAGTATTAACAACAACAACAGCCTCATCCTGGCTTCAAATACCCCGCACAGAAGACGTTAGATTCATGAGTTTGTTTGGACAAGACCTCAGTCCCATATGCCTGAGAGAAACCTGCCCTGGTGCATAGACACTGCAAGACTGGGTGTTACATGATGAAATGTTATGATTAAAATACATTTTTCATTTACATTTTCACTTCACTTTTCTCCAACACATAATAGCAAAGAATAATCATGAACTGAATTGTCAACTTTGTCAATTCTTTTAACATGCCAAGGGAATGAATGTATTGTAATGACTTTACTGTAGCCCAATGATAAAGATGTAATATGTTGTCATTAAAGTACACTTTTAAACCAAGGAGAACAGGCACAGATGATTTACACTTTGGAAGCAAAAGTTAAATTTACAACTTAGGTAAAGCCTAAATCAAGTCTAAGTGCATTACCAATTGCAACATGCATAAAATGAACGGTCTGCAGACTAGCATTTAGAAAATAACAGGTATGTACATTAAGAATCCAAAGAGTGACACTTCCCCTGTCGTGAAAAACACTAGTATTGCCAGAATCAAAGAGAGTGTAGACTTGAGTTTTCCACACCAGACTAGTGTAAATGTCAGCACAGCTATAAATAATCCACTCAAGTACAGATTCAAGTTGTTTTGGAGCGTCGCAAAACCGTGACGTCACGCGTCTTGTTCCATGCTCCAGCACGGTTGGCGCTCACACTACATGCGAACCGCGCCCGAGCCCAACTAACCGTGCTCTGGCCCACCTCTTCCAAGCGGGCCAGGGGCGTTAATCGAGCCGCCGGGCACGGTTGAGCACTCACACTAGTCAAACGAACCGCGCTATGGTGGTCAAACGCGCTCGGGCACGGTTCAAACTGGCTAGTGTGAGTAGGCCCTAAAGGCAGATGTTCTTCCTCAGAATCAGAGTCAGCCATTACTAATACCAAAGCTTCATCACAGGTGTATTTTTTATTTGTTATTTTCATGTTTATCAACTCGCGTGTAGAGAATGAGGCTTCTATTGAGCCGGTCCTGACACTCCCACTGAGACGCGTCTTTGAGGTCTTCTTCTACAAATTTTTTTAATGGCAACACATGGTAATAGTGGACTAGAAACAAAGTACAGGGTGTCTGACATCTGGTGGAAGGGAGTGGAAGCATAATTTAGCACATAAACCGGAAGTAGCGGCTGTTTTTTCCTGTTAAGTTGCTTGTCGCAATTTTGCGACTTTGGCGCTTAAAAGGGTTAATATTTAATCCTTATGACGGTATTGAAACTGATACCGTTGCTATCTTTAGATCCCGCGGTATACCATATTACCGCCCAAGCCTATCTGCTATATTTGCTTTTTATTTATTAAAATAGATGCAATTGGTTGATGAAACATTTATTAAAATTAAGATAAAATTTGTACAAAACGAAATTCGTTTTTAAGAAAGGTTTTCTACAAAGCAAAATTTAATGAAGTGGTAAATATCATGTCTGACGATTTACAAAACTTCATTAAGTGGTAAAACCATGTCTCCGATATATTATGCATCTTATAATCCTATCTAAAAAATGAAAATAATTTTTGATAAAAAATGTTTGTAAAAAATATTTTAATGACACGGTTTTGGCGGTTATAGAGTTCTAATGACGGTGTTCAACTATAACCGCCGATCACACGGTTATATACTAACCGTCACACCCCTAACCACAAGGCCAGACCCTCTTGGGACCCCAGGCCGAGGTGACCCCAAAGTGGTAAGGAACGCTTTTTGGACACACTTTGGACCCCGATTGATAAAGTAAAAGTGCCCGCACCGCACCGTCCCACAGACAACCATTCGCTCTCACATTCCTTCACTAAGAAAAATTTAGATTGGGGCGGCAGTGGCTCAGTGGTAGAGGTGGTCGTCCTTCAACCGTAAGGTGGGCGGTTTGATTCCCGTTCTCCCCACAGTTCATACTGTCGCTGTGTCCTTGGGCAAGATACTTAACCCACCTTGCCTCGTATGAATGTGTAAGAATGTTTAGTGTACTTGGTGTTGGTCGGAGAGACCGTAGGCGCGGAACGGCTGCCACGTCTCTGTCAGTCTGCCCCAGAGCAGATGTGGCTACAGTTGTAGCTTACCACCACCAGTGTGTGACTGTGAATAATGGATGGCCTGTAAGCGCTTTGAGTCCCATGGTCCCTTGGGAGAGAAGCGCTATATAAAAAAATCAAATCCATTATCATTTTTAGGCCGTCTCTAAATGTTAGCCCTGCGACTAACTGGCCATTGTCCAGGGTGTACCCCGCCTCAGGCCCAAAGCTGCTGGGATAGGCTCCAGTCACCCGTGACCCCTAACGGAATTAAGCGGTAGAAAATGAATAAATGAATATTTATTTTAAATTTTATTGGTCCCAGAATTCAAGCCCGGCGAAAAATTTATGTATTTGAAGTCCCCGAAAAAAAATATATAAAAAATGACTCAGTGGCGACCCCTAGAAATGTCAAAATACATTGGGCCTATGGAAAGTGAAAGTAAATTTTTCCAACTTAGAAAAATGAAACTTGGTACATCCATAGGACACCTCTGGGCAAACAGAAAAGTCTATGACAGCCACACCCTAAACTCAACAGGAAGTCCGCCATGTGGGGTGAAACGCATGGCCACTAAAATTGTACCCCTCGCGCAAAAAGATGCAAATCATTGTGTTTTAATCTAAATGGCCCCAAATTTGGTGAGTATCATCTAGACACGTGTGCCAACCAAAGTTGTGACTTTGTTTATGATATCTTATCGGGTATGGGTGCGGCAAGCCTGTAACGAGGTGGCCATTTTTGTGAAAATAAAACGTCTATTAACTCTCAAACGCCTTCTCGGATCGAGTTGGACCCAAAAAGGCGTTTGTACACATTCATGACCTGAACACAAAGATATGTAAATAAAAGGGTTATCTTTAGAAATGGCTCTCCAGCGCCCCCTACAAACTTATAATGGGACCCAAGAATTTTTGTCATAGAGACCTGAAATTTGGTACACACATCTCTAATGTCATGACGAGCATAAAAGCCAATGACAACCACCCCCTATCTATAAATGTGTTGCCATAGCAACATCCCAAATATGTGGAAAAAGTCAATTGGAAGTGAAAATTTTTGTTTGTCGTAGGCAAATGAAACTTGGTACACACATCCAGCATGGGCTTATGAACAAAAAAGCCAATGTGGACCACATCCTATCACACACGGGAAGGCGGCCATTTTGAATTGAAGATGTGAACCATCTTAGAATACACCTCTCTTTTAAAAAACAACAGAAAATAGCTGCTTCATTCCACAGACACCAAACTTGGGCAAAATGAGTTAAACACATGTGTGTTCAATAGACAGCGCTTTTTCTTGTCGTTTTTGCTCGAGTTATTTTTTTTTTATTATTATATTTTTTCCACAAAATGATCCTCAATTTGACCCAGTAAACGTGCAACTAAAAGTCAAATTTATTGGCCCCAAAATTCAAGCCCGGCAAAAAATGTATGTATTTGAAGTCCCCGAGGAAAACAAATGAAAAATGACTCAGTGGCGACCCCTAGAAAAGTCAAAATACATTGGGCCTATGGAAAATGAAAGTAAATTTTCCCAATGTAGAAATACAAAACTTGGTACATCCATAGGACACCTCAGGGCAAACAGAAAAGTTTATTACAGCCATACCGTAAACTCAACAGGAAATCTACTATGTTGGGTGAAATGCGTGACCACCTAAATTGCACCCCTTGTGTCTAAAGGCTTTTCATCTAAACAGCTCCAAATTTGCTTTAAAGCACAAAATGCAATCCTCCGAGTACATGTGTCCCCGCGGTCTCAAGGGAGGCGAGGGCCTTTATCGCCGCTTGCGGCTTTAATTATTATTATTATAGATTTATCAGTTCACCTGCATGTGTTTTGGGAAGTAGTAGGTGCATGAAAAAGTATCTGAAGCCTTTGGAATTTCAAACATTTCTGCATAAAATCACCATCAAATGTGATCTGATCTTTGTCAAAATGACACAAATGAAAAAACAGTGTCTGCTTTAACTAAAACCACCCAATGTTTGGGTGGTTTTAGTTAAAGCCACTTTTTACCAAACGATTTAAGTCAGGTCCAATCACTGAGGAGTGACTTAAAGCTGCCCTGCTCACTATAAAACACACACACCTGGTGTTGTGTCTTGATGAAAAGCATCGTCTGATGTGCATCATGACTTGCTCTAAAGAGCTCTCTGAAGACCTGCGATCAAGAATTGTTGATTTGTATAAAGGTTACAAAACCCTCTCTAAAAGTCTGGATGTTCATTAATCCACAGTTGGAGAAATTGTCTACAAATGGAGAGAGTTTGGCACTGTTGCTTCTCTCCGAAGGAGTGGTCGTCCACAAAAAATGACAAGAGTTCAGCGCAGAATACTCAGAGAGGTAAAAAAGAACCCTAGAGTGTCTGCTAAAGACTTACAGAAATCACTGGCACAGTCCAATATCTCTGTGCATAAATCGACTACATGTTAAACATTGTTCAAGAATAGTGTTAATGGGAGGACTCCACGGAGGAAGCCACTGCTGTTTAAAACATTGCTGCATGTTTAATGTTTGTAAAAAGGCACTTGGACAGTCAACAGAACTTCTGGCAAAATATTTTGTGGACGGATGAAACAAAAGTTGAAGTGTTTGGGAGGAACACACAACATGTGTGGAGGAAAAATGGAACAGCTCACCAACATTGACACCTCATCCCCAAGCATATTGGAGGGAGCATCATGGTTTGGGGCTGTTTTGCTTCCTCAGGGCCTGGACAACTTGCAATCATTAATGGAAAAATGAATTCAAAAGTTTATCAAGATGTTTTGCAGGAAAAGCTGAGGCTGTCTGTCAGACAGTTGAAGCTAAAAAAGAGGATGGATAATGCAACAGGACAATGACCCAAAACACAAAAGTAAATCAACTTCAGAATGGTTTCAGAAGAACAAAATAAACGTTCTGGAGTGGCCAAGTCAAAGTCCTGACTTGAACCACATTGAGATGCTGTGGCATGACCTCAAGACAGCGATTCATGCCAGAGATCCCATGAATCTGACTGAACTGCAGCAGTTTTGTAAAGATTGATCCTGATCGATGTGCCAGGCTGCAACTATAGGAAACGTCTGGTTGAAGTTATTGTGGCCAAGGGGGGGCAACCAGATATTAAATGTGATTGTTCAGTTACTTATTCCTCCCCTTTCTGTCATTGTTTGCATGTTATCCTCATTAAAAATATGAAAACCTATAAATGTTTGGGTGGTTTTATTTAAAGCAGACACTGTTTTTTCATTTGTGTCACTTTGACAAAGATCAGATCAAATTTGATATTGATTTTATGCAGAAATGTGAGAAATTCCAAAGGCTTCAGATACTTTTTTATGCTACTGTAGCTGGCAAATCCAGAGAGAATCCACAGTAATACAGAAAGGACCCCAACAAAGAGAGAGGCGGGCAGGTCGGGCAGTACAGTACCTTTTGGTTCCCACTCTGTGGTTGGGAGCGATGTCGATGGTGTCTGTGGCTGAGTCATGACGAACAGCCAGTCCCAAGTCAGCAATACAGCATGTCCCATTCTTCTTGACAAGAATATTTTTTGATTTAAGGTCTCTGTGAGCTATTGCTGGTTTACCTTAATTGAAGCAGCAGAGAACGTAGATTATAATCGTGAAGATGACATACCTGTCTGGTGCTCGCCTTTTAATGAGGGGAGCGTTTGTGTTTTTCTTTCTTACTTAGAGACCAAGCTATATTAATTGGACACTTTTGAACATTATTAGAAACATTTTCAGTTTCTTGTTCTCAAAAGGAACAATCATTCAGCCTATATGTTTTAATATGAATGATTTAGTGCAGGCTATATTCCAGCTCCTTGCAGATTCAGTGTGTTTGGGGATTTCACATTACAGTAGTGTGTGAACTTGCATAAACTTGCATCTCACCTTGAGTGCCCACAATCTCCATGTGCAGGTGAGCTAGGCCGCTGGCGGTGGACAGGGACAGTTTAATCATGCCCTCCACGGTGACAGTGTAGCGGTTCAAGTAGTCAAACAGAGAGCCATGCTCGTGGTAGTCGGACACCAGCCACAGCTGAGTCCACGTCCCGTTATCTGCACACACCAACAATTTCATATCACCATGTTCTATTTGCACCAGCCTGCCTACTTTTGCACCAAAAACCATCTGTTGTATATTGTTAGTGATTTAAAGTGATTATTAAAAAACAATGTCATGAAATCAAAGCCTCACCCATTTTGTAATTTTTCTTTATTTGATGCTGTTCAAAGCTCCAGTGGCTCACTCACTCATCTCTCACTCATTTTCTACCGCTTAGTCCTGTTAGGGGTCACGGGTGACTGGAGCCTATCGCAGCAGCTTTGGGCCTGAGGCGGGGTACACCCTGGACAGTGGCCAGTTAGTCGCAGGGCTAACATTTATAGACAGACAGTGACAGACAACAATTCACTCTCACATTCATTCACTAGGGACACTTTAGATTTGCCAATTAACCTATACATGCATGTGTTTGGACGGTGGGAGGAAGCCGGAGTACCCGGAGAGAACCCACAGGAACACGTGGAGGACATGCAGACTCCTCACAGAAAGACCTGAGTCGGCCGAGAATGTTTGAGTCGGCCGGGTTTTGAACTCACGACCTTCTTGCTGTGAGGCAGGAGTGCTAACCACTCTGCCACTAGGCTTGGGCGGTATCCAAATTTTGATACCGTCAAACCTCCTCCCTATTTTACCTCGGTATACGGTATTACCGTGAATAATTAAAAAAAATATGACGTAAGGCTCAGACAGCGTCACCAAACTGTTGGCTTGTGCCTAAACTGTTCAGAAACTGAATACCAAACACTAATACTGAAACAATAACAAAATAACATCCACAACAATATAAACAACTTTTATTAGCAACAAATAGCAGTTTATAAAAAGTGCAAATACAAGAGTCAAACAGAATTAAATGAACATAAACATCCAGAACAGTTTAGTAGTTTTTTAGAGTGTTGGACCTCTCATAAAGCACAGCACACAGCCATCACTTTTATTACGATCACTGCTTTAATTAGCGCATTTGCGCTGACTATGTTTACCCCTGTCTCTCCCTCCTCGACTGGGTAAAGTGTCAGGATGACCAACACGTATTTGTCCCAAACAGCTGTCAATAGAAGCCGCATTATTCCCGACACCCCCGTCACTACCGCGGCCATGGCAGTACACCCGCCCCAGCTTCTATCACCTGTGCTAAAGGTAAAGCTGCAGGTGCTACGTGCTCACGGCTTCCCTTCTCAACATCCCCTTCACTACCGCGGCCAGAGCGACTAGTTTCTTACCGTTTCTTTCACTGATGTTTGGCAAAATGTGGGAAAAACAGCGTGTGCTTTATGAGAGACGCTGAGAAAGGCACGAGCAGCGGCGCCGCTGTCTAAGTTACACATGCACTCACTCTCGCTCATTCTCACTTTCACTCGGCTGAAAAGACTCTAAAAGGTAGATGTTCTCCCTCAGAATCAGAGTCAGCCATTACTAATACCAAAACTTCATCACAGGTGTATTTTTATTTGTCATTTTCATGTTTATCAGCGTGTAGAGAATGAGGCTTCTATTGAGCCGTTCTGACACTCCCACTGAGACGCGTCTTTGAGGTCTTCTTCTACAATTGTTTTTAATGGCAACACAAGGGTGTCTGACATCTGGTGGAAGGGAGTGGAAGCATAATTTAGCACATAAACCGGAAGTAGCGGCTGTTTTTTCCTGTTAAGTTGCTTGTGCGACTTTGGCGCTTAAATATGACGGTATTGAAACTGATACCGTTGCTATCTTTAGATACCGTGGTATACGATATTACCGTAATACCACCCAAGCCTATCTGCCACGTCAAACATTTAAAAAAGAAAAGCGTAATAAACAGATAATTAAAAAAAAAAACATCTGCATAACCGTCCAACAATAAAACTAAACAAATAAAAACGAGTGCAAATAACTGGCCATTGTCCAGGGTGTACCATGTCTGAAGCCCAAAAGCTGCTGGGATAGGCTCCAGTCGCCCAGAACCCCTATCGGGACTATTTTTTTTTTTTATCGATTAAGACAGACGTCAAATATGTCTTAGATTTGTGTATGAGACCTGACAGGACATCTCTCTCTCTCATCAACGTCGTTAGAACGGTCTTGGAGAAGCCTCTTAACAACTTACTGGGAAAGACCCAGCCTACGCTTCTCGTGGAAACTTATGTAGCGGATTTTTGCTAGGTGTTTGAGCCAGTCCAAGGTCTTTTGGATTGCGGTTATTCGATCGTAGGAATTAGAAGTAATCTTTCCGGTCTCGTTGCAATCGGTAAACCCGGCCTGCGTCCTTCCCCAGCTCCATTGGCCAAAGTAAGTGCACTTCTTCAACAGAGTGGGCGTATCCCAGATAAAAGTCTCATACACTCTACCGTTACCCATTTTTGGTCCCATAATGCCAGGTTTTTATTTGTTTATTTATTTATTTATCTATCTTACACCAATTTGTTGCCATTATTTCCCAGTAATTATCCATTGTTAATTACTACACATAATACAAATTCAAACTCATACATTCAAAATCATATTTAACCTTATGTCTTCGTAAAGGTTGTTTTTTGTTTCCATTTCTTTTTAACGGGTTTCTACAATTCATTCTTCAGATCTTTTAGATAGGCTACTAGAAGGTTATACTCAAGGTAACTGTAAATAAACTCTAGTGGTGCCCCATTTGTTTCATAACAAGCCTATTACCATACATAATCCCTACACAACCCTGTTGATGGATCTTATATGGTGTTTGATAATGCTATATAGGGCTATTAGGTTAAAACATTTACAAAGGAAGTCAATCTTTCCTCATCTCTGCTTTGTTTTTTTTTACCTTTGTTGTCTGCAGCGATGAAGCCCAGAATGTTCTCGTGCCTCAGCATCACAGTCTGGTAGATCTCGGCCTCCCTGAACCAGGAGCGCTCCTCACGTGATGAGAAGATCTTGACAGCAACCTCTTCACCGCGCCATTTCCCCCGCCACACCTCTCCAAAACGACCCTTTCCAATGCTTTCCTGCAGGATTATGGTCCTTGCAATGGTTCTCTGCACAAGGAGGGGCAACCCTGAGGGAAAACAAAGAAATCCTTGTTACAGGAACTGTGGCAATCTCAGGTGTAGCTATGAATGACAAACAAACAAACAAACACACACAAACAAACACACACAAACACATTAATCATCAAAGCTTAGCGCTTTGATAATAATGAGTAGTTTAAAGCTTTCATTGACACTGAAATGCCTCAGTGATTAACCTTATAAGTAAATTAACCTTTGTTAATACTGCTTTAGCAAATAACACTGGTTAATAACTAGTAAATGCACAATACAGTTGAAACTGAACTCTAATATTGTGACACAAGCCCGTACATCCCATGTATTTTAAGAAGCTTTGCTACTGACCACTGCATTTGATTTGGCTCAAATTTAAGTGATTTAAGATTGCTTTGTGACTCTTCTCCCTGCAGGAGTTTTAACTTAACCCCTGCTCCTAAATTGTTAATATCACAGATTAGCACCGCCCATGCCACAGCGCTGCTAACCCTAAATTAACATCCAGCCAACAGGCTATTGCTAATAGCCAATACAAATTTAAATCTGACTCCCTCGATTTAATTCTCTTCTGAAATTGAATTTTTAATTCAATTTTATATATGATTTCTTTTTACAAAAAAAATGTTTTTTGTTTTTGAATCATGAAGCATCATTGCCCACCTCCAAGTGCGCCTGGCACAAGCCGCCGAGGTGCCGTCAGGTAAAGAAAAGGGGGGTGAACACACTCCAATGCCAGAACCTGACCCCTTTCCCCAAGCCTTCGCGCCTAGGCAGTTGGACTTTGTCCGCAACCAGTTGCCTCAGTAAGTCCACTGTAACCATTGTTAGCAGTTCTTCTGTTAGAAGCGCAGATCAGTCAATGACAACAGCAACCCCAAAACGGCAGGAAAATGTGAAGAACACTGTCTGTGGTAAGCACTCACAGTGAGCCTTAACAAAACCCTCCGCGCGGTAGACTATGCACGCACGCAACTGGTCACATTGCTGACGACTGACACGCTTAGAGACACCAGCAGCCTAACAATGAGAATTTTGTATTCTATCTGTGGTATAATCAAACATAATTATTAGGTACCTCCTCTAACCATCCTGTTTATCTTTGCCCCTAAATACATGACACTAAGGCTTGTGTGTGTGTTTAACGTGTGGCTTCCTTCCTGGTCTGCAAGATGTCGACATAAAAACTTGTGGAACCAGCTTCGTGTCGAAAGGGGGGACTGTAGCAGATCAGTCTCCGGATTCCACACACAGACTGACCATCCCCCAGATGGTCACGGATGAGCTCCGCTTATGACTCTGGGGAGCCTCACAGGAAATTGTGAGCTAGCCTACCTGGCGCCAGAACACTCATAAATCTTCGGAGATACGAAGGCTATTGAACTGTCGAAACATAACCTCCTTATTCCCCAGAAATGTGTTTAATCTCCCAGGAGACCCTGGCCTTTCTACAATGGTCAAACATTACCCCCTGGTGGTGAAATGGACGAATGACCTCGACTTGATCGGAGAGACATTTATTCAAAAGATATCTGTATTAATTTGAATAAAAGACACTGTGTAATGCGCTAACAATTATACTGTTATTTTCCAGGATGCGGAGTTGTGACCAAACAATTCCTTACCCTTGTTTGCAGTTTCTATTTTGGTTTTAATAAAAATGAATGTTTCTACAATATTTTGCATATTCATAATACATGTGTGAATGTTTTGTGTGTTTAATAAAAAAACTCAACAAATACCTTACGAAGCTAGGAGTTTTAAAACTTAGTTTAACTCCGTTAAAATGTTCCAAAGCGACTTCCCCTTCAGCCGGAAGAGTGCATAGGACACGCCCCCGGCCCGAAGGTGATAAAGCTGGCTGCTAGCCAAAAATCTCTCTCTTGCCCTTCCGATCTGATCCTGCTCCTTTCTCGCCCAGGAGGTCCCGTCCCCAGGGGCCTCCCCACGCTTCAGGCCTCGTGGAAACAAGCAAATTTTCTTTGTTTTTAAAAGGACCGTGCCTGCTAACGAGTTAGCTTGACCGACAAGCACTCGCAGAAGCAAGTTTTTAACCAGTAAAGCAACAGCCGAGAACTCTTTCATGGACCATGCAATAACTTACACAAACTCAAACTTTTACACGGTACACGGAGGTCCAGGCAGTGCTAACTTGGACAGCAACAGGACGCTCTCTCTTCCCGGGCTGTAAACCCCTCTAGAGAAGACGTGCACGTGACGGCATCCTTGGTGTGTGAAACGCTTCATCAGTAAGCGACGAACCTTTGGAGAACCTCCAGGACGCTCGTTTCGGACCACTGATAGCAACACCACCGAACCGGGCCATCAGCCCGCTGACTACAGAGTAAGTCCGCACGTGACACACGGCCTTAGCGTCTGCAATCTGTCCAAACTCTAGCCTGAAGCCGCCATTTTCTTTAAAAACACGTTAAAAGCCCCCTTAAGTTTCCATCATCTAGATTAACATGTCTAAACACTCCTGGTTTCACGATACTCTCTGAAAGCGAATGTTTATCCCTGTGTTTACCCCTGTGTTTATCCCTTGCTGTTTTAATCCTTTCCCTGTTCCCATAATGTTATTCACTATTATTGATGTGTGTAATTTTTAATAAAATCCCATAAAAGACATTAATGTTACTCTGTTTATATCAAGAAATGTTCAAAAACCAGAAGAATTCTCTTCCTTTTAGATTAATGAGACTAGATTAAACAGTTTCTCTGGACCTGTCCAAAATCAGAGTGGTGCCCCTTTTAATCAGAAATTTATTCTAATAAATTAATATCAAAGTTAATTATTAAAATTAATCGGATATGTTTATGAACATAGCTCATACGCTACAAAGCCAAAAGATGCAACACCTCTACAACCTGACCAGAGGGAAATGGCAGCAAACAAAACCAGCAATGCATAAGACACTTCACTCTTCTTGTAAAAAAGTCCAAAAACCAGCCTCTCCAAGAAAAATAAAACTTCAAACATTTCTTACTCACGTTCAAGGTGTGCTTCACCAATGACAAGGCATCTAACAAAAATGTCAATGGGTCAATCGATCGCAAAAGAGAACAACAAAACCACGCGCAATACAAAAACGTGCGACCCAGAACATCAAGGAGAATACTTTACTAACTCCGACCTATAATGCCTAGACACAAGCAGACGAGCCCCAATTTGATTCTACGGCCGGTTCATTAAGCCACAACAAAAAAGAGGTAGACACAGTGTCAACGTTTTAAGCCCCTTGCCTGGGCAATTTTATTTAAAATAATATTAAGAGATACAGACGTGGACAAAAATGTTGGTACCCTTCGGTCAATGAAAGAAAAACTCACAATAGTCACAGAAAAAACTTTATTCTGACAAAAGTAATAATACCAACAATTTTGTCCAGGCCTGTTCCATGACTATTTTTTAAAATAATTCCGTTGAAGCATGGTTGAAAAGCAATGTCTGACTTTCATTGGTTAACATTCATAGAATTTTTATTTATTATTACTTTTGTCAGAATAAAGTTTTTTCTGTGACCATTGTGAGTTTTTCTTTCATTGACCAAAGGGTACCAACAATTTTTTCCACGTGTGTATATGTGTGAGAATGAAAGTCAGTTTAATTTACAACAGATGTAGTGAAATGTACGCGTTGAAGTGAAGGATGGAGTAAGAGAATTTGAGAAGAACCGAAAGCCGTCCTTTTATACCCCAGACGAACACTGGCCACTAGTGGTTCCCGGGTAGCCACCAGCTGCTGCACCTCCAAACATATAAACAGGCAACATTACGATATACTGTACACTGTCTGCACAATTATTAGGCAAGTGTATTTTTGAGGATTAATTGTTTATTGTACAACCCTCAAACCTGAACATTTCAGTAGTAAAGGTGAAGTTTTGGCTTTCTTAAGAGAATATCTACATGCACACCATTATTTGGCAACTATTAGTGTGCAGAATTATTATGCAACTAAATGAAAAACAAAGATTTTCCCATCTCATTTGTTTATTTTCACCTGTTAAAGTGAGAATAATAAACAAACTCAAAATTTACAAACAAACATTTCAAAAAACTCAAAAAATAATTAAAAATTAAATAAACTCAGTGACCAATATAGTCACCCTTTCTTTCTAAAACAGTCACAAGCCTTCCATTTACAGAGTCAGTCAGTTTCTTGATCTGGTCAGAATCAACGTTTTGTGCAGCTGCAACCACAGCCTCCCAGACACTGTTCAGAGGTGTACCATTTACCTTCACTGTAAATGTCCTGCTTAAGAAAGGCTCAAAAGTTCTCAATAGGGTTTAAGTCAGGTGAAGATTAGTTTTTCATCTTTAAGGCCTTTTCTGACCAGCCACGCAGTAGAGAAATTTGATGCATGTGATGGAGCGTTGTCTTGCATAAAAATCAAAGTCTTCTTGAAAGATGCAGATGCCTGTACCGCTGCTTGAAGAAAGTGTCTTCTAAAAATTGGCAGTAGGTCCGAGAGTTGATTTTGAAGTGGAGCTCTGTGTCCGTTACTGATCCAACCACGGACCCATCCATCTGGTCCGTCAAGAGTCACTCTTTTTTTTATTTCTTTTTTATATAGCGCTTTTCCACCTACTGTAGTAGGCACTCAAAGCACTTTACATAGATTACGCTATTTACCAGTGTTACAGCTGGAACACCCCTGGAGGCAAGGTAGGTTAAGTGTCTTGCCCAAGGACACAACGACAGTGTGAACTGTGGGAGAGAGCGAGATGTTATTATGATGTGGGATGTTTCGGGCGGGGATCTAACCGCCCACCCGTCGGTTGAAGGACAGCCGCTATAACCACTGAGCTACTGCCTTTTCTCTCATCAGTCCACAAAACCTTTGAAAAATCTTCAGATATTTTTGGCCCAATCTTGATGTTTTTCAACGTGTGTCTTGTTCAGAGGTGGTAGGGTTTCAGCCTTTCTTACCTTGGCCATGTATCTGAGACTGAACACCTCGTACTTCTTGACACTCCAGGTAGGTTGCAGTTGTGGAATATGACAGCACTGGAGGATTATGGGTTCCTGGTAGCTTCACGTTTGTTTCTTTGCAAATCTTTGGCGGTTAATTTGTGACTTTTCTTTTCCACACGTTTCTTGTGACCCTGTTGATTATTTGCTACAAAACGTTTGATGGTTCTGTGATCACGCCCCAATATCTTTGATATTTCAAGAGTGATGCATCCCTGTGAAAGACTTTTTTTTTTTTTAATTTTTGACTTTTCAGTCAGTTAAATCTCTCTTTTGGCCCATTTTTCTCGAGAAGAATCTGCCTAATAATTATGCATACCTTGATATGGGGTGTTGATCTCCTCAGGCCACACCCTCCCTCATTACAGAAATACACATCACCTGATATGCATTAAATCCAATAAGGATTCAAGTTTGTACAGCTTGGAGTATGGTCAAAATAATCACTTGCCTTATAATTGTGCACACAATGTATATCGACCACTATAACACAGGGGACCATCATAGCCTCACAAATGTCTGCCACCATACAGCGATATACCTTTGTCCAACAGATGGCATGCTCCAAGAGCAGAAATAGAGGTAGAAACCTAATGGCACCAAGTAGGGCTTATGCAATATGGACTAAAATCTATATCTCGATATAATGGCTATATCTCAATATTAATCAATCAATAATTTATTTATATTGTGCCTTACAACAACCACAGACTGACCAAGGTGCTGTACAACATTAATAAATAAACATAATTACAAAAAAACACAAAAAAACACATTACAACAATAAAAACAGAGCAGTCCCACAGAGCCACTAAGTGCCAAAGCCATTCTGAATAAGTGGGTCTTAAGTTTGCCTTTAAACAGAGGCCAGTCAGTGATGGAACGTAACTGAAAGAGCAACAAGTTCCAGAGTTTAGGACCGACCACTGCAAAAGAACTATCGCCCCACTGTTTGAACCGGGACTGGGGGACTTTCCGCAGATGTTGCCCAGCAGAACGTAGAGCTCTGCTGGATTGGTACAGGACAGGTGTCATGTGCTCATGTTTACAATAGGGATGCACCGAATGTTCGGCCACCGAAATTATTCGGCCGAAAATAGCCAAAAAAAGCACTTTTGGTGTTCGGCCGAATAAGTAAAAGGCGAATAAATTTTGCGAACAATGGCGTTTTTAATGACGCAATCAAATAACCCGCGTAGAGTGAGAGGCTTTATGCAGCCAACATGTCAGCAGTGTGGAAGCACTTTAAAGTATCAGAGAAAGAGGCAGAAACGGCCGTTTGCAGACATTGTTCTGCTGAATTGTCCAGGACGGGTGCATCTGCAAAACGTACCTACTTCAAGTGAAACAGACCACGGAGTGAAAACAACTAAACGTGCGCTCTTAGAAGCTGTCAGCACGCGATTTAGTCAGGCGGACTCAGAACTCCTGTACAGCATCGCGACTGTGCTTGATCCACGATATAGCCTAAAGATCATTACTTGGATGTGGGGAAAAAGATGCACACACGAGAAATAATCCAGGCCGAGTTGGATTTGGGAAAGCCGCTAGGTAATGGAGACGGTCAGGTGATGCACAGCGCAGGAGATGAAAACAGCGCAGAGAGTAAACGGGCTCGTACTACAGATGAGCCGCGCACAGTCTCGCTGTCTGACGATGAGATCCTCCAAGAGAATAACCCATTTGCAAGACAGAGGACAAGCTCGACCGCTCAACAGTTGGATGGGTATCTCTCAGAAGCCCCCTCCCCACGAGCAATAACCCTCTCGAATTTTGGAGGACCAAGGCCGC
Source organism: Perccottus glenii (assembly GCA_024416835.2). Lineage (NCBI taxonomy): Eukaryota > Metazoa > Chordata > Actinopteri > Gobiiformes > Odontobutidae > Perccottus > Perccottus glenii. Next base: position 1,117,356 of record CM044558.2, read on the forward strand.
TTTCCTGACCTGGCGCAGATGGCACGCAGGTAGGCTACTTGTATGGGAAATTAATTTAAGATTTTATTTATATTTTGGATTATAGTAACACTTTATAAGTAGTTTCTATTTTTAACATTAACTAACAATGAAAACCCCTTATTAACAGCATTTATTAATCTTAATGTTAACATTTAATAATACAGTATTAAAATTAAGTATCACATTTGTAATTTTTGAATTAAAAAGTATCAAAAGTGGTAGGCCTATTTGTTAAAATTGTGAATGCACTCATACTAACATGAACTAAATATTTTTTTATTATCTTACATTAAGGAAGATTAATAAATACCATAACAAATGTATTGCTCATTGTTAGTTAAATAAATATTATGAAATTGTATTTTTGTTATTTGATTTTTTATCTGAAAAGCAACACAAAATAGTAAAAGCACATTTTACTATTAAATTATTGTAATGGTGAAAAAATTGGCAAAATAAATGGAAAAATTGTGAAACACCGCGTTCGGTATTCGGCCAAGCATTTCATTATTATTCGGCTTCGGCCAAGAATTTCATTTCGGTGCATCCCTAGTTTACAACTATTAGTTAGCAGATGGGAAGCAGCATTTTGCACAAGCTACAAACGGTTTGGTTAACTTCATTACATTGCAGTAATTTATGCGAGAGCTAACAAAAGCATTCTATGTTTCTCGAGATCAGCACAACTCAAGAAGGGTTTAACCTTTAAAAGGAGGCAAAGCTGCCCTTATCACAGAATCTATGTTTGTCAAATTTTAGACTGCTGTCTAGTTTTACCCCAAAATGTTTGACCACATAGTTTAAGTAGGGGGCCAAAGCAACAGGACCAGGAGGTGAAACAATGGGCAGGTTGGATGTGCTAAACATAATGAATTTTAGTTTTTTCCTCATTCAAACAGGGAAAATTCACAGCCAGCCACAATTTGAAGTCATCTAAACATCTGTTGATGGATTCAAGACTGTCAGGACAAGCAGGGACAACCAGTAGGAAAACCTGCAAGTTGTCTGTGTAGAGATGAAAGGACATATTGTGCTTTGAAATCACTGCACCTAAAGGCAAGATATACAAAGAAAATAAAACGGGGCCCTAAATGAAACCATTTGTCACACTAGAGGTCAAGGAGGCTGAGGAGGAGAGGTCACCAATCCTGACGGAAAAACTCCACTCTATTAAATACAACCTAAACTACTGCAGCACAGGTCCCTGAACCCCAACCTGTTGTGCCAGATGTGTCAGGAGGGCTGAGTGGTCCATGGTTTCAAATGCCAAAGTAAAATCCAGCATTACTAGCAGCACTGGCTTTTTCACATCCAGGGACAAGAGACTGTTGTTTCAACAGAGCGGACTCGGTGCTGTGCCGTGTCCTGAAGCCAGACTGGAACTTTTTCAAAGATATGATTGTTTTCCAGAAAAGAATGTAACTGAGAGAAAACTATATTTTCCAAAAAGGTAAATGGGACACGGGTCTAAAATTTGGAGGCCTGACCAAAGCATGTTTGAATACAGTTGGTACAGAACCTTAACTGAGGCAGCCATGGGCCCACTGTGTTAAAAACCTGCATTTTAGATGGGATAATGTCCAGAGGACAGTTGGTCGGTCTCAGCCGCTGGACCACCTCAAAGAGGAGAGAGTGATACTGGCTCAAACACATTAAACACAGAGAGGACAGGAGAAGAGCACAAGTCAAAAGTGTTAGCCATGTTCTTAATGCTCTGTTTAACAGAGGCTACTTTGTCAACAAAATAATGGAGGAAATCATTACAGGTTGACTTTGACACCTGCTGTAGAGCATTACTAGATGGATTTATAACAGAAGAAATTGTACATAAAAGCTCTCTAGGACAATTAGAGCTGGTGAAAATAACATTAGACAAACATTTAGCTGTTTTGACTGCATTTTGATACTCAGTAAGACTGTCCCTAAATATACCCAGTGATATATGTACATTTTCCACTTGCGCTCAGCCTGCCTGCACCTCCACCTAAGGGCGCAGGTGGTGTTATCAAGCCAAGGATCTAGTTTGGTCCTGACAGATCTGCATCTGAATGGAGCAATGATATTAAAAATCTCAGAGCAAGTAGAATTGAAGGAGAAGCTGAAGACCTCTTTGCACAGTGGAAAGGCCACTTTGTCCTGAGAGTAAAGAGTGGTGTTCATAAAAGCAGCAGCAAATTCTCCTGCTGTGGTGGAGGTAATGGTGCGGCGGTGACAAGCCTGAGTAAGTAATTTTGCTGCAGGGACAGGGCCTTTAAATTCAAACATAACAGGAAAGTGGTCTGAAATGCAAACCTTACTTATTTCTGAGATGGATACATTAAGTCCATGAGAAATTATCAAGTCCAATGTGTGACCGTGCGGGTATGTGGGAGTGTTCACTGACTGTATCAGATCCAAAGAGATCAAAAGATTGAAAGTCATTGGCCAGCTGACTTGATGGGCAGCAAATGTGAATATTAAAATCACCACAAGCCAGACCACCACCACGACTGGACACTCGCAGCGTACTCAGGAAAGAATAGCTGGGAGGGAGGAGCTCCGGGAAAGCGCTGTTATCACCTGGTTTTAAACCAGGTCTCAGTGAGCATGAGAAAATCCAGGTCGTGAGTGGAAATCAAGTCGTTCAAGATGAAGGTCTTATTTATAAGAGTGTTTAGCAAAGCTGCGTGTACCGCGCTACAGTTCACCAACTGCAGAGTGGCATGATTGAGCGGGCGGAGATTCCCTCGTACGCAGCCCCGCACCTGAATCCTTACCGGCCGGCAACACAAAAGCAAACACCCAGCATAAGGGAGAGCTGGTCGGAGCCACCAATAGCTAAACTCCAAAGAGCAACACAGGTCAAATTTTCCGCAATCCATGGGTATTCCATTCAGGTAACAACCAGAAACATCTGCACATGATAAAGCCAGGTAAGCCCTGAGTCATAGGAGCACCCCTCCTCTTTTTCCGCGTCCCCTATGCCTCTTGTTGCGAGGCAACGCACAGATAAGACGCCACAGATAGGCTGGCACAGAGGCTAGCAGAGGTGGCGGCATCTTTGAATGTCCATTTTTAACAAAGTCAGGCAGATTGTTTACCGTATCGCGTATTGTTAACAGAGTCAGGCGTTCGTACACCAGTAGCAATGACACATTATGAATGACAAACAGGATAAATACAATAATGAACAGCAAACTCAACAGACGTGGACGGCAAACCATACACAGCAGCGGCATCTTGTCCTTTCCGATAGACAATATATAGCTCGATATCTTTACAAGGAACAAAAACGGCTGCAACAACAATGTCTTATGTGTGAAATGTCACAAGGTAACTTTTATTAGTGTACTTAGTCACTTACTTTCAATCATAATATGGTATTTATAATAAATAGATCACTTGGACTTACTAGAATGTAAACAAAAGACAGAACAAAAATATTAACATCTTGCTCTTTAACCAAGTTTTTTTCTTCAAAACAAAGTGCTTTTCTATACTAAATCCTCTGACAAACAAAGGTTATTGTGTAAACTCATCCACAATGGTAAATGCGCAGTTTGTGATGGAGACAAAACACTGACTATCTCTAGTCGGTATCTCTCAACCTCTTAAGCACAAGCTCAGGCTCCTTACCCGCCAGCGAGGTGAAATTCCATGACCCTAGCGCCAGATTTGTTGTCCAGGGATTGGGTCGCCGAGGCCCCCGCCTTTGACTGCCACCCAATTTACATTGCACCGACTCCTTATGGTTGCTCCTGCAGGTGGTGGGCCAATGAGAGGTTCCGTGGCAGCAGGCGCTCGCATACGAGCCCCAACCCCGAGCCTGGTTGCGCCATACCGGACGACCTAACGGTTCTTGATTTTTTAATCTTCATAAAGGGTTCTGAACCCATATAAACCCATTGTTCATATAAACAATATAACAACTTAATTTTATATTGTTTATATTAATGTATCGCATATCATTTGTTTATGCTATCTGAAAACTATAGTTTTGTGCATAAGCAGTCGTCAGGAAAGCCCAGATTTAGTTGGCATTTTATTGCTCTGTGGTAAGGCCAATATTGGTGATTGAGGGAACAATGGGCATGCGACATCCATTTATACACACACTATGGTTAAAACACCCACATCCCCCATTTGTGCAACACCCATGCCCATAGCTAATTCTCTCATATTGTCAGGTAATTAGACTAATTTCTATTCCTCGCTGTCAAGACATGTTGCTTTTTCAAGTGCTTCAACACACAAAGTCCAGTGTGAATTGGTCATTAGCCTTTGTACAGCACAGAAAAACTTTATCAAAAATATGTCTTTTACATATCCATCACAATCACATCTGGAATCTTTGTGATTAATTTATTTTGCTGACTTTACTCCTTTCAGTAAGCAGAACCTGGAGCAGTGACTAAAAAGTATTTGAAACACACACAGACCGACACAAACACACACAATCAGACACAAATTAACAGACACGCACATTGTTACCATTCACTAGAATGACAAAATGGTAGTCTTTTCATGGCAGTGTGCTGAAGGCGCCAACGTCCACAGAGAAGTGTTAATTTATGGCTAATGTATGGAACAGCTTGTGCCCAATACTGTGTGGAATATTTGCTGCCACTGCCTAAAACTGACAGTGAGTCTAATACTAAATACAGTCACATGCGCATTCAACTCCACACCATTAGGCTTAATGACAGAACTTATCCTGTAGACTGATGAGTCAGCATTCAGCTGTTTCCTCTTTACATTTTTAGGGAACAGAAGAAATTGTGTTCAAACCAAAAATCAACCCTTACACTCTAAACTGTCCTGTGATTAGATGGATCACACTTGGTGATCCGTCTAGTCACTCTAGACAATTCACACAAATATATTTATTCATTTATTTATTCATTTTCTACCCCTCAGTCCCTTTAGGGGGCACAGGTGACTGGAGCCTATCCCAGCAGCTTTGGGCATGAAGCGGGGTACACCCTGGACAATGGCCAGTTAGTCACAGAGTTAATATTTCACACAAATATTGTGAATATTATCTTGCAGCAAGACACTGGGGTCCATACTGTCTGTACTGACCTGACCCGGAGCCAGAGGTGGTCATGTCGTAGATCAGGTCCTTCAGTGTTGTTCCTACGGTGATGAAGGGATGGTCCATCGAGGGGTCCTCCTCGTTGGGGACGCGGTGGTGATGATGGTGGGCCCCTGCTCCTCCGGCCCCTAGGGCCCGGTGGCTGTGGCAGACATAGAAGGCCACCACCAGCAGAAGACACAGCACACAGACTGGACCAGCGATCACCGCTGCCAGGGCCACAGGGCCCAGAGGAGGGGTCTTCACTGTGAGCACTGTACACACAGGTTAAAGCAGCTATTAGTACATGATGATTTCAGCTTCTTGTAGTGAAGCTAACACTAGATAATGCTGTTTATAGTTGAGCGTCTATTTGAGCTGGACTAGGTCCATGCATGTGCTCCACAGTTCACTGCACAGAGCTGGCTTTGGCTTGGCATGTCTGTGAGCATGAGGCCAAGCACGAGGCATACACACAGTATAATCAGTACATATGTTTATTATTTACCTTATAAATTGATAAAGCTAATTTTGATTGTCCACAGAATGATGTTAGTTTCTGTAGACAACTCTGGCAGCCACGAGATGTACTTCAATCTTAGTTTGAACCCTAAATGTATAGTAGACACCAACATTTGATGTAAAAATAGGCCACATAGTAATTTAATTGCCTGTACTGTCAAACTTTGGAGAAACCCAATGGCAACTTTACAAGTATAAAACTTATGTTTACAGCCTGGTACAAAAGATGGCTCCGGTCTCTAGAGTTACTACGTGACTACTCTGGGGGGGTTGAATTTTTGATTAATATGGGGCCGCAGTAGCTCAGTGGGTAGAGTGGTCGTCTTTCAACCGGAAGGTAGGTGGTTCGATTCCCACTCTCCCCACAGTTCATACTGTCGTTGTGTCCTTGGGCAAGACACTTAACCCACCTTGCCCCCAGTGACTGTAACACTGGTAATTACATTAGAACAATGTAAGTCGCTTTGGATAAAAGCGTCAGCTAAATGAATAAATGTAAATGTAATATGTCTGTTTAGGCATATATCTGAAAATATATCTGAATTTTAGAATTTTAGCATTTATCTGAAAACTATTGTTTTAGTATGGAGTAAAAGCTCAAAAGCCCGGATGTAACCACCATTTTATTGCCCTGTTGTATAGAAATCATTGGTGAATAGGGGACCAATGGGCGGATTACATCCATGTTTATTTACAATCTAAGGTATATACCAGAGCTGAATGTGTGAAAAGGAATATTTATGCAACATTACCAACAAAATGAAACAAAATAAACACTAATTAAAGCATAGCGGCGATAAAGGCCCTCGCCTCCCTTGAGACCGCGGAGACACATGTACTCGAGGATTGCATTTCGGCTTTAAAGCGTAAACCTCAAGGTAATGTCAAATAACCGGGCCTGTGCTACTGCTGGGGCCTGCTACACCACCTTGTAATTTAGAGTTAAAGGTCTCCACAATCCCTGGTTTTCCTGGGAGCTGTCTGAACCTTTGAAAATAATAGATTATGCTTGGGCTAAGGTGAGAAAAACAAAGTACTGGCTGGAGATTTGAGATGACTCAGGAATCGCTGCACCCCCCTGTTTAAAAAGGCAAAATGTAAATTTGACTATGTCTAAAAGTACAAGTTTACAAGTTCCAAAAGACTGAGGAGTTTTCTAAGACTCTAGCCTTGGCTCTGGAGGGGCCTCCTCTAAAGGAAGGATTCTGGCAATTAGGAAATGGCATTTATTTCCCAAAGAAATGGCTGCCTCTTCACAGACTCATTAACTACCACAGCCACAAATGTATCAAAAAACTAATTTATAACTTTTTTGGCACACGTGTCTAGATGATATTCACCAAATTTGGAGCTGTTTAGATGAAAAGCCTTTAGACACAAGGGGTGCAATTTAGGTGGTCACGCATTCCACCCAACATAGTAGATTTCCTGTTGAGTTTAGGGTATGGCTGTAATAAACTTTTCTGTTTAACCTGAGGTGTCCTATGGATGTACCAAGTTTAATTTTTCTACGTTTGAAAAAAGTTACTTTCACTTTCCATAGGCCCAATGTATTTTGACTTTTCTAGGGGTCGCCACTGAGTCATTTTTCGTATTTTTTTTTTCGGGGACTTCAAATACATAAATTTTTCGCCGGGCTTGAAGTCTGGGACCAATACAAATAACTTTTAGTTGCACGTTTACTGGGTCAAATTGAGGATCATTTTGCAGAAAAATTATACTAAAAAAATATATACCAAATTATAATTAAAAAAAATATAACTCGAGCAAAAAAGTTTAGAAAAACGCTTGTCTATTTTACATACATGTGTTTAGCTCATTTTGCCCAAGTTTGGTGTCTGTGGAATGAAGCAGCTATTTGTTGTTGTTTTTTAAAAAAGAGGTGTATTTTAAGTCGGTTCACATTTTCAATTCAAAATGGCCGCCTTCCCATGTGTGATAGGGTGTGGTCCCCATTGGCTTTTTTGTTCATAAGCCCATACTGGATGTGTGTACCAAGTTACATTTGCCTACAGCAAACTAAAATTTTCACTTCCCATTGACTTTTTCCACATATTTGGGACGTTGCTATCAGCGGCGGCTTGTGATGGAAAAAGTAGGGGGGGGCTGAGGGAGATTTCTGCTGTTTATTTATTACATTAACACCAAAGTAACGATTTAAAAACAAATAGCATCTAATGTAATTATTAAAGTATGAATTTAGAATGTCCTTGTAGATTTCAAATATTGAATCGTTTTGGACGTACCTCTGAACACAGTAGCTCCCTCCAAGTGCTCCTTCAGAGCAGCGTCCAACGACGAGGCGAAGTTAACAAGGCCCCTAAAAATGCCTGGCTTTTCAGAGGCTTCAGTCTGCACGTGCCACGCAAAGCCAATTCAAAGGCACCACAAAATTTAACACAGTCAATCAGTTTAGAAAGAATATATTGATTCTTGTCCACTTCCTCATTGTGCCTTCTTATACAAAGTCGATGGCCATCATCCAACTGAGTAGCAATGTTAGCCTTCCCCAGCAACGCAAATTTCAGGCAGTTGTCCATATGCGTCTTTGTGTGTTCGTGTTTTTTTATTTTTTCCGAAAAATGTTTCATGTCCTGAACACCGTTTTCACACCAGGCTCGATCGGTCGCTGCAGTTTTAAAAGCAAACAAGGAAGCAAAACAGCGAGTTAGTTACTCCACAGCCGGTTAGCCACGGCTTCCTAGTGTACCATGTCCGCGAAAAGCCTCTAGAGTAAGACGCTTCCTTGTCTTTCACCTGCTGTCTGATGTTAATTTGTGGCTGGTCCGGTCCCATTTCTTTTATTTTTTGTTTTTCAGCCAGTGGTCTTCTTTCAAACGGAGTTTGAAGAAGAGATTGCATGGTTTCTTTCTCGTGTGACGCCGGCGCCATTGTCAACTCGAATCTCACTGCCGCCGCCGCGGTTGGGTGTGGTCACGCACTGCCGCGTGAACACACCCAACTCATGTTATTCTCTGCGCCCATCGGAGAATTATTACTGCGCGTCACTGATTGGTTGAATTGATCACATTTAGTGACGTTTTATAGCATATCAGAGCTCCATTGGTTAGATAGTGAGGGCGCCCTTTCTCGGCGCCCCGAGCATAAAACTACCATAGACTGTAAAAAGAAAACTACACATTTATGATGTTATGCGGCACATGATGAAGCTGGTAGACAAAAGACCCCTCCCCACCCCTCTCCCTCATTCTAGTGTGAAAAACACGTACAGAAGAAAGTCATGTTTTTTTCAAACTGAATTTTTTATTTTTTTATTTTTTACTTGGTAGGAGGGGCGGCGCCCCAGCGCCCATAATAGATCAGCCGCCCCTGGTTGCTATGGCAACACATTTATAGATAGGGGGTGGTTGTCATTGGCTTTTATGCTCGTCATGACATAAGAGATGTGTGTACCAAATTTCATGTCTCTATGACAAACTAAATTCTTGGGTCCCATTATAAGTTTGTAGGGGGCGCTGGAGAGCCATTTCTAAAGATAACCCTTTTATTTACATATTTTTGTGTTCAGGTCATGAATGTGCACAAACGCTTTTTTGGGTCCAACTCGATCCGAGAAGGCGTTTGAGAGTTAAGAGACATTTTATTTTCACAAAACTGGCCAACTCGTTACAGGCTTGCCACACCCATACCCGATAAGATATCATAAACAAAGTCACAACTTTGGTTGGCACATGTGTCTAGATGATACTTACCAAATTTGGGGCCATTTAGATTAAAACACAATGATTTGCATCTTTCTGCGCAAGGGGTGTGATTTTAGTGGCCATGCGTTTCACCCCACATGGCGGACTTCCTGTTAAGTTTAGGGTGTGACTGTTGTTGACTTTTCTGTTTGCCCTGAGGTGTCCTATGGATATACCAAGTTTCATTTTTCTACATTGGAAAAATTTACTTTCACTTTCCATAGGCCCAATGTATTTTGACTTTTGTAGGGGTCGCCACTGAGTCATTTTTCATATTTTTTTTTTTCGGGGACTTCAAATACATAAATTTTTCGCCGAGCTTGAAGTCTGGGACCAATAAAAATGACTTTTCGTTCATGTTCACTGGGTCAAATTTAAGATCATATGTGAAAAAAATAAAATAAAAAATCCGAGCAAAAACAATAGGCCCTCCCGGTCATCACCGGCTCGGGCCTAACGAACAACAGTTTCAGGACATTCAAAAGCTACACTTTATATCAATATCTTTCCTAAATGTATTTCTGATCAAACATTTTGATAGAATTTATGGATAAGTTTAAAAGAAATGTCTTTAACTTTATTGGTAATCAGAACCTGTTTGGTATTAGCCAAAGCTTTTTCCATTTCATCCACAAATCTATTCCATAAAGAGAATAAAGTCTCTTTGGAACATGGCTCTGACAGGTTTGTTGTTATTGAGAGGACGAGTGGAGACACAGGTTGTTCCTGCTGTGTGTCTGTTGGACACAAAGGATTTAGTTTGTCATGTTGCTTTTAAAAAGACCAGATGCACCAAACACTTTGACATAATCTCCAGAAGTTACAGGAATACTGTATTTTCCAAGAAACTCTTCAAATGTAAACAAGAGAGCCTCCTCGTTAAATAGTGGGTGTTCTTTTAAACCAATATTCCATAAAGAGGGATTTGTGTTTCTAGAAGACGTCCTTGTTGTTCCAGATGAAGTACTTGAGGTGAAAAGTGCTGCTTGTAGATGAGGATTCATAAGAACAGTCTTGTTCAGGTAATGAGTCCTACTCTTCCAGAGAAAACCAAAGAGCCTTGTGTCAGTCTCTTTTAGAGTTTTCTCCTCCAGATGCAGAGCGAGAGTTGCAGATGTTCGTCGTCAAACAGCCTCTGCTTTAGTCGTAGAACTCGTCCTCTCAATGAGAAGTCTCGTAAGAGCCATTGCTTTCATTCGATTTGTTTTTTGAATAATTGAGTCAAAATTTGAGGTGCTTCTTCTGTTCTGATCCTTTTTAATTCAAATTCCTAAATATTGTGCTACATTTTTAATTGGGATGTTATTCAGATTATTATTAATATTTAGGCAAAAGCCAGAGGCCTTAGAGAATTCTTGAATGACTTTGATGTCTTCCATGTCACCATCATTAGTCTTCATGTACAAATTCAAATTATTTGACTTTTTACATCAATTCCTGTAATACTTTCCACAATTGTTTGCTATCATTCCTAGAATTGGAGATTTTTTGTCCATAATATGCTTTCTTTTTTATGTTATTTAATTTTGTAGCTTTGTTTCTCAACTTGCGATAATGTGCTCTGTCTGACTCACATTTTGATTTGGAAGGCCATATCTTTAGCATTGTCCCTTTGCCTCATGAGGGACATTAGCTCTTCATCTAACCATGGAGCACTGTTGATTTTTAGAGATCTTTTCCGGAGAGGTGCATGATTATAAACTATTTTACTAAAAGTGTTCATAAAAATGTTAAGCGAAGCATTTACGTCCTCCCCCTCCAGAACTTCAGACCAATTTGAGTTATTGACCTCATCAACAAACAATCTGGGATTAAAGTTTTTATACGATCTACGAAGCATGATCCTTCCACCAGATTTAGGAATTTTTGTAATTATTGAAATTGCTATCAGGTTATGATCAGTGCATCCTACCCCCACAGAAACAGCTTGTGAACATAAATCAGGAACATTGGTAAAAATATGATCTATGCATGTTGATTTAGACGTATTATCCATAGTAATTCTTGTGGGTTGTGTCACCACTTGTTTAAGATTGCATACAGTAGCCATTGTGACCAACTTTTTATACAATGAGCACTTTTTTAAAAACCAGTCAATATTAAAATCCCCAAGCAGAAAGATATCCTTATTTTGATCTGAAACCACATCCATATTTTCACATATCTTTTGTACATACTCTACATTTGAGTTTGGAGGTCTATAACAGCAACCAACCAAAAATGGCTTATTAAATGGAAGATCAATCTGTAACCATATTATTTCAATATCTCTGCACATTAAATCGGATTTAATTGTAGCAACAATATTCTCCTTTATATAAAACGCAACTGATTTCTATCTCTTCTATATAATTTGTACTTATCCACCGTAAGCTGCGAGTTCTCAAAACTGTCGTCTAGATGTGTTTCAGATAAAGCTAAAACATGAATATTTTCTATTGAACAGATTCTCGTGATTTCCTGAATCTTGTTTCTAAGATTTAAATGAGCTAAAAGTAATCCTTTCTTTGGCAAGTTTACAAATAAAGATGACATGTTTGCAAAAGATAAAAAGCATCAATGAGACACAATTTAATTTGTATACAGAGTAAACAGAGTCAGTTATTCTCTTTGTCCCATGGCAGGCCAAATAATAAGTTTGTCAAACCTTAGACTGGCTCTTTCACCTTTTTCTCTGGCTGCTTTCAGTTTAGGCAGCAATTCCCTTCTCCTTTGCTGCACCACGTCTGAAAAGTCTTCGTTGATGTAAATATTTGTGCCCTTTAATTTCTTCACAGAAAAAATGATGCGCTGGTGTCAAGAAAAAGTCCCAGTTCCTCACAGTAAATGAATTTGTGCCTCTGCCGACCGCTCTTCCCGTTGTACCTCTTTCAAATGACTAATGCACGTCTTTTAAACACTGAACCAGGTGCGCTTCCAATTTTCACAATTGAAAACACCTGGTTGAGCCTGAACCAGAGCGCGCACAGTCACGTGCGCGCCGGCATACAGAGCGCGCACAGGGAAGGCGGCACGCAGGAGAAAACCCCGACACGCTGAACCACAATACGGCAATACACACGGAAGCCAGCCACGCCTCCACCAGGTCAGCGCGACAGCTGGCGATCTTTAAATCTCAAAAACTTAACCACAATTCTTCTCTGCTTTCTTCCTTCCTGGAACTGGCCCATCCGATACGCTCGCTCTATCTCCATTTTTGTACCATCGAGACCCAAATTCTCAGATAGCACTTGTTGAATCTTGTTTTCTAGGCCACTTGCAGTTTCTCCTTTTTCATCTACAATCCCATCAATTAGAAGATTGGATCTCCTGGATTGATTGTCAATGTAGTCCAACTTATTAAATAACTCATCCATTTCCTGCCTTGACTTTGCAATACTACTTTCAAATGATTTGATTTTTATATCAATGTCTTTATATTCTTTTTTCCTATCTTCCATGATATCTTGAGTAAATTGTAGACTTGTTTTCAACTCCTGGATATCCCTGATAACACCATCCATCCTTTTTGTGTTTCCATCCATGATTATTTGAATAAAACTAAAAAGGCATTGCTTTAGATTTAGGAGGCATGATTACTCACTCTTACGAGTATGTTAAACTTCAGTTTTAATGAGAGAAGATACAAGACATAAATCAATGTTGACAAGTTAAGCCTTGTCCAGAGAAAAAGGCCTGAATTAAAAATAGAATAAACACAGAGAGGTCATAAAGGAAGGAAGAGTCTGAGATAAGAGTTATAAAGAACACTGAGTCATCACAGAGTTGAAGATTCTCAAGAGAGACCATAAAACAGATTTATGGAACAAATAATGTTTGAGACAACATCTGACAGAAATACAAAGTTAAATTCCAACAGATTAAAAGGTGCTGAGGAGAATTCTACAGAAACAACACTTCCTGCTGCAGATCAACACTGAGAGTGGAGTCTTCATCAAAAGTGTTCAAACATCAGGTTCAGTGAAGGTCTCACGAGAAGGTCTGGTGTCATATTTAACACTGTCGACCTGTACACATCAAATCAGGTAAAAAAGATTAATTATTCAAATTTTAAAGGAAGCAAATACAATGCCAAGTAATTAAGGGGTGTTAGAAAAATGAGTTAGAACTGTGAGTGGAACAGAGTCCAGCTGAGACAGAAATATTAAACAGATTAATAATATTAGTGATTTGTCAATGATTCTTAAGAAAAAGAATCAAATTATTTAGATTATGATTTATTTGTGATGATACTTTCACAGATTTACATTTACATTTTGGGATAGTCTTCTATATAGGGTTTATTTTACTGAATAAAACTCTACAGTAGTAATACAACATTTATTACAAAACTCATCTGATATAGATCACATGGTGATTAAAGACTTGTCTGGATCTCCATGGTAACGCTCAGAGGGAGGAGTCAGTGAAACTCAGAGAAACTGAATGAATTAGTTTGTATCATTGTTAACAACAGACGGCTTATAGAATAAATGTAAACAGGACAAACAAAAGTTTTATTGTGTTCAGATCTGAGACAGAGTCTGTGAGAGCAGCTCAGAGACATGCTGCTGTCGTCAGAACTCTGAACTACACTTAGTTTACTTTTGGATTGGATCTTTGGATTGTTTAAGGAACAAACTGCTCATGAATAATCTTGACAATAATTAGACTAATAATTAATCAGTGTAGGAGATATGGAAGAGTTTACTGGTTTTGAACAAAGTAGATGTGTTAATAATATATATGTAATATATATGTATAATATATGTAATATATATGTTAATACATGCAGCTGTAGCAGAGGATTTAACTTTAGGAAACAATTTAAAAGTAACTTACGTATGAATAAATAGTTGAATTGAAGTTGAATTATGGAGCAAATAAGAGAATAATGCATGAACAAAGAGGTCATCTACTTTAAAAAAAGTGGATTTAATCAGATGTAATGATGGGAAATTACAATTACAAGTTAAGAAACAAAATAATTAGTGAAGATTAAAAATAGAAGAATAGAAAGAAAAGAGGTTATTTTAATACTTTAGGGAAGAAACTGAAAAAGAGTTGGTCCATATGATAATTTATTTTATTAGTGAAGGAGATTTAAGTTAGACGAGTCACATGTGAGGATTGTATTCAGGATTAAGAGGATTAAGTTAAATAAAGTTGATATGGAGACATTAATGGTTATTTTGTTGATGTTTATTAAAGAATAGTTAGTTGTGTGACAAAGTTGTTGGATAGTTTAACGAGGAACTGTGAGAAGTTTTAGAATAAATGACTTTATGGGCCTATCTTAATTTAGTCAGATATAAAATGTATTAATTATAGGTTAGACTTTTGTGCACTTTGCTTCAGTAGAGTTTAGTTTAATATAGAGTTAGTAGAACATAAAAGAGGTGAGAATATGTTTAAACATTATTAAGAAGGTTAGTCATTGAACATTTTAATAATGAACAGATATGATAGGGTTAATTCTGCTGCAGGGATATGTATTCTTTAGTATTCTTAGAGTATTAATAAGAGGACATTTGAGAGAAATTAATAAAAGTTTAGCCCAAATTAAATAGTTTTGATATGATCTGCGTAATCTGTGCCTTGTTCTCAGTTAACGTGAATAACATCTTGAAAAACTGATCTGAGACTGATCTGAGAGGGGACTAGCGACCTTCGTCATCCGAGGGTTTTCAGCAAAGCTTTTAGAAATCAGAGGCTTACCTGAGCTGTTCTGGAGAGAATGGAGAGGTTTGGAGAAGACAGACATGGAGCTGACAGAAGGACGGACATTTGCAGAGGAGAGGCCAACATGAGTCGTTCATGAACAATTTGTTCTTTTTGAACGAGTCTTTAATATGACTCGGGAACAAAGAGTCATCTCAGAGAGCGAGTCGTTCATTTTTGTGTAGACCCGCGCATGCGCCACATCTCATACAGGAAACAGAAAGGACTCGTTCATCTCCGAGTCTCTGAGTCGTTCAAGACCGTAGGCTGAACGCAGAAACAGAAAGGACTCGTTCATTTCATGAGTCAGTCTTTGGGTCTGAGTCTCGTTCTTTTGTCACGTGACCGCTTCAGTCTCTCGCAACATCATTATTAAAAAAGTTCCATTTGTTCCTGTCAGTCTATTTTTAGTGTTAAATGTTAGTGCCACTTGGGGTTTTTATTACTATTTAAACTATTATAAACTATAAAATTATTACCTAAAATTAGAATCCACTGTAAAGTTTTAATCTTTGCTTTATCAGTGATTTCCCCAGATAAGAAAAATATAAAGATACAATTTGAGGTCCAGAAACGCATCATATAACTGTAAAAGTAAAAAAATTTAAAAAATTAAAATTGCGTTTGTTTATACAGTTATGTGAAATATATGTATGTATTAACTTATTTCTGTTTCTAATGCGTGACAAAAGAACGAGACTCAGACCCAAAGACTGACTCATGAAATGAACGAGTCCTTCTGTTTCTGCGTTCAGCCTACGGGACTTGAATGAACGACTCAGAGACTCGGAGATGAAGCAGTCCTTCTGTTTCTGCGTTCAGCCTACGGGACTTGAATGAACGACTCAGAGACTCGGGAGATGAACGAGTCCTTCTGTTTCTGTGTTCAGCCTACGGGACTTGAATGAACGACTCAGAGACTCGGGAGATGAACGAGTCCTTCTGTTTCTGTGTTCAGCCTACGGGACTTGAATGAACGACTCAGAGACTCGGGAGATGAACGAGTCCTTCTGTTTCTGTGTTCAGCCTACGGGACTTGAATGAACGACTCAGAGACTCGGGAGATGAACGAGTCCTTCTGTTTCTGTGTTCAGCCTACGGGACTTGAATGAACGACTCAGAGACTCGAGAGATGAACGAGTCCTTTCTGTTTCTGCGTTCAGCCTACGAGGACTTGAACGAACGACTCAGAGACTCGGGAGATGAACGAGTCCTTTCTGTTTCTGTGTTCAGCCTACGGGACTTGAATGAACGACTCAGAGACTCGGGAGATGAACGAGTCCTTTCTGTTTCTGCGTTCTGCCTACGGGACTTGAATGAACGACTCAGAGACTCGGGAGATGAACGAGTCCTTCTGTTTCTGCGTTCAGCCTACGGGACTTGAATGAACGACTCAGAGACTCGGGAGATGAACGAGTCCTTTCTGTTTCTGCGTTCTGCCTACGGGACTTGAATGAACGACTCAGAGACTCGGGAGATGAAGCGAGTCCTTCTGTTTCTGCGTTCAGCCTACGGGACTTGAATGAACGACTCAGAGCCTCGGGAGATGAACGAGTCCTTCTGTTTCTGCGTTCAGCCTACGGGACTTGAATGAACGACTCAGAGACTCGGGAGATGAACGAGTCCTTCTGTTTCTGCGTTCAGCCTACGGGACTTGAATGAACGACTCAGAGACTCGGGAGATGAACGAGTCCTTCTGTTTCTGCGTTCAGCCTACGGGACTTGAATGAAGCGACTCAGAGACTCGGGAGATGAACGAGTCCTTCTGTTTCTGTGTTCAGCCTACGGGACTTGAATGAACGACTCAGAGACTCGGGAGATGAACGAGTCCTTCTGTTTCTGCGTTCAGCCTACGGGACTTGAATGAACGACTCAGAGACTCGGGAGATGAACGAGTCCTTCTGTTTCTGGACGGACGGATGTATTAGCCTCAGCTACATGAGGCTGGACCAGACATGTTGACGGAACTAACGGCTCAAAGGGAACAGACGTGATTATCTAAACATGAAGTGACGAAAGAAAAAACTATTTGGATTAAGAGCTGAGTTAAACTCTCTGCCTGAAGTAAGCTGCAATGAATTTATAATTTATCTTACAAAGTGTGGCCATGGCTGCATTAGTTGATAGTTATTATAGTTTTTATTCCAAAAGTACTAAATGTTTCCAGGTCAGCAGCAGAGCGGACGAAGGAGAGGAAGTGACGTGCAGCTGATGTCAAGGAAGTTCAAAGAGCCAAGGGTGCGAGAAGAAGAGCCCAAAGAAAACTTCATAGCATCATCTCTTGGACTGTTTCCATGGCGACAGGAGGAGTTCCTGTTTGTGAGCAGTTCATGTGATTTGGAAATGTAGTAGATTTAGAAAATGTTGTTTAGATTTGACATAAGAGGGGACTTGGATGAATAACGAAATGATACTAGTTCTACTTTACAAGGACTGAGAGGAAAAGTTCATTTTATATTACAAACTTTTATACTCATAAGTATTATATTTTAATATGAGTAATTATATATTTGTAGCAGGACGATTAATAGTGGGTGTTTTTAACTCTTAGTCTATTTTATTGGCGGACAATATTCTTACCTGCCGCTCCGCGGCGCTGGTTGGCAGACTATAAAGGCGCTCGTCTCCCCTTGCGCTCCCGTTGACCTCACGCATTTCCGGGTCACCTGGGTTATGGTCTCATCCGTTATCACAGGTAGGAATAACAAATCTGAAGTTTTAAAGTGCAAGCCTCGGTTACTAATTCGCAACATTCTGTAGTGCCGCTGTACCTGGAGGTTTTGCGCTGTACCTTTTCATCGCTGTGGTTGATTGTTGGCCTTCCTGAACACGGTAAGCGCGTTGTTGCCGGTTTGTTACGAGGGTTAAAACATTAACGGGATTCTTTTTTAGTTTCGCTGTGTGGCTGTGCTCGCCCCCTCTCATCGTCAAGTTGACGGGCTCTCCGCGGTCCCGTGAAGTGGACCGCTTTCTTACTACAATCGCCGGTACCGTGAGTTGGACAAAAGCCTACGCAATTGTGCACGTCAAAGCGGTAGGTCTTACGCAGCGGATAGATTGTTTAGATGATTTGTATGGGCTTTGGGGCCCAACCATAACTCAGTGATATTTTATATAGGCCTAGGTTTTGAAGCGGGTCGGCCTGGTACACTTAATTGCCCAGCTGGAACAGCGGCACTGTGACGTCGACTCTGCTGCCCTAATCTGCTGCTCTGCTCTGCCCTGCTCTGCTCTGCTCTGCTGAGTTAATCTCTGCTCTGCTCTGCTGCTCTGCTCTGCTCTGCTTTGCTGCTTTGAACTTTTTCTTTTATTTCTATTGTGTATGGTCGTGGTCAGCCTGCATCTTTCGTTTGTGTTTGTTACGGACCGGCAAGACAACCCAAATGCAGGCACACAAGTAAAGGAGTATAACAGATTTATTTAGGCACAAAGGTATGACAAGTTCTTCTGGGATAACGAGAGGACACAGGACAAAACCGGGGCTGGACTGGAACTGGATCGAGGACGAGACTTGAAGGTACAGGAACAGACGAAGACGGAACAGGAACAGGACATACGGCAGGACTGGACGGATCTAAGACGAACGAAGGCACAGGTAAGTAATTCAATAAACAACACGGCAATAGCAAGCTAGATGTATAACTGACTGGAGTTAGTATTACGATCTGGCAACGAGGAGCAGGCTGCGGTGCTTCTTATTCTCTGTTGATTGCCAACTCGGCTCAGCTGGTCTTGCTCCGCCGCGCTCCCGCACACCTGTTTCTCATCTGCGAGTCTGTAGCGAGGGAGCCGGAGGCGGAGGCCGCGGCCAACTGATCAGAGTCCTGAGCGACCGTGACAGTACCCCCCCCTCTATGGACGCCACCTGGCGGCCTATCCCGCTTCTCCGGATGACAATGAAAAAATTCTCGAATAAGGGAAGGATCGAGAATGTTCTTCTGGGGAACCCAACACCGTTCCTCAGGTCCATAACCCTCCCAATCTACTAAAAACTGCCGGCCCGACCCGGCGCGCCCATCCATAATCCTCCTCACCGTGTATGCAGGCTGATCGTCTATCATCCTGGGTGGAGGCGGGGGAGGACAGGGAGGGATCAGGGAGCTGGAACTGACCGGTTTGATTCTGGAAACATGGAAGGTAGGGTGAATCCTAAGAGACCGAGGAAGCTTCAGTCGAACTGCCGCAGGGTTGATGACCTTCTCCACTTCAAATGGCCCGATGAACCTTGGTGCCAACTTAGAAGATTCCACCCTCAAAGGCAGGTCCCTGGATGACAGCCAAACCTTCTGCCCTGGAGAGTACCTAGGGGCAGGGGTGCGATGGCGGTTAGCTTGTACCTGTGACTGGGTAGAAGCGTGCACAGAGCTGAACGGGCCCTTCTCCAGACCTGATGGCACCGGCGCAGGTGCTCTTGTACTGAAGGAACTGCCAGCTCTTGTTCCTGATCTGCAAATAGAGGCGGTTGATAACCATAACAACATTGGAAGGGAGACATACCTAGAGAGGCGTTGACCAGGGTGTTGTGGGCATACTCTACCCAAGGCAGATGGACACTCCAACTCGCAGGATTAGCTGACGACGTGCACCTCAGTGCCACTTCCATCTGTTGATTTGCCCTCTCTGTCTGTCCATTGGTCTGTGGATGGTAACCAGAGGAGAGACTAAGCTTGATGTCCAACGCCGTAAAACGCCTTCCAAACCTGGGAGGTAAACTGTGGACCTCTGTCTGAAATGATGTCCCAAGGAAGGCCGTGTAACGAAATAGATGCATTACCAGAAGATCCGCCGTCTCCGAGCGGACGGCAGCTTGGGTAAGGGTACAAAATGAGCTGCCTTCGAGAACCGTCGACAATTGTCAACACCACCGTGTGTCCTTTAGAAGACGGAAGCCCAGTAACAAAGTCCACCGCCACATGTGACCATGGCCGGCTAGGAATCGGTAGTGGTTGTAGCAGACCGGCTGGGGGTCGATTAAGTGTCTTATTCTGAGCACACACTGGGCATGCCGAAATGTATTCTTTAGTATCCTTGTCCATAGTGTCCCACCAAAACCTACTGCGCAGGACAGCCAGGGTGCGACCAATCCCGGATGGCAAGTGAGGCGGGTCCCATGGGCCCAGTGCAATACCCTCCGAACGAACGCTACTTGGCACGCATAAGGCATTATGTGGCCCAGTACCAGGATCAGGATGCTGACGCTGTGCAAGCCGGACACGAGCTTCTATCTCCCAGGTAAGTGTAGCCACGATGCGAGACTGGGGCAGGATACTCTCTTCTTCTGTAGATTGCCGTTCCGTGGTGAAGACTCTGGATAAGGCGTCTGGCTTAATATTCTTGGAACCTGGGCGATAAGTAAGGACAAAATTAAACCGATCAAAGAATAGTGCCCACCTGGCCTGTCGGGAGTTCAGCCGCCTTGCCGCCTGGATGTAAGTCAAATTCTTATGGTCTGACCAGACCACAAATGGTTGAATGGATCCTCCAGCCAATGACGCCACTCTTCTAACGCCAACTTAACCGCCAGGAGCTCTCTGTTCCCCACGTCATAGTTCCGCTCTGCTGGAGAGTTTGTGAGAGAAAAAGCACATGGGTGAAGCTTTGATCAGTAGCAGAGCGCTGGGACAGTACTGCTCCCACTCCCGTATCTGAAGCGTCGACCTCCACCACAAACTGTAACTCTGGATTAGGCTGTATGAGCACCGGAGCAGAAGTAAAACGATGCTTTAGGACATTAAAGGCTCCTTCTGCCTCCGGTGTCCAGGCAAAAGGTTGTGCGGTAGACGTGAGAGTCGTCAAAGGTTCTGCCAGCTTACTGAAATTTCGTATGAAATTTCTATAAAAGTTCGCAAACCCCAGGAATCGCTGAACCTCCTTACGGTTGGACGGGTAGGCCACTCCCGCATCGCCGTAAGTTTCTCTGGGTCCATCTGGATCTGTCCCTGAGCGATGATGTATCCCAGAAAGGTAACAGACGGTGCGTGGAACTCGCACTTCTCGGCCTTAACGAACAGTTTATTCTCCAATAATCTCTGGAGAACCCCCCTGACATGTCCCTGATGTTCCTTCAAATCCTTAGAAAAGATCAAAATGTCATCCAGATACACAAACACAAACCGACCAATCATGTCTCGTAGTACATCGTTAACCAAATTTTGAAATACCGCAGGAGCATTCATAAGTCCAAAAGGCATCACCCGATATTCAAAATGTCCTAAGGGTGTATTAAAAGCAGTTTTCCACTCATCCTCCCTAATACGCACCAAATGGTATGCGTTATGGTGGAGATCGAGTTTGGTGAAAATCATAGAACCACAGAGAGGAGTGAAAACTGAACTGATCAAAGGAAGTGGATACTTATTCTTGATGGTGATTTTGTTCAGGCCCCAAAATCAATACATGGTCTCAGACTCTTGTCCTTCTTATCAACAAAGAAAAAACCTGCACCCACCGGAGAGGACGAGGGTCGATTATCCCTGCTGCCAACGACTCCTGGATGTACTTCTCCATTGCCTCATTTTCTGGCCTCGAGTGTATAGAGACGGCTGCTGGGCAGAGGAGCACCGGGCAAGAGGTCGATGGCGCAGTCGTATGGTCTATGAGGTGGCAGCGACAAGGCTTGATGCTTACAGAACACTGCTGACAAATCATGGTAGGTTGGTGGAACTGAAGACAGATCTGGAGGTTCAGGTGCCGAGGTGCATCTAGAGGGAACAGGAGGTAAAGCAGACTGCAGACAATGTAAATGACAATATTTACTCCAAGACAACACTTGGTATGCGGCCCAGTCAATGTGAGGGTTATGAATCTTCAGCCAGGGTAACCCCAACACTATAGGTGTGTGAACACAATCAAAAATGTAAAACTAATAGTCTCTGTGTGATTACCAGACAGAAGGAGTTTTACTGGAATAGTCTGTTCACCTATCTGGGTCAAAACCTCACCGTTCAAAGCCTTTACTTTTAAAGGCACCTCCAAAGGCATAGTCTGTATACCCAACCTCTTAGCCACCCCACGGTCCAAAAGGCTCTCATCTGCTCCAGAATCGATCAGAACTTCCAATGTCTGGTTCTGATCTGCTAACATAATAGTTCCTTCCATACGTACAGAAGTGGGAGACGAGCACCGGACTTGGCTCAGCAGTATTTCTCCCATTACCGCCGAGCCCACCCTTTTCCCGGAAGGAGCGGGCAGGAAGCACGAAAATGTCCAAGTCCTCCACAATAGAGACAACTACCTGTCTTGACCCGACAAGTCTCTCCTCCTCTGTCAAATGGGTCCGACCCAACTGCATGGGTTCAGGTGCGGCTGGTTGCAGTGTACGACCCGCGAATCTGTATTGGAACTGAATGAGCCTCTTTCATCGCCCGTCTGTGTCCACCAACCCCGGTCCTCTCGTGAGGCTGGGGAAAACCCCTGATATGCCGGGAATCCCGAACCTGGATTAGTGAAGGATCTCATTGACCCCTGTAAGCCAGCCTTTTCCCTCTTACGCTCCCGGGCGATTATCCATTCTAATAGCCCCGGTAATGAGTTCATTCAGACTCGTTGGAGGCTCTCGCGCCGCCATCTCGCCCTTAAGTTCCTCAGAAATCGCATTTAAAAAGCTCCGTGAAGAGCTTCCTCATTCCAACCGCTCTCCACGGCTAATGAACGAAACTCAACGGCAAACTCTGCCACACTGCGATTCCCTGACGAATGGAAAACAGTCTTTTAGTAGCCTCCTCCTCGAACAGGATGATCAAAAATTAATTTCATCTCCTTGATAAATGCGGAATAAGAGAAACACAAAGCCTCCTGCTTCTCCCAGACAGCGGAGGCCCATTGTAAAGCCTGACCCTTAGACACCCAATTAAAAGCAATTCTTGAACGATCACTCTTATAAGTCTGTGACTGTAGTTCAAAACCAAAGAGCACTGGGTTAAAAAGGCACCACAAGAGCCGAGATCTCCACTGTATGGTGCAGGTGGCGGTACAAACGCTTCCTTGTAACCTGGAGGCGGGGCTTCCATAGTCAGCGAGAGACGGCTGGAGCGCTGGTAGCCGGCGTGTGAGTTCTACTGCAGTCAACTGGGCACTCAGCACGGAGAGGCTCTGCGAGAAGTCCTTCATGTGGCCCATGAGAGCCTGGAGAGTAGCATCATGCTGCTCCAGAAGCGCGGTCTGAGCAGCGACAGATCGTACTGTTACGGACCGGCAAGACAACCCAAATGCAGGCACACAAGTAAAGGAGTATAACAGATTTATTTAGGCACAAAGGTATGACAAGTTCTTCTGGGATAACGAGAGGACACAGGACAAAACCGGGCTGGACTGGAACTGGATCGAGGACGACTTGAAGGTACAGGAACAGACGAAGACGGAACAGGAACAGGACATACGGCAGGACTGGACGGATCTAAGACGAACGAAGGCACAGGTAAGTAATTCAATAAACAACACGGCAATAGCAAGCTAGATGTATAACTGACTGGAGTTAGTATTACGATCTGGCAACGAGGAGCAGGCTGCGGTGCTTCTTATTCTCTGTTGATTGCCAACTCGGCTCAGCTGGTCTTGCTCCGCCGGCGCTCCCGCACACCTGTTTCTCATCTGCGAGTCTGTAGGGGCGGGGGAGCCGGAGGCGGAGGCCGCGGCCAACTGATCAGAGTCCTGAGCGACCGTGACAGTGTTCTTGTATTGAAACAACCGCTGCTATTGGACTATAATGTATTGGCAACGGGTTGTGAGGTACTTTTAATGATCGATGGTTGCTATTGGTATGTGTGTGTGTGTGTGCGTGTGTGTGGTTGTGGTAAATGTTTTATTGGTGTAGAGCTAACAATTTAATTAATGTTATTGTAAAATAAAGGTTGACTCAATGTAACGTGGCTGTCGCATGTTCAGTGGTGAACCTATGCGTGCCTTAAAGGGGGGATAAGCAATCTGATTCTTCAGGTGAAATTCCTGAGGTGGCGTAGTTGAACTAAGTAACTTAGTATAGCCTATTTGACCAAATTGTAGGCCTAGACGAGCACGTGCTCCCGCGCATGAGCAACCCTCCTAACATACCGCTCCGCGTCCCCGCCACATTTGGCGTAGTTGACAGGATCTACTGATTTCTGCAAAAGCCCGTTTCATTTGGAGTCGACTGGTTATATGGCAATGGAATTGTTGTAGAAGTAGCTTCTTACCCACTCCTTGAGCAAGCTTGTATATTAACCAGCCTTGTGTTTGAGTTTGGTGTGTTTTTGTTTAAGAGTAGCTACGTATTATATGTATTTTCTGCATGTTTTGTATTGCTTGATGCATGTATTTCCTTTTTTTGCTGTGTATATATACTTTGTGTGTGTAGTGAAACAATCTGAAACAACAAAACAAATTAGGTGGTTCTGTACTTGCTTGTTTATTGTATTGGGGCGGATAAATTAAGAACGCATATTTATGTGATTTATTTTTATATGTATACTTTTTTTCTTTTTTGTTTTGTGAGGTTTATTTGAATACTGTTAATTTGTTTTGAAGCAGGGCAGCAGTGGTCGACGTGTAACTCTATTGCGTGTGTGTAGCTATGGCAGAAGAGCTACAAGACCTTCGGGAGTTGGTCAATCAATTAAGAGTAGAGAATGAGAGGCTGCGCGCAGAGGATGCCTCCGACCCTAGTTCTAGCGCCGCAGGGCCTCCATTTCTGCTGTCTCGGCTGCCCCAGTAGCTGATAGATTGGTGTTTATACCAGGGACAGAAAATGCCCAATGTTTAGGGGCGTACTGGCATTGGTTTAAGTGAATGGGTTGAGAAGTTCAGGCCTGCATGCGGGCGAGGCATTTGTCTCTTTCGGACCAGGCGTTTTTCTTGTTTGATCATTTGGAGGGTGAAGCTCGGGACGAGATTAAATATCGATCTGGTGAGGAGAGGGGGGACCCAGCCAAAATAATCTCTATTCTCCAGGATCTGTATGGTTGCGCGGAGTCATACGTAGCATTGCAGGAGGCCTTTTTCTCCAGGAAGCAACAAGAGGGGGAGACTCTACAGGAGTTCTCCCTCGTCTTGATGGGCCTCATGGAGAAAGTGAAAGACCGGGCCTCTGGGAACATGCCTAATGCTGAGTCTTTGTTGCGGGACCAGTTTATTGAGCATGTGCTTGACGGTGCATTGCGCCGAGAGTTAAAACAATACGTACGCCAGAACCCTGTAGCGACCTTAATTATGGTCAGGGGGGAAGCAATACGGTGGGAGCGTGAGGGTCTGCCAGCTAGCGTACGGGGCCGCAGCAATTCCATGCCCTCAGCTTTTGGCATCCAATATGCCATACATAGTGAGTCGCAGAGGGTGCCCAAACCCCCCACACAGAGATAAGTGAAATGAAGGAGCTCTTTAGGAAGCAGCAAGAACAGCTTGATCGGCTCACACAATGTATTGCCCTCTTGCAGCCTGTGCAACAGCGTAGTCGTTCTCCGCGCCTAGGTCCCATTATTTGTAGGCGGTGTCAACAGCCCGGCCATATTGCCAGAGAGTGTGGCAGGCCTCATGTCTCTACCCGTCGGCACTCTCCTATGCCGGCTCACTTCCGTTCGGATCAGCCGTCGGAAAACTAGCACCCACCGTGCTGCTGAGCCACAGCTCAGGTGGGGCATCTACTGGCTCAGGTAATGTTTCAAGTGGTATGGCTGATGCTCCCAGGCTAATTTCGTCCTGCCCACATATTGAGGTGGAAATGGCTGGAATAAAGGTGCCTTGTTTAGTCGACACGGGTTCAATGGTGTCGACCATTACCGAAAGTTGTTTTCGTGAGCACTTCGAGTCTTGGGGGGAAGAGCGTCTCAGGGCCTGTCATTGGCTGCAGCTCAGGGCAGCCAATGGTCTTTCAATCCCTTATATTGGCTACTTGGAACTCAATGTTGAACTTTGTGGCAAGTTGATGTCCCGGTGTGTGTTGGTTGTCAAGGATCCTCCGAGTGATATGTCAGCTCAGGTCCCTGGTGTTTTAGGGATGAACATCATTCGCAGGTGTTACAGGGAGCTTTTTGGACAATACGGGGTGGCTCTGTTTGACACAGCCCCTGTAGCGGCGTCACCTACGTTCTTGGTGGAGGCCTTTCAGAAGTGTCATGCCACTTACTTGCAGCCTGCACCAACGCGACCGGGTAAGGTCAAGGTACGGGGAAAGAGGGCCTGCCGTATCCCCGAGGGCACCCTATTGTGGTTGTGGGGGCCATCGACGTGTTGCTCTATCCTCGCACCGTGGTGGGCACTTTGGATGGGGTGACTGTTGCTAGCTTACCCGCAGGCGTGACTGAAGTGGCATCTGCAGCTGCCACTGTGTCATCCCAAACAGCCTCCACTTCTGGGTTAGACCCCATGGAGGCTATCGATTTATCTTCTCTCGACGGAGGAACAGAATCGGTGCGGTCTCTTCTGGGAAGTATTCCTCAGTGTTCGCTGCTAACGATCAGGATTTGGGTTGTACCCACCTGGTCAGTCATGACATTCCACTGCTGGATGATGTCCCGGTTCGACAGCGCTACCGCCGTATTCCTCCGTCTGAGTATGAGCTGGTGAAGGAACACATCAATCAGCTCTTAGGGGCAAAGGTTATTCGCGAAAGCTCCAGCCCCTATGCCTCCCCAATTGTGCTTGTCCGTAAAAAGGACGGCAGCCTCAGGCTCTGTGTTGACTACCGTCAGCTCAATAGCAAGACCCGAAAGGATGCGTTCCCACTTCCTCGCATCGAGGAATCCCTTGATGCTTTGACAGGTGCACGCTGGTTTTCAACTATGGATTTGGCTAGCGGGTACAACCAAGTCCCGGTTACGGAGAAGGACCGGCCGAAAACAGCGTTTTGTACGCCGTTCGGGCTGTTTGAGTGGAACCGTATGCCGTTTGGCCTCTGCAATGCCCCCAGCACCTTTCAACGTTTGATGCAACGCATCTTCGGGGACCAACAGTGCCAGTCCTCCTTATACTTGGATGATATTGTGGTGTTTTCATCCACAGTTAATCAACATCTGGAGAGGCTGGACGTGGTGCTGGGACGGCTGCAGCAGGAAGGCCTGAAGGCTAAGTTGGCAAAGTGCCGTTTCTTTCAGCGGGAAGTGGGTTATCTGGGCCATGTCATCTCTGACAAGGGGGTAGCCACCGACCCGAGTAAGCTGGAAGCTGTGGCTAACTGGCCTACACCTACCACAGCCTCTGAGCTGCGCTCATTTTTGGGCTTTGCTAGCTATTACCGACGTCGTCGAGGGTTTGCCACGTTGGCTGCACCATTACACCGTTGTGTGGCCGAATCGACCAGTAAACGGTCCCAAAGGAAGCCAGTCCAGAGTACCATCAGAGCCTGGACCGAAGAATGCCATCAGAGCTTTGAGGCCCTTAAGGCCAAGCTTGTTTCGCCCGGTCCTTGCATATGCCGATTTCTCCTCCCGTTTATCTTGGAGGTGGATGCAAGCCATGGCGGCTTGGGAGCTGTACTCTCACAAGAGCAGGGAGGAAAGATCAGGCCTATAGCATATGCCAGTCGAGGCTTAAAACCAGCCGAGCGCAACATGTCCAACTATAGCTCCATGAAATTAGAGCTCTTGGGCTTGAAATGGGCTATGACTGACAAATTTCGCGAATACTTGTTGGGACACAAGTGTGTCGTTTACACGGACAACAACCCATTGAGCTACCTCTCATCTGCAAAACTAGGTGCGGTGGAGCAGCGCTGGGCGGCTCAGCTGGCCTCTTTCGATTTCGAGTTAAAGTATCGTTCAGGGAAGAGCAATAAGAATGCTGACGCATTGTCTCGCCAGCCACAACTCCCCCCGTCGTCGATGGCACCGTTAGTACCAGGTACCTCACTGCCTCAGTTATTGCAGCAAACTCGGCAGATGGAACCTATACCAGCAAGTCAATCTGCTGTTACGGTCTTCCCTTATTACGCTCCAGGTGACCTTCATGCACTCCAATGGGAGGATCCGGTCATTCAGGAGGTCATTGCCTTTTGGCGGCAGAAGCGGCAACCCAGCCATGAGCAGCGACAAGCTCTCTCCCAATCTGCTCTGGCTGTGCTGCGCCAATGGGACCGACTGGTAGAATTGGATGGATTGTTGTACAGGCAGATCTTTCGCCCTGATGGAGGTGGGGCTGTGTACCAGCTACTATTGCCTAAGGCTCTAGTGCAGGATGTTCTCACTCAGGTCCATCAGGAGCATGGACATCAAGGGTGCAGAGGACCTAGCGTTGTTGCGTTCTCGCTGTTACTGGCCAGGTATGTCACGTGAGGTGGCACAGTGGTGTCAAGCTTGTGACCGATGTCAAGTCGCAAAGAATAACCACCTTGCCCCCAGTAGCTTTATGGGCCATTTACTGGCCTCTAGGCCTAACGAGATTGTGGCCATTGATTTTACAATGCTGGAACCGACCCCAACTGGTTTGGAAAATGTGCTGGTGATGACGGACGTCTTTAGTAAATACACCCTGGCAGTCCCCACCAGAGACCAACGTGCCTCTACTGTGGCGCAGGTCCTGGTCAAAGAGTGGTTCTCCAGGCTTGGCGTCCCTGCACGTATTCACTCAGACCAGGGCCGAAATTTCGAGAGCCCTGATCCAGCAGTTATGTAGCCTGTATGGAATCACAAAGTCGCGGACCACACCTTATCATCCAGCTGGTAATGGGCAGTGCGAGCGCTTTAACAGGACACTGCATAACCTTTGCGCGCGTTGCCACCCTCTCAAAACGGGACTGGAGTTCCTGTTTACCCCAGGTGCTTTATGCATACAATACGACTCCTCATCAGTCCACTGGGAATCCCCATTTTTCTTAATGTTCGGTCAGGAACCACGACTCCCCATTGACTTCTTGCTCGGACGTGTGCAGGACCCGGTGGCAGGGGGTGTTCATGACTGGGTTCAGGAGCATCAAACTCGACTACAAATTGCTTTTGAAGGGGCTAGAGAACAACTTAAGGTGTCGGCAGATCGCAGAAAGATGAATTATGACAAACACGTACGAGCTGCACCCCTTCAGGAGGGTCAGTGCGTGGGACCATAGCATAAAGGGTCGCAAGAAAATCCAAGACTTGTGGAGTTCAGTGACTTACTTGGTTATACAGGCACCGGAAGAGGGTGGTGCGGTTTATACGGTAGCCCCTGTTAATGACCAGAGTAGGACTAGAAGGGTGCATCGCTCTTTGCTGAAGGCTTGGGTCAGTGCTGCTGCCCCGCCTGTCCCAGATAGTGTGGTCAGTTTATCCCCTACTGACCAGTCCATTGTAGAGGATGAACTGTCAGTCGATGGTGACTTGTTTCTGCGGCCGCTGCCCTCAGCGCCACTAGCAGTACTTCCACTTACTCCACGGGTTGTTTCCACTCAGACCACACCACGACTGGTGCTGCAGCCTGATACGGCCCCCATCGCCTCAGGATCTTCTCTGGCTCTTCCTGTAATGGTGGATCAGCCGTGTCCGGCTGTGACACAGGCCGGGGATCTTGGTCATGGTGAGGTAACGGTTCGTAGATCAGTGCGTTCAACTGCAGGCCAGCATCTTAATATTCACCGCCTCCCGAGGACAGCAGTGGGACATCCGTCCAGAGAGGTGGGCGTAGCGGCCCCCTTATCTAACGCAGTGTGTGCAGTGTTTAGGCCATGGTGCTAATCGGGGTGGCATCGCCGGGACGGCGATGCAACGTGAGGGGGGTGGAATGTAGCAGGACGATTAATAGTGGGTGTTTTTAACTCTTAGTTTATTTTATTGGTGGACAATATTCTTACCTGCGCTCCGCGCGCTGGTTGGCAGACTATAAAGGCGCTCGCCTCTCTTGCGCTCC
Source organism: Perccottus glenii (assembly GCA_024416835.2). NCBI lineage: Eukaryota > Metazoa > Chordata > Actinopteri > Gobiiformes > Odontobutidae > Perccottus > Perccottus glenii. The sequence goes on from CM044558.2 coordinate 1,147,140, forward strand.
CGTTGACCTCACGCATTTCCGGGTCACCTGGGTTATGGTCTCATCCGTTATCACAGGTAGGAATAACAAATCTGAAGTTTTAAAGTGCAAGCCTCGGTTACTAATTCGCAACATTCTGTAGTGCCGCTGTACCTGGAGGTTTTGCGCTGTACCTTTTCATCGCTGCGGGTTGATTGTTGGCCTTTCTGGAACACGGTAAGCGGCGCGTTGTTGCCGGTTTGTTACGAGGGTTAAAACATTAACGGGGATTCTTTTTTTTAGTTTCGCTGTGTGGCTGTGCTCTCGCCCCCCCTCTCATCGTCAAGTTGACGGGGCTCCCCCTCCGCGGTCCCGTGAAGTGGACCGCTTACTACAATCGCCGGTACCGTGAGTTGACAAAAGCCTACGCAATTGTGCACGCCAAAGCGTAGGTCTTACGCAGCGGATAGATTGTTTAGATGATTTGTATGGGCTTTGGGGCCCAACCATAACTCAGTGATATTTTATATAGGCCTAGGTTTTGAAGCGGGTCGGCCTGGTACACTTAATTGCCCAGCTGGAACAGCGGCACTGTGACGTCGACTCTGCTGCCCTAATCTGCTGCTCTGCTCTGCCCTGCTCTGCTCTGCTCTGCTGAGTTAATCTCTGCTCTGCTCTGCTCTGCTCTGCTCTGCTCTGCTTTGCTGCTTTGAACTTTTTCTTTTATTTCTATTGTGTATGGTCGTGGTCAGCCTGCATCTTTCGTTTGTGTTCTTGTATTGAAACAACCGCTGCTATTGGACTATAATGTATTGGCAATGGGTTGTGAGGTACTTTTAATGATCGATGGTTGCTATTGGTGTGTGTGTGTGTGTGTGTGTGCGTGTGTGTGGTTGTGGTAAATGTTTTATTGGTGTAGAGCTAACAATTTAATTAATGTTATTGTAAAATAAAGGTTGACTCAATGTAACGTGGCTGTCGCATGTTCAGTGGTGAACCTATGCGTGCCTTAAAGGGGGGATAAGCAATCTGATTCTTCAGGTGAAATTCCTGAGGTGGCGTAGTTGAACTAAGTAACTTAGTATAGCCTATTTGACCAAATTGTAGGCCTAGACGAGCACGTGCTCCCGCGCATGAGCGACCCTCCTAACATACCGCTCCGCGTCCCCGCCACATATTCTTATATTTCATGCTGTAACAGTGTTAAGTGAAGGTACGACAAGTTAACCATATGTTGTTATGGTACAGACGAAGGGGGATCTACTGGGAATTGTTTGAGCTGAATAAGTATAATTTGGATCTGTGTGATGATTGTAATGCACCAGGCGCGGATTTACGGGTGGGCCTGGGTAGGCACGTGCCCACCCAGATTGACTGGTGGCCCACCCAATCAGATTAATAAAAACATCTTAATTCAGCGCTTGCAGCACATCAGAAATAGACTCGGTGCAGAAACAATCTCTGCACTGCACCCAGTGGCGCAAAAAGGGGGTATGCAGCATATGCGGCGCATAGGGGCGCAGCACCTTGGGGGGGCGCCAAAGCGATGGTACAAAAAAACTTTTTATTTATTTATTTATTTATTTATTTTTTGTATTTCCTAAATGTAGCTTAGCTGCTGTTGTGTGTTTCTAAATCATTTCAGTATTTCCTCAATACTACAACATTTTATAGGACTAACAGGCTTCAATAGATGCCCTCATTAGATTCCATAGAATTAATATAATATCACGAGTGGGCGTGGCGGGGGCGCCGTGTGGCGCTGAGCGAGCAGGTAACGTTATGTGTTGTCACAGTATGCACACAGTTGTCTTTAAAAGATGGATAAAACAAAAAAAATAAAGAAAGAGGGAAAAGGAGATGGCAGGAGATGGTGTCAATCTATGGGACAGCTGATAAACAAGTGGATAGTGAAAAGCAACAGGTAGGACTTAAAGTGAGACGTCTGTGCTTGGAGGCTTGCAATATTCATGTTAACAGACTTAGCGTTAGCGTTTGCTAACACTGGGAATGCAGCAGCCAAATGGGGTTTAAATTAAGGCTAGCCTTATATATATGTATATATATATTTGCAAAACTGAGGTTACTGAGCTGAAAACTGGAAAATATAAGACAGCATATGCCATGATCAATAAATTACAAAAACGTGGAAAACAACTAATATAGTTGCTATGTGTATAGGTAGTTAATATAGACATGGCTCATGATACAGGCTGGTATGAACTACAGACAGAAAGCTCTATAATACGGAGCACGGGAATCAGGTGTAAAATATAAAAAAAACCCAAGGCGTTCTGTATCCGCCACTGTTATGAACCAGTTGTAATGTTTAGCAAAGACGAGACCTAGAGGTCTCGAAGAGGGGATATGTGGTGTAATATTTTATATGTTATGTGTTTTATCTCTGTATACTTATTTAGTTATTCATTTATCCATGATGCATTTATGTTATGTGTGTTACGGTTTATACTTATGCATGGTTTATAATCAAGTAAGGGATGTTATATTAATACATCTAGAAACATATTAATGTAAAAGAGAAAACATAATGTCAGAGAGTACGTTTAATGCACACACACACAGGGAAGCTCTAGATAAAGACACAGGTGTCTGTTATCGAAGGATACAGAGGAAAGGAGAGGCCGAGGGAGGAGTCCTTAAGGCCTTACAGAAACGACACCAGAGAGTTAATGAGGAGATCTCCCAGGCCTTACAGAAACGACACCAGAGAGTTAATGAGGAGATCTCCCAGGCCTTACAGAAACGACACCAGAGAGTTAATGAGGAGATCTCCAGGCCTTACAGAAACGACACCAGAGAGTTAATGAGGAGATTCCCAGGCCTTACAGAAACGACACCAGAGAGTTAATGAGGAGATCTAGGCCTGACAGAAACGACACCAGAGAGTTAATGAGGAGATCTCCCAGGCCTGACAGAAACGACACCAGAGAGTTAATGATGAGATCTCCCAGGCCTTACAGAAACGACACCAGAGAGTTAATGAGGAGATCTCCCAGGCCTTACAGAAACGACACCAGAGAGTTAATGAGGAGAAGGCCTTACAGAAACGACACCAGAGAGTTAATGAGGAGATCTCCCAGGCCTGACAGAAACGACACCAGAGAGTTAATGAGAGATCACAGGTGTCTGACAGAAACGGACACAGAGAGTTAATGAGGAGATCTCCCAGGCCTTACAGAAACGACACCAGAGAGTTAATGAGGAGATCTCCCAGGCCTTACAGAAACGACACCAGAGAGTTAATGAGGAGATCTCCCAGGCCTTACAGAAACGACACCAGAGAGTTAATGAGGAGATCTCCCAGGCCTGACAGAAACGACACCAGAGAGTTAATGAGGAGATCTCCCAGGCCTTACAGGATGACATCAGAAAGAGTTATTACTGTACTGTCATATCAAAGCTGTATAAAAGCTTATGTCTACTGTTCAAACATCAGTAGAGCTGGGGAGCCTACTCAGGTCGTTTATTGTGTTGGTTGTGAAACAATAAAGACTCTATGGCTTTGGATCTGGTGTTGCGTTCATGACTTATTCCATACAATAGTGCCAAAGACTGAGGAGTCAGTTTTGACACTACAGCAGCATCGGTAAGCCAAGAGTAGTTTTTTTAAAGTATTCAGGAATTACCTTTGAAAATAATTAATAAGACAACGCTGTACAAAATGAACAAATGAGGAAACAGATTTACAAACCCTTGTGAATTATTTGCAGTGAATAATTTACTGGATTATCAATGCTTGTGGGAACTCTCATGTTTAGGACTTACATGACACAGACGCTCTGAAATCATTTGCATGTTATTCGTTCTATCAGTATAAAATACCCGCCAGATACATGCACCTCCTGATGTCTGACATCTATAAAAATATGAACAGAATATAAAAAGAAATAGTACAGAACAGACACAAATGGCCAAGACTTTCAAAGTCTCAACGTGAAGGCCAAATGGAGCGTACACCTTCGATTGTGTCAAACTAAACATTCAAAGTGCATCCTGATACTTGAGAAAACAATACAGTAGAAATAAGTAGAAAAGAGAGTAGAAAAAAGACAAAAGACAACCTGGTGTTGGAGGTGTCTATAAGGCCTCGACAGTGCAGTGAGCAGGACCATGTGTTAGGTCATGTGTGGAACATTACACACTGTTATTGGACCCAAATAATTTAAGAGTTTCACAGCTGCTCTTCTCTTTTCACTTCACTTCCTACTTCCAAACAAAAAACACATTTTCAATGTATGCATCAGAAATGACCAATCTACTCCGATTATAGACATATAATATAGACCTCTACAGTATGTATCTGTCTTTAATGTCAGGGAAAGTATAAATACAGACATGCTGGATAAAATAGAGACAGGATTGGTGTCTAGGTAAAGAATTAATAATAATTACAAAGAACTATTTTAACAATAATAATAATAATAATATTTATTTTTATATAGAGTTTTTCCACCTACTGTAGTAGGCACTTTAAAGTTCTTTACATACATTAAGTTATTTACCAGTGTTACAGAACACTCACTGGAGGCAATGTAGGTTAAGTGTCTTGCCCAAGGACACAACGACAGTATGTGGGGGTGAACAGGATGTTATGATGTTTTTGGGATGTTTCGAGCTTATTTTGAGTTTTGTGTTCTGTGTGAATTTCTGAAACGTTAGTATAAACAGAGATTAAATAAAGCAAATAAGTGTTAAGTTCTCCTTGTGTTGAAAACTAATGTGGCTTTATTCTCTCGTTGACTTGAGTTCAGGGCCTGTCAGTGTGTGCTCAGAATAATCGCCTCTTCTTTTGGTAAAGGTCCTAGAGGTTTGGTAGAGGTTTACTCAAATCTTAGCACATTTTGACTGTCATTGCAACTTCTGTTATAAGCACTCTGCAGAGAAATAGAACCAACATGTCTATCGCCTCGTGCACATTACTGGAACAAGCTAATGCTCATTACTCACCACTGAAAACTTTACTAAAATTTAAATTTGATGTGGCTCAAATTTATTATATCATTTATTTATGACTTAATCTTCAAATAGGCATTATGAACAATCATGGGGTTGGTTCCGACCAGAAGCAGGGTGACTGCAAAATGAGGCAGACTGTGAAGCAGATCCATGAAGACTATTGCATATTTTTCCCTGACCCACAGAGCCTACCATTCCTGTGGTCCTTCATTTATGATTCAGATGTTGAATGTTCATGTGGATAGAGTTCAAAGAGCGGTAGTTTAGAGAATAACAAGTGGAAGACTTGACAGTGCAGTGAGCAGCTCCCATTTCGACTGAACCCTTCAACAACATGATCCATATGTACCTGTTTGCTTTTTAAGTATGGTCCAACTCACTGAAGATATCCCAGAAGCCCTTGAGTTGGAGTTAATGGCTACTTTGTTAGTCATTGATAATAAAGGTGAGTAGTATCAGAGTTCAATGTAAACGTGATTGGTCCAGGTCCAGCGCCTGTCTGATCCATGTCTTCTGTCTCGATACAATCATTTACACCAAAAAACACCATTCATTTGTGACACTGCTTCAGATTGTGTGAGTCCCAGATTATGGGATGTACCACAGTGCACCACTCCTTTCACTCAAGAAGCTGCACTTTTGAAAAACTAATAAAATACTCATAAATTTGACACATCAATAATGACATTTTCATGAAAGCTTAAAGTATAAGTGATATCCTGACCTTGATCTTTTTCAGACTTTACTGTTAAAGTAAAGTGTTGAGTCATGGCTGCTTTGTAAATAGAGACTTCATTTTGTGGTGTGTCATCCTCTTTTATTCAGTGATCAAAGCAATAGCCCTGTGGATGTTTGTGAGCTCAGTAGGTTAGGTTTGCTATCAGTGAATGATCTTATTGTTTATTTAATAGGTTTCTAAAATGTGGTATTTATCAAGACATTTATGATTCAGGAACCTCTGTATGTGTGTCCTGTTTGTCCTAAAGCCTTGGAAAAACACCAGATGACATTACATTCATTAGTCCTGACATTAAAACATGACTGAACTTAGCATTCTGTAGTTTATAAGAAGGACATCCTGAAAATTCAAGACCCACTTTGCTGTGCTTTAAATAAATAAATAAATTAATAAACAACTAAACAAATAAATAAATGTAGGTTGTATTTTCTGGAATTGGCTGTGTCCCAAACTGCTCCCTAGTCCGTTTTATATTTATAGGGTGTGTCACAGCAGTCAGCATCAGCCCCATGTTACTGGCTTTCAACTGAAGGATATGTATTACATTTAGTCTTTCCACTCTTTTTCATGCCTTAACAAGTTCTGTTATATTATAAATCTCAAAGACTAGACATCCCTTTTACTGAATACCTATGGTTTCCTATAATAATGTTAGGATATATTCATTTGCAGACAAACTGTGCTACTGCCTGGTTATATCCGACCTTGACAAGTTCACAGCTTCCTTATCTGCTGGGTAGTAAGCATGAGCATGATCAAAATAAATACAAGTACATTTCGGTAAAGCATTTGCCAGTGAACCTGACTTTTTCATAGTGAGGGGTGGGTCAAGAGGAACACAAAGCTATTTAGACTGGCTCATTTTCTCTTGGTCTCTGACTCTTTAGATACAGACAGATACAGACAAACTGTACAAAAAATGTACAAATTATGTCACAAAATGAGTAAAACTGTTGTATTTGTGTCATCTTTGACAAAGATTTATGGTCCATTCTTCATCTGCCCCCCCCCCCCTCTATTCAGACTGCACTACAAAGTGAACTGGGACAGGGAGGTTTAGGGCACAGCCGTGTGTTATAATCCCCTCTGCACTCCTTCCTTTCTCATTTGAACAGATATCACAGGGTGAGTGTATTTTGATTCATGCAGCCTTTAGATTTGAGGTATACATACACAATATACATATCTAAATATATGTTTTTTAAACCTGTCATCATGTCTTAGGGCTGAATTAATCATATAAAAATAACTGCAGTATTGTAGTGGTGGATAGTGTACCAAAGATCCTCAATGCCTAGTGAGAGATTCTAACACATAGTACCATAACAGTGATGTACAGTTCTCTCTGAGTTCATTGGAGCAGCTTTTCCCCAGTCCAACCGGCCAGTGGCCCCCCGACAGGAGAGTCCTTGTTACTCCAGGCCAAACGTGCTGGTTTCCTCCACAGCGATCAGCAGTTTCTCGTACAGCATTGAGTAGGAGGGGTACGGAGGAAGGTCTAGGCGGTTGAAGCACGTGTGAGCTCTGAGAGAGAAACACACAGGTTTTGATCTCATTTACAAGAAATATGTCCACAACCATAATAATAATGGTCCCAGCAGGTTGGACAATATCACAGTGAATGGATGGATTCAAGTGTCCAGCAGCATTACATTTCATTACACATATTCAAACAGACTTAATCACTAAAAGCAAAAGTAAGAACAGGTAAACACAATACACATTCCGTAATAAATAATAATAAATAGACTAAAAGTTACTAACAATAGTAATAGAGCGCACAATAACGTATTTTCCATTCCTGCTTGTTAACCAGTTTTCTTTTGAGAGTGACCTAAAATGTAAGTGGTAGTCACATAAAATATTAGCCTAGATAAGCTGATTGTTTAGATTCTGTTCTTGAATATTGCATTCACATTTTAATCTTTTTCTGGTTGCTTTCAGATAACACTATTAGTTTAGACTCTTGTAGACTGCTGTATACTGTAAGTGCATCACATTATCAGCATTTGTCATTATTCGCCATCTTTCCATAAAATATTAATAAAGATTTAAATGTAACAAAAAGCAGACAGAGTGTCTGAGACCCATTTTACTGTGTTTGTTACATTTAATCTTCAAGCCACTGTAGCTATAAATAACTAATTGGCTTCCTATTTAAAGGGCAAGACCTTCCAGGTTTTCAAAAGTGTGGAGGTGAACCATCTTTTGAACGTCTCAGGTCTGTCAGGTTTGGTAAATGGTATGGCTTTATGTAAGTATTGGGCTCCTTATTGAAAGAAGAGGTGTCCAGAACCTCACAACTAATGCCAAACATGTATTGCATTTCTCTAATCTGAGGGAAAAAATAGATGGCTTTTCAGAAATGTTGTGTGTCTAAGAAGATCTTTGAAACTGGCTACAGCTGATGTTGATGATTACTGTATATGTGTCCAAACATATGATATTAGATGTAAAGTCTGGCATTATTTAGCAGTGTGTGTTTCTAACCTGGGGAGTGATGTGACCTTGCCCCACTTCTCAATACAAAAGCGCCGCAAACCATTTGATCCACGAAGAGCGGAAAATCCTTCATAGGGCACGCTGGACGTTCCAGTGACAAACTGCAGCAGGCGCAGGCGCTGCTCATTGTTGAATCTTTCCACCGCAGCCCAGAACCAGCGCATGACGATGTGACCATCATGATAGCCTGGCAAGTAAAAATATGCATAAGGGAAATCCAAAATAATGATAGTAATATACTAGTAATATGTTAGTAATAGTCAGGATGTGATATGTGCTTAAAACTGTTAAAACATACACAACTCAGTATTTGGCCCATTCAGTAATTATTTCTGTTGCATGTCTCATACCTCAACTCTTCTATTTTAGGTATGATTTCTTTTCTTGTTCAAAGTAGTGTGCCCTAATATTTAGAATACATTCCTGTTCTGTATTCTTAACACAGTACTGCTGGTAATAAAGCTACTTGAAAATCTTGATAGTGAGTTCCCAATGCCCTTCTCCACAACAGGTGCTTGTGAAGACTGTGTATCTTGTGTTTTCAGATTTGACAACAGGACACCTCCTCTGTATTCAGTGTTGCTCCTCCAGTCGTGGAGGTCGATCTCCACTGTACCAGCGATAACCAGCTCTAGCTCCCGGGCATCAAACACTGACACCAGCCTGGAGTCAACCACCTAAAGCAAAACACAAGAAAATTAAATTCCACTTTTCTTAAGGCACTAATGCTCAATTTACACAGAGCCGTATGCAGTAGTGGTGGGCGGATCGAAACCAACGTACTGCCACAACCTGACTGTGTTTGTCTGCTGCTGTCACAGAGCAGAGCAGGCTCACTTTACTCCCCCGCCCGTGTTTGTTGCACCATCACGTGACTCAGCGGCACCATGCAACCAAGCACCCCCACACTACCAGCCACGCCCCCAGCAGCAGCACATTACACAGACAGCACAGAGATGGAGCAGGATGTTGTGTTAAAAAAGTGATTCATTTTTAGTTTTAGTAATTAATTAATAGTAATTTTGCACACTTTATTAAAAAAAAAAAAAACAGAAAGAAGTCCATGTGAAGGGAGAGATTTAGTTTTATCATTGTATTGTAGTTTCTGACTATTCTGTCTAAATTTTTTTTTTCATTTGTTCTAAAGTGATTATTAGTTTCAAGCCTGCCATGCATGGCAAGGAACTATTGTATATGCTGCGCGCCACTCACCAGTAATCCCCAAGTGTCAGCTGCACCTGCATCTGCATGTTCGTAGCCACGTGCACTATCTGGAAAGTGAAAGTAACTTTTTTCCAATGTAGAAAAATGAAACTTGGTACCGTTGACCTACTGGGCACTGGTGGAAATTAGGCAACTGGTGGTCAAAGAAGGAGAGGGGGAAGGTGTGTCCGTAGGCAGAGAGAGAATAGGAAAGGCAGGTGTTTAGGACTGAAATTAGGGACTTTCAATGTTGATACGATGACAGGTAAAGGTCTCTACCTTTACCTTTACTAGCTGGTACATATGATTGAAATATGGAGGAATGTTGACATTCGATGTGTCCAGGAGACCAGGTGGAAAGGTAGCAAGGCTAGAGGCATTGAGCGAGTTTAAACTGTTCTGTGTGGAGAGGAAGAGAAATGAAGTAGGAGTAATCCTGAAGGAGGAGGTTGTGAAGAATGTTCTGGAGTGATATTGAACATTTAAAAAATAAATAAATAAAAAGGTCCCCTCCTTGAACCGCCACCTTACCGTGGTGGAGGGGTGTGAGTGCCTGAATGATCCTAGGAGCTATGTTGTAGTGGGCTATATGCCCCTGGTAGGGTCTCCCAAGGAAAACAGGTCCTAGGTGACAGGTCAGACAAAGAGCCGTTTAAAACGCCTTTATGGATAAAAAAAAAACATTTAGAAACATAACAACAAACACCCCAATTTCCAGACACGGAATCTGGCGTTAGGGACATGGAATGTCACCTCGCTGGCAGGGAAGGAACCTGAGCTTGTGCGGGAGGTTGAGAGATACCGACTAGAGATAGTCGGGGTCACAGTTTGGGCTCTGGAACCCAACTCGAGAGAGAGTCTGGACTCTCCACTATTATGGAGTTGCCTGCAGTGAGAGGCGGCGGGCTGGTGTGAGCTTGCTCATAGCCCCCTGGCTCACCCACCATGTCTTGGAGTTCACCCCGGTGAACAAGGAGGTCGCTTCCCTGCACCTTCGGGGTCGGGAGACATTGAGTCCAAGTGGACCATGTTCTCCACCTCCATTGTCGACGCGGCCACTCAGAGCTGTGGCCGTAAAGTTTCCGGTGCCTGTCGTGGCGGCAACCCCTGAACTCGGTGGTGGACACCGGAAGTAAGGGATGCCGTCAAGCTGAAGAAGGAGACCTATCAAGCATGGCCCAGCGGACTGCAGCCCAGGGGGTTGTGGAGGCAAGAACTTGGGTCTGGAAGGAGTTTGGTGAGGCCATGGAAAAGGGCAGAAATTCTGGCAAACCATTCGGAGTCTCAGGAGGGGGAAGCAGTGCCCTGCCAACAAGATCCTGGATCACGGTTTCTCCGCAGGGTGGCGGGGCGCTCCCTTAGAGATAGGGTGAGAAGCTTGGTCACTCTGGAGGAGCTCAAAACTAGAGCCGCTGCTCCTCCACATCGAGAGGAGCCAGCTGAGGTGGCTCGGGCATCTGTTTCGGATGCCTCCTGGACGCCTCCCTAGGGAGGCGTTCCGGGCATGTCCCACTGGGAGGAGACCTCAGGGAAGACCTAGGCTGGAGGCAATATGTCTCTCGGCTGGCCTGGGAACACCTTGGTATCCCACCGGAAGAGCTGCAGGAAGTGTCTGGGGAGATCCGGCTCCGGATGAGTGGCAGAAGATGGATGGATGGATGGTTGAACATTTTTAGTGGTTATGCTCCACAGGAGGTAGGTAGTGAGCAAGAGGAGAAAGACAGATTCTGGAGCTTGAGGAAGAAATGGAGAGTGTTTCCAGAGGTGAGTGAGTGGTGATCGGTGCAGACTTTAATGGACATGTTGGTGAAGGGAATAGTAGGAATGAGGAAGTGATGGGCAGGTTTGGTCTTCAGAATAGGAACCCAGAGGGACAGAGGATGGTAGACTTTGCTAAAAGTATTGAGATGGCTGAGGTGAACATGTACTTTCAGAAGAGGCAGAAACATAGGGTGACATATAAGAGTAGTGGCAGGAGCACACAGGTGGTAGATGCTGTAACCTGATGGAGCTTAGCAATTGCAAAGTAGTTGTAGGAGAGAGTGTAGCTAGACAGCATAGGATGGTGGTGTGTAAGTGGAAGATGAAGAGAGCAAAAGCAGAGCAGAAGACGAAGCGGTGTAATAGACAGTTGAGACAGGCTTTAGGTGGTCCAGATCACTGGTACAGACAATGTGATCACAGAGACAGGTAGATAGGTGCTAGGTGTGTCATCTTCGTGGTGGAATGAGGAAGTTCAGGAGAGTATCCAGAGGAAGAGGTTAGCTAGGAAGAAGTGAAACAGTAAGAGGACTGAGGAAAGTAGACAGGAATATAGGGAGATGCAGCGTGAGATTAAGATAGAGGTGTATTGTTGAGAGGGATGTGTATCAGTTGGCGAGGCAGAGGAATAGAGATGGAAAGGATGTGCAGCAGGTTAGAGTGATTAAATATAGAGATGGAAATGTGTTGACAGGTGATAGAACGACTACTCTGAGGAACCGATGAATGAGAAAAATGACAGGGAGAGCGGAGTAGTAGAGGCAAATATTGTTGAGTATAAAAAGTAAGAAGGATTAGCAAGGGTGAAGTTAAGAGGGCTTAGAAAAGGATGAAGAAAGGAAAAGCTGTCGTTCCTGATTACCTACCAGTGGAGGTATGGAGTTGACTAGAAGAGATTGCAGTAGAGTTTTTAACTAGGTTGTTCAACAAGGTCTTAGAGAGTGAGAGGATCCCTGAGGAATCGAGTGTTTTGGTGCCAATATTTAAGAAAAAGGGAGATGTATGGATTTGTGGAAACTACAGAGGCATTAAGCTGATGAGTCATACAATCAAGTTGTGGGAAAGAGTAGTGGAAACTAGGCTAAAGCCAGAGGTGTAAAGAGTACCTGAAATCCATACTTGAGTAAAAGTACAGATACCTTACTGTAAAAATTACTCCACTACAAGTTACAAGTCACCAATTTAAATACGACTTGAGTAAAAGTCTTAAAGTATCCCATTTTAAAAGTACTTAAGTATTTTACTCGTACTGAATGTTGGCTCAGATGCACTAGTCCTCAACACAAAGAGATATTGTAGGTCAGTGAAAAAGAAAGTTTATTTATGAGCTTTTACTTCCTAATATTGAAAAGAAATTAAACACCTCAATATTTCGACATGGCAGAACAAAAACACAGATTAAACAAGTCTGTCCAAGTCAAACTCAAGTGCACAAAAAGGCATACGTAAAACATTTTCAAAAAAGGTCTTTTCAGTAAAATGGACAAACTGCATGAAGAGCTGGCTTCGGCTTCATCAGCGGCTGCAGCCATCGATTATTTTTGTGAAACACCTGGCGTCCGGCAGGCTGCTAATTCACGTTCACAACGGAGTAACACATTTAGGCAAAAGGCATCCAGTACCTTCAATAGCCTGCAGATGGCGGTATCGCCTCTTACACCCAAGAAAATAAGCTTGCAAGCAACAAACTTGACTTGACGTGCACAAACACAATGTAGCGAGTAACGTTAAGTGTCAGTTCAAATGTAGTAGAGTAAAGAGTACAAGTATTCAATCAAAAATGTAGTTGAGTATAGAGTAAAAGTTGCTTATATTTTTGATACTCAGTACAAGTACAAAGTAGCCAAAAAAATACTTTGGTACAGTAACAAAGTACATTTACTCAAGTACTTTACACCTCTGGCTAAAGCGAAGTGAGCATCTGTGAGCAGCAGTTTCATGCCCAGTAAGAGCACTACAGATGCAATATTTTCTTTGAGAATGTTGATGGGAAAAGTCCAGAGAGGGTCAGAAAGAGCTGCATTGTGTCTTTCTAGATTTAGAGAAAGCGTATGACAGGGGCCAAGAGAGGAGTTGTGGTATTGTATGAGGAGGACTGGAGTGGCAGAGAAGTATGTTAGTGGTTCAACATACGTATGTATGAGAGCAGTGGGACAGTGGTAAGGTGTGCAGTAGGTGTGACAGAGGAGGTTACGGTGATGGTGATTGAGCGGACTCCAGTCAACTCCCCGGTCCTGTCCAGTTCTGGTTCTGCTCCTACACTCCAGCTCAGATCCTATGCTCCAGCTCTAGCTCCGGTCCTACGCTTCAGCTCCGGTCCAGTGCTCCAGCCCTGGTCCTGACCTCCAATCTTTTGCAGTTTTCTACTTACCAATAAAGCTTATTCTGAACCCTTTTTGAGTTGTGCGTTTGAGTCCTGTGCCCCATGCTACAGAAACATAAATGAGGAACTGACTGGCTTACAGAGTTTTGTCAGACTGAGTTCCTGAATATAGAATATACAGAGAGCTCACGTCAGGTTGTGCCAGGCAAGCACTTATGTGCTGCTGTTGCTTTTGTGTAAATTTCGTGTAACCCATAATTAATTTGAATGCTGTTTTAATTATAGTAGGGCTGGGACTCGATTAAAAAAATGTATCTAATTAATTAGAGGCTTTGTAATTAATTAATCGAAATTAATCACATTTTAATTGGATACAAATATTTGACCTGAGAACAGTGAGAAGTAATTTTTCACATGGATTTTTAGTATACCATTGAATAATGACTGAATACATAAGCTTAATCAACTAAATATTGTTTATTTATTTCAGTCCAGCAGACCAGTGCAATGGTAAGTGTAGCAGTGTAGTTTCCCTGGTCCTTGTAACTTTACTCGGAGTCGGGCTAACGTCCACACTAACTCCTATGTGTTTTGCGTTGAGGTGATATTTGAGGCTCGATGTGCTGAGGTGATACGCAAATTCCTTGTTGCATAGCTTGCACACAACCATGCTCTTGTCGACGCTTCCATCTTTTCGTTTTTTTAAAACAAAATTTCCCATCCACGGGGCCAAGCAAAGTGGTCTCGTCAACTTCTTCGTCATGTTGACTGTGGTTGGAAGTCAAGAACGCTAGTTAGTGCTCCAGTATAATCGGTCCGTCGAAACTCATTTATTGAAAAACGTTCCGCGGTGTGTAATCAGTGTGTGTAAAATCTACAGTGTCTTTTTGAATAAAGTGATGTTTTTGGAGGCTGTAGCACACAAGACTGTTAAAAACTTGTTAAAAAGACTGTTGTTATTGAACAAACTTTCAATCTTGTTCGCATTGAAATGAAGACACTAATGTGATCACTCTGCTGGTGGAAGAAAACTTTAGAGCTGTAAACTCACCAAACAATGACATTTTTGACATAAATGAGAAAAAAATATGTTTTGTTCAGCACAAATTTGTTGTCACTACAGATATGGACATCTCAGTTTTGAGTAAAAGTCTTATGCCATTATCTCATCAATTTGAAACAGTGCTGGCGGAAATGGAACCTCAAACGTTTCTGTCATGCCCTTACAGACGGGTTTTACCAAGGACCCAACTCTGATGTTTTATGTCTTTAATATACTTTAAATACCGCATCAAGAGTAACCAGATCTTTTTTGTTTATTTTCTCAAACACATGTATGTTGTTTATAGTTGTAACTCATTTGTTTGGTAGAAATAACAAGATTAATTTAGACAGCAAGCTTCTTTTCGAATGTAGATGTTTTATTGCCTCACCTCATAAAAGCCTCGGACGAGTGCCTCTGTCTGCTGCACTACTCCCCTCTCCGCTCTCCACTTTGCCATCCTCTCAATGTAGTCCTTCTTGTTCTTCTCTGTCACCTGGAGATGAGCCCCTCCAGACTTTAGCTCCCGCTCTGTTACCTGCCAACACACACCAACTCTTAACCAAAATGTATTTGGAAAGCCGGTCAAATGCATATATTGGAAGTAGTTTGGCTTCACATCTCCACCATTGACATATATTGAATTTCTATTAAATATTTGTTTTAAGGCCTGTAGGGTCTTGCAGGTAATGAAAGGATTGTGAACATTATAATAAAATGTTCAATTATTAAAAATAAAAACAATATTCAAAACAGTCTTTTGGCCTGGAGCACATGGCAGTGATCTGTATTCACAAGTGTTACACCTGGCCAAAGACTTCCTCGTTCACAGTGAAGGTCAGGTCCAAAATGTCGGTGATGTCATTGTCCTTCATCCACTGCAGGGACTGGTGGAACTCCTCGTCCAGATACTCTAGGTCAGACAGGTCTGTTGGACTAAAGAATACAGTTTTAGTGTTCACCTGACTCTAACCTCCGTTTGCAGGGATACTTTTTCTGAATAACTGGTAGGTAATTGGATGAACCACCTGCCAGTGACAGTTAATTTTATCCAATCAGCGCAATGTTGTTTACATTAATTAACTATTAAATACCACTTTTAGGTGAAAAGCTATAGTACTATGAGTGTACACCTACAGCTTTAGGAGAGCCTTGTAGAAGGGCCTGGTGAAGAAAGCATCCAGCAAGTACTGATGGATCAGAGCCAGACCCAGGATACGGCCACTGAAACGAAACCTGTACGCACAAGTTCAATAGTCTCACAACAAATACAACAGCTGTTCACTTTTAATTTAGCTCAATTTAGTTTCTATAGCCTAATATCACAACAGTTTTTGACTCAAAGGACGTTACAGACTGGGGATTTTAAACAATCCCTGAACACTTGATTGTGTGGATGCTGCAGAGCTTACCATTCCAGATGGTTCTCCACAAAGGCAGACATAGGGCTGATCTGAACGGTGTACGTGTCATTGGCAGAGTATTCGAACAGACCATAGTAGGGGTTAAACAGCTCCTGAGACAAAAGGAAGAAGAACTCCCTGGAAGGACCACTGTAATCCAACCTGATGAGAGGAGACAGCAGAGCAAGCATTTATGATTAACATTTTCACCTGAGTGAAGATCTCTGCCATCCAACCAACAGACTAAATTCTTTAGCTCCACCTAAAAGAAACTTTGAACCTCTCAGTCCAACCAGTGGTGTGACTGAGAATGGGGGCGCAGTGGCTCAGGTTGTAGAGTGGTCGTGCTATAACTGGAAGATTGGCGGTACAATTCCCGCTTGCCCTGGTTCCATACTGTTGTGTCCTTGGGCAAGACACTTAACCCACCTTGCCTCCAGTGTCAGTAGCCCTGGTGTATGAATGGAAGCTAGATGTAAAGCGCTTTGAGTGACCAATAGGTGGACTATTAAATTATATTCCATATAAAATTCATTCCATTTACCATGGCATTAATTATTCTGACATTAGAAATGGCTCTTAAAAGGTGGCATATGTGAGCAGAAATGTGTTTAAAGAGAGTCTCACCCTTCCTCTCCCAGAAAGGTTACGTAGAGCTTGTTTCGCTGTAACTCCTTGCGAGAATAGGCCATCACCTGGTTAAAAGTTCCCTCCAGAAGGTGTTCTCTCCTGGTTAGTAATCTACAAACCCAAATATGAAAAAGTAAAATGAAAATAAAAACCCAATGGAATAATTTCTCACAAAACCATATTTTATTACCATTAGAACATTAAAAACCATCAGACAAACATGACACAACAAGCCATTTGACCATTTTACGGAAATAAAATTGTTTTTTACAGTGTCACAACTCTTTCATTATTGGGTCTGTATAAAAACTATGGAAGTTTTATAAAGACAGTGTTGCTGAGCATTTACAATTAATAAATCATCTGTTATTCAGGTACAATAATGATTCAGTGTATGAGAAGGACATACTTGATCTTGCCTGGTCCCTGGCCATAGCCCTTAGCTTCTAACTTCCTGTAGAAGTTTCTGAGTTTTGCCTCAAAGTCTCTTCGATACGGCGCCGGCGCCCTGGCCCTCTGCAGGCCTACATCCACACGTACAAGAAAAGCAATTAAGCACTTTGAAGCACATTAAGTGAGATTGCATACAGACTACAGGGAAGTCATGTGACCTTTGTATATTAGTGTAACACGCAACAGGCATAAAATTAAAGACAAATAAAATAAATAATCTAAAATCAACAATAAATTCCGTTTTGAATGAACATGTCTAGATTGAATTATTCCAAAAGATGTTCTAATTTTGTCAAACATTTAGAAAAAAAAAGTATTGTACATATCAAAGTTAAAATGGGGTTTTCTAAAGAGTTTCTGTCACTATGTAAGCAGCCTACCTCACTGTTTTTTTTATTTTTAACAGTGGTTTTCCAGGTCATGTTTTCAAAGATAATCACACAACTAATGAATGAAACACAAATACAGCCAAACGTCCTGCTGTGATCCAATTTCTTTTATAGAAACTCCCATCAATTACAGTTAGACTGCATAAACTCTACTGGAGCTCATAAAGATAACATTAGTGCACACTAACAACACAGCAGGCTCTGTCAAATACTAATAAATTATGTTAATACTTTGTGTGTGGCTCACCATTTCAGAAAACTTTAGAAAGAGTTTCTGTCACCAACATTTGCAATTTCCCTAAATACAAGTACAATGGTTTGACAAGAACTATCACAAAACAAAACACATGATTATTGATTTTAGACGCAACACAGCACAGGGTGTTGTCCAGAATGTGGACACATACAAATATCTTGGCACCTGGATTGACTCTAAACTAAAGTTTGACACAAACACAGCATCCACTGTTAAACAGGCTCAGCAAAGGATTTACTTACTGAGAAAATTGAACTCTTTTAATGTAAATAGGAGAATTCTGACAATTTTTAATGGCTTCTCACTTTTTCTTTTATTTGTTGGTTTAAGGGCTTGTCCTTAAAAGATAAAAACAAACTTCACAACATAGTCTAAATGTGCTGGGGTCAAACAGAGAGACTTGTGCCTGCTCTGGGAGGATCAGGTGCTGAAGAAGGCCAAGTGTATCCTGAACCTGCCTCTCCACGTTCTGCCATCTGAGTTTTTACTCATGCCTTCGGAACGTTTTTATCTGCTGTCTCTGAGAACAAAGTGTTTCTCCAATTCTTTTATTCTTTCTGCCACAAGTAAACTTTGTTGTTGTTGGTGGTGTTAAGCAAACTACATTTTATGATATGTGTGGGTTATTTATTTGATGTCTTTTATACACTCTGTCTGGACTTATGGGACTGACATACACTATGTACAGTATGTATTGTGTGAGATATGCACTGAGGTTAAGCTGCAATGAATTACCCTTAAAAAGATTAACAAAGTAATCTGAATCTAGTACTGCACAAACTGTATTTATAGTTTCACTAATTAATCTGTGTTTTTGAACGAGTGAAGGCAGTACCCAGAGAGAGCCCAATGAAACACATGGCTACACATGGACAAGCCTTAGGATGGTTCTCACTAGCTTCTGGCTAATAGAAAAAGCAGATAGAAGTGAATGTGGAGTAGATACCTGGAGAGTTCTGAGGAGAGGAGGCAGGGGAACAGCGTGGGGAGAAGTTAAAACCAGCGTGGATTGGGTTTGGAGAAACATACGACATGATTTCCTCCTCGAATAAACTGCAACAACACAGTAGGTGACTGAAGAGCAGTGAAAGTACTGATAGAGAAAATACACACTATTATTTAAGACATGGGCTTTTTTTCATTGTTCCATTCTGACTTGAATGAATGAATGAATAAATTAATTCTTTAATGTCATTTCTTTGCGCATTTCTACACACAATTTAATGAAATATTTTTTTTTCTCATCAGTGCATAGCAATCTATCATAAAATCCAGATAATCAATAAGTTAATAAAGATTGCAAAGTTAAAAACCCATTCCTCAATATATAAATCTAAATAAATTTAAATAAAATTGTGTTCTACTCAGTCTAACAGCTTATGGGAAAGAGTTGTTCAGCATTTGAGTAGTCCTGCAGCAGAGGTGTAAAGTACTTAAGTAAATGTACTTCGTTACTGTACTTAAGTATTTGTTTGGCTACTTGTTGTACTTGTACTGAGTATCAAAAATATAAGCAACTTTTACTACATTTTTGAATACTTGTACTCTTTACTCCACTACATTTGAACTGACACTTAGCGTTACTCGCTACATTGTGTTTGTGCACGTCAAATAATCCTATGCATGACATATCTCAATTTTATTAAGGTAAAATACTATATATATTATTATTTTTATTATTATAATTATAATTATATATGTATATAATATATAATATACACATGGCTCATGTTACAATTTATTACGAACTAGACAGTGTTCTAGAATGTTTGGTAGCAACATTGTTACTAGTATTGGGCTGAGAACTGGACAAAATTGTTGCTGCATGGCCCTCTAACACTGGGTAGTTGGGCCCCTGTGCCAGCCCTGATTCGACTTTTTTATTTTGTTTGTCCATTTTACTGAAAATACTTTTTTTAAATGTTTTACATATGTCTTTTTTGAGCACTTGAGTTTGACTTGGACAGACTTGTTTAATCTGTGTTTTTGTTCTGTCGTGTCAAAATATTGAGGTGTTCAATTTCTTTTCTATATTAGGAAGTAAAACCATAAATAAACGTTCTTTTTCACTGACCTACAATATCTCTTTGTGTTGAGGACTAGTGCATCCTTGAGCCAACATTCAGTACGAGTAAAATACTTAAGTACTTTTAAAATGGGATACTTTAAGACTTTTACTCAAGTCGTATTTAAATTGGTGACTTGTAACTTGTAGTGGAGTAATTTTTACAGTAAGGTATCTGTACTTTTACTCAAGTATGGCTTTCAGGTACTCTTTACACCTCTGTCCTACAGCCTACACCATTGGTTGTACAGCTCCTCTAGGGAGACAAGGGGGCACCAATGATTTTACATTTATTTGCGGTTCTTACAACTCTGCTGAGCTATTTCCTCTCATGTCCACTGCAGCCTCCAAACCAGGAAGTAAGACCATAGAATCCCATAGAAGTTACCTTAGCAGAATAACCAGGTCTGCATCACATGACAACTTCTTGACTGCCCGAGTGCCTTCTGTGCGGATATAGTGGATCTTTTCTCTGTGAAGTAAAAAAGTCAGTTAAATGCATTTTTTATTTCAACCATTTTCTTCTGTGGAGCCAGACGGCAGATGCAACAGTCTAAGGAGAGATGTCCTTACTTCCCTCTCTCTGGACCCCCCCTCCAGACCCTAGACCAAGTCCCTGTGTTTCTAGAGTCTAGACCACCCAACAGAACAGCTTTAGAGTGTCCTGGGTCTGCCCAGAACCTCACAGGTAACATCTGGAACAGATGGTTGAGTCACCTCAATGTGACAATCAACCTGGAGGGAATACTTTTCTGACTAGGTGCTGCCTAACAGGTCACCCTCCAGCCCCTGATGGCCTCTAGAAATTATTTCCATACAAATAATTAGCACTGAAGATATCTTTAAACCCCGGTAGAAAACATAAAATGATGATGTAAAAATAACAATCTTTAACTTATGTTACTGTAGTGCAGCTCAGTTAATAAAGTTGTGTTCATTAAGCTAGATAAAGAAAAAACACACAATTGTAGTTTAGTACACAGACCAGCACTGTTGCATATGAGGTAGATTGAACTTGAAGAATAAAAAAATAAACTAAACAGCCTGGACAAAAATCTGTAACCTGAGTGCATGGTTCCTGCTCAGACTTGGCTGGCGCTCCAGCAACATGTCAAATATGTTCGGTTGTCGGAGGAAAGCCACAATCTTGTCATTGTATGCTAGAAGGAGGAACACACACACAATAACTGTCAGTGAGACAGGTCAAAGACATAAAAAGTGAGAGACACAACTGAGGCACAACTGACACAAATGATTTGGTGTTACAACAATAATATGTTGTTATTAGAATTTGAGAGTTATTACATGGAGAGGCCACTAGCTGTGTGTCAGCATGATGCTGGTTCCGTATGGCAGCCACCAAGATGTTTCCAGGCCTGGTCATCAGGGAAGTCCCGCGATTTCTGGACACTTCAGAGGCCTGCAAACAAATGTTTCATAATTAAGGTTGTTAATTTAAATAACATTACATTAAACATTACGTTAACATTAAATTGGACATTGCATTGGAAGAGCTAATGTCTGTCATGTATTGGTAGAAGGGGTTGATTTTTACTACAGATGAGCGTAAGTACCTCTCCTGCACTGTAGCTGCGCAGCCTCTGCAGATATTGTTTATGTGCAAGGTGGCCAGGCAGGCGGCCATTTTGCAGAGGGATTCGAGGGTCAATGAATGTTGTAGCACGACTGTTGTGGTCCACAAAGAATGACTAATAGAAAAAATACATCATGATGCATTAAGGGTCACTTTTCACACACATTACATTTACATTTGTTAGCACACAGACATCCCAGTGAATATGAGAAGCAACCTTGGTTTCATCCTCGTTGTAGCTAGGAAATAACTCAAACAAAACTGTCCTCTAATTCAGGCTTCTGTGTCCTTCTTGCTTCTGTGTCCTTCTTTGCCTTCTCTACAAAACAGACTTTTAACTCTAATCATGCATCCATAAAAAGGTCACTCTGGATGCTGTCCTACCTTGCCCTGATGGTCTGTCTTGATCTCCCAGCCCCTTGGCAGCTCTAGGTGGGTGTCTGCAAATTTATTGAGGAAGACCACCAAGTCCCTGTTATGCTGATAGCGCTCAAAGTTTCTGGCATCGCGACGCACTTTCAGGATCATGTGTTTAACACAGCTACTGCTGGTGAACATCCGGTAGGCTGCCTGTCCCGCACATAAACAGACTCAAACTCAAACTCATACAAACTCAAACATCAATATGAATAACACATTTTTAATGTACAAACTTCAAAAATGTCTCTAACTTGTCTATTGGTAATTACCAACTAGCAGAACTCACATAGTTACTGTGCAATAGAGTGAAAAACTCAGGGTGTGTGATAAACTTGACGGCAGGAGACTGTAAAAGATGGCTGATCTTCTGGTTATTGACTGGAGAGCCAGAGCCTGAATACATTAAATACAATTTTGGTTTTAAATCAGGGAGATGCAAAAACATGACTGTGTGGTTTCTAAAACATAGACTGTTATTTAACCAGCACCTGTTGGAGCTGAATCAGACTCTGTGTCTGTACTGCCATTGTGCTCAAGCCTCGGACTTCCGCCATCTTCGTCTGTGGCCATGGTTCTCTGAATACTCTGATATCTGCATCAACAATGTCATGTGCTTTATTGTCTTTTCATATCATAAAACACTGTTAGAATTGTGTGAACTAGGAAGTAATAAAAGCAAAACAGACAGATATGCAATTCAACAACAACTTTGTTTACTATCTATACACCCACACCCACAGTGTATACCTTATATTATATTATATATAATATAAGGTGACTGGAGCCTATCCCAGCAGCTTTGGGCTTTAGGCGGGGTACAACCTGGACAATGGCCAGTTAGTTGCAGGCCTGACATTTAGAGACAGTGACAGAAAATCATTCACTCTCACATTCATTCACTAGGGACACTTTAGCATTGCATTTTAACCTGTACATGTGTGTGTTTGGACGGTGGGAGGAAGCCGAGGGACCCGGAGAGAACCCACAGAGAGAGAACACTTGAAACACATGCAGACTTCTCACATCTTGAAAAAGGTTAAAGCGAAAGCATCTGGAATCAGTTTTCAAGGTGAAGACGTTTCGTCTCTAAAGCCAGAGACTTTAATTCTGAGCGAATTCCCCGAATTGATAATGTCTCTTGGAATTAGAGACAAACGTCTTCACCTTGAAAATTGATTCCAGATGCTTTCTCTTTTACCTTTTTTTCGATAACGCAAAAACTTTTTTTTCACTTAGTTAGTGATGGGTTGAAGCCATTTATTGTCAAACAACTGTGTTTACTCTTTTTAAATCATAATGACAACAGAAACTACCAAATGATCCTGATCAAAAGTTTACATACCCCAGTTCCACATACCACGTTTTGCCAACATCAATGACAACTTGAAGTCTTTTAGTAGTTGTGGATTTTTATTTTCTCAGATGGTAAAGCTGCATATTCTTTTTGGCAAAAAAACTAAATTCTTGGGCTGTCTTACATGAACTGCATGTTTGAGATCTCCTCAGAGTGGTTCAATGGCACTGAGGTCAGGAGACTGAGGCCAGTCCAGAACCTTCTCTTTCTGCTGCTGTAGCCAATGACAGGTCGACCTGGCCTTGTGCTTTGGATCGTTGTCATGTTGGAACGTCCAAGTACGTCAGATTGCGTAGCTTCCGGGCTGATGAGTGTAAACTCTTCTCCAGTATCTTATAATAACATGCTGCATTCGTCTTTTCATGTGCCGTTGTAGCTCACACATCCCCACTTTACACACTTCTTATTTGGAGATTGAACACTGCGATTGCGATGAGATTGATTGGCATTCTCAATTTCTTGGATATCTGTATCCCTTTCCTGTTTTATACAGTTTAATTACCTTTTCCCACAGTTCCTTGGACAATTCTTCTGCTTTCCCCATGACTCAGACAGAAACATCAGTGCAGCACTGGATGAAAGATGCAAGGATCTGTCAGGAGCCCAGAAACTCACTGACCTTTTATACACACACACACACTGATTATTATTATTATTTTTATTATTATTTATATAGCGCTTGTCCACCTAGTAGGCACTCAAAGTGCTTTATTTAATTGAGTGCATGTTATCAGGCCAAAATCACCAGGGTAACTTTTGATCAGGGTCATTAAGGTAGTTTCTGTTGTCATTATGATTTAAAAAGAGTAAACACACAGTTGTTTGACAAGAAATGCTTCACCCAACCACTAACTATGAGTGAAAGAAACGTTTTTGCGTTATCATTCATTATTTCTGAAAAAAATCACAAATTCTGTAAACTTATGAGCACTGTATAGGCTGTATTGTCCTGAAACTGAAATTGTGCTTGTAGGGTACTAAAATAGTTTTGTGAAGTTTAATTATTTGTTGGTTTGACTGGCCGAGCAATGAATGATAAAGCCAAATGTGGGATTTATTTATTGTTTGCCTGTAAGCATGACCATGGTCATGTTCTGACCTGCGATTGAGCTGCTCCATCTGCTGAATAGATCCTGACCGGGGAGGACCATGGTTACACTTGCCAGTGTGATTGGGTCTCTGCCAGGTTGTGGTTCTGTTCACATGGTCCACATAAAAGACTCTGCCATGGCTGTCAATGCGGGCCTCCCAGTCTGTAGCATTACAAAGAAGGGTCACTCACAAGCATTAAGGTTTTCCCTTTGTTTAAATTCTATTTGTAGAAATGGTGATGGTTATGTGAATAAATAAATGTCTATGTAAGCAGGTGGATGCTGTATTCTATACAGTATTGTTCAAAATAAAAGCAGTACAATGTGACATACCAGAATAATCCAGATTTTTAGTATATTTTACATACATAAGTATTTTGACATTTTTGTATTTTGAGATGTACTGCTATTATTTTGAACAATACTGTACGTATACTACTATCAGATGCCTCAATCCAACTTATATTTGCTTTTAAAAAATCCACTTAACTAAATAACTTGAACGGCCAAGGGAGGATGAACCTCGCTGTATATCTGTAGAGCGTGTGTCTTTGGCAAAGAAAGCCAAGCTGATAAATGGAGGCAGCATAGCAGCTCTTTTAAAAGCCATAAATACAAATACAAATATAATACATAATACACCAATAGGTAAATAAATTTAATAATTATTACTATAATATATTAAGATATTATGCTATTTTTGTTAGTTTAGTTATAGTCCCTTTAGTCAGACAGCACCAAAAACAAACAAGGACACACACTCACAATGCATTATTATGCTTTGGCAAGCTTAGAATGAATTCATTTTCATAATATATTCAAAAAGTCACAAAAACAGAAAATAAGCTATCCCCAAACTCCAAAATGTTCTATTTCTTGAAAGTCCATAAACCCAAATTAAACCCAAATGTCCAACAAAGTGCAATTAGAAAAGGGAACTTCAAATCCCATAAGGCACTGGAACAAGCACTTCCGCTTAATGTCGCCTCAGCAAAAGAACTCCACAATCTTTTCTGGCAAACACAAAAAAAATATATTTTTTAAAGTTAAATGTATTGTTCAAACCAAAACCCAGCACAAATAAACTCAAATCACGTTATGAGTGTAAGTTAAAATTGTTTTTATTTAACCTTTATTTACCCAAGAAAGTCCCATTGAGATTACAAATATCTTTTTTTATGGGAGTCTTGTCCAATACAGCAGCACAAGTCAAACAAACAAATTAAAACAGAATCAATTATTGACTTAAAAATAGTAACAAACCATGGATCTGATTTCTAAACCTTTATGAATTGATTTAAACTGACCTATTACCAGTTTAGTCCCTGTTCTATAAAAACTGATGATGGGTGTGACATTACTTAGTGGACTGCTCTAGACAGGCTTGATCTTAGACACATGGAATGTCGGGTGTATCCGTGTTGTGTCACAACTGAAACTGACCGCTCAGCCTTCAGCAGCATATATATTGTAGTATATAGTGCCGCGTACATATACTAATGTTAAATAGTGCCCGCTTAGAGGCGGAGTGATCTGAGTTTTGTTGTAGTGTGTTATGGATGCTGTTGCAGTGCTTGATGGTTATTAAAAGAGTTAAGGATTAACTTCAAGTCATTCTTCTTCTCCTCCACAGTCGGTTCAAACCAGAAGTGGCCGAGTTATTAGGCCACCAGTTAGATTCAGAGACTATGTGTTAAGCCAATGAGTGCATACAATATTTGGTTTGTGTTGTGTGTATAAACGAAAAAAAAAAAAAAAAAAAAGGGGGAAAAGATAAATAGGCATTGATATGTTCAGTTTAAGTTTAATGTATCCATTATTGATACACATTGAAATATTATTATATATAACTCATGAACGCACACCCATTCCAATGCCATAGATTCTTTTATTGTTCACAATTTTCCAACAACAAAACGACCCAAGTAGACTTACACCCAGCTCTACAAAAGATTGTCTCTCAACCTAGAGTTTTTATACATTTTCAAATGACAGCTTTAACAATTTACAACTTAACTGGGTCAAAGAGGCCCCCACCTTTCTGTTCAACTTTGCTCTAGTTACTTTCTGACCCTTTCTGTGCCAGGCACACATACTCTTATTTTTAACTTAGATCTTTCCTGTGTGTGTGTGTGTTAAACTTATCATGTTAAAACCATACACTCTGACATTATGTTTTCTTTTTTTCCTATTAAAATGTTCCTAGATGTATTACATATAACATACTATTTGATTATAAACCATGCATAAGTATAAACCATAAAACACATAACCTAAACTCATCATGCATAAATAAATAACTAAATAACTATACAAAAATAAAACATATAGCATCAAAAATATTACACCACATCCGCACAGGTCTCGGTAGCTTCAGTCTGACCCCCGCCTGGTTGATGACCTTCTCCATTGGAAATGGACCAACAAACCGTGGAGCCATCTTAGGAGATTCGACCTGGAGGGGTAGGTCCTTGGCGGACAGCCAGGCCTTGTTGCTGGCCTTGTATGGTGGGGCCTGAGACCGACGACGATTAGTTGAGGTGGACTGGGAGAGGACTGCTCCGACTCCAACATCTGATGCATCCACCTCCACGTTTGGTGGTATCCAGAATCGAGAGGATGGGAGCAGATGTGAAGTGGTCAAGCTTAATAAATATGGTGGCTCCTTGAAGCAGTTCGAAGGCCGAAGACAGAAGGGGCAGAGGATAGCCGTTCTTTACCATAATGTCATTATTACCACAGTAATAAAGGCAGGGACGAAGGGTCTTAACCTTGCTCTCCACGAAGAAGAATCCAAGTTAGAAAAATTATGCCTGCAGCCAAAGACTCATCAATGTAAGTGTCCATGACCTCCCTGAGGTAGCCTTGTTAAAAACCTTCCAAAAGTCATTGTCTTTGACATAAACCCAGTCAGGCAGAGACATGGTGAAAGCTCCTGGAAGAAGACTAGGATTCACCGAGACACACCGGGTGACACGTGTTACTCTAATCCAGGATAGTCCAAGTGTCCCAGTCCAGATGGGTGGTTGTGATGCCTGAGCCAGGGGTGGCCCAGAATAAGTGGGATCCCAGGAGACTTAATCAGGTGGAATTGGATGGTCTCTTGGTGGTTCCCCAAGACTAATAGCGTCACTGGGTTGGTCTGATGAGTCACAGTGCCCAGGAGATGACCGTCTAAGGCTCGGGCCGTGACTGGTCTGTCCAAGGAAACCTGGGGAATCCCTAACTGGATGGGAAGCTCAGTGTCCATGAGGTTTGCCAATGTCTGAGGACCGTCCGAGAGGAGGAGCTTGGCGTAGACAAGAGGTCGTGCTACCGGGGAGACTTCATTCGTCAGACTCAGCAATATCTCTCCCTCTACTGCTGAGCCCATCCTTTTAGCTAGTCAGGGTTAAGGGCGGTCTAGCAAATCCTATCGAGGTGACCATTGGGATGACCATTCCCGCTGGCGGGTTGGTCGAGCCGGATGGCGCAGCAGATGAGGTCATCGAGCTCCTGCAGGAGGTCATGGGAGGCGAGCTCATCCTTGATGTAATCTGCCAGCCCCAGGTTGAAGGCTTGGAGAAGCGCCAAGGAATTAAATCCGCTCCTGCTGGCGAAAGTGCAGAAGTCAATAGAGTAGTCGGCAACGATGCGCGACCCCCGTCTTAAATGGAGAAGGCAACGGCGGTCTCGGAGTCCCCACTCTCCACTCCAAACACCTTATTTAACCTCACTGAGAAGGCTTGAAAGCTGGAGCACGCCGCCGTTTGTCTCTTCCACTCTGTTGTTCCCCATAGGCGAGCCCAACCAGTGAAGACAGGTAGCAGAACGAGGTAGCAGGAACAGGCAACCACACCAGGTTAGCAGAAACTAGCAGTGCTGGCCCTTCACTCATGGAGTCATTACAAACAATCTGGCAGAGACGAGTAGTGAGTTGGCTCCTTAAGTGCAGAGCAGACTGATGAGGGAAGATGAGTTTCAGGTGTGCTGACAGGTGTGACTGATAACGGATCAGGGAAGATCTGGAGTAAACTCCGTGGACTGACACTAAATAGCCCATAGCACAAAAGATTTTGAAAAGTGGGTGTTCAGTAGGCTGGATGGCTAGATGGATGCAATCTCATTTCAAATTTTGAGTTGATGAGCTAAATTCAACTCAGCTCTGTAGGGAATTGAATCCACACAGAAGAGTTGGCAATGACCCACTGCCTGTGCAATACATAACGCGCCACAAGTTATAAAGACACTGTAATGTGGTTGTTTCACTTAATTCATGAAGCTACATTAAGTTAACTGTTTTTCTTTGCTCCCAGTATCATTGTTTAGTAGACCTAATGTTATACAAAACCTTTAAGCTGAATGCAACACTATCAAACCAAAACTCAGTCGATTCAACCAGACAACCAAACCAGTGACAAGTACAGTTGTACTCATACATAAGTTTATATATCTTTGCAGAATTTGTGATTGTTTGGCCATTTTTCAGGGAATATAAATGATAACACAAGAATCTTTATTTGACTCATAGTTAGTGGGTGGGTGAAGCTATTTATTGTCAAAAAACTGTGATAACATGCACACAAGTTTGCACACAACTGGTTTGAAAAGCTACTAAAGGTAACCATCCTCACCTGTGATCTGTTTGCTTGTATTCAGTGTGAGTGTGAAAAAGGTCAGTGAGTTTCTGGGCTCCTATTAGACTTTGCATCTCGCATCCAGTGCTGCACTGACATTTCTGTATTCTGGTCATGGGAAAACAAAAGAATTGTCAAAGGATCTGCGGAAAAAGATAATTGAACAGGAAAGGAATATAAAAAGATATCCAAGAAATTGAGAATGCCAATCAGCAGTGTTCAAACTCTAACAGGCCTCTCTGAAAAAAGTGGTGTGGCTGTTTCAAGAAGCCCAATAAGGAGGAACTTAAAAAAGTGGGCTGCATGGTCGAGAAAGCCATTACTACGCAACTGCCACAAAGCATCCTTACATTACGGCAAACAGCACAAAATTGAGCTATTTGGCCACAACCATAAACGTTAAATTTAAAGAGGAGTCAACAAGGCCTATGATGAAAGGTGCACAATTTCCTACTGTGAAACATGGAGGTGGATCACTTGGCAAAGATCCAAAGCACAAGGCTAAGTCGACTGGTTATTAGCTACAGCAGCATTCTGGACTGGCCCTCTCCTGACCTCAATATCATTTAGCCACACTGGGGAGATGTCAAATGTGTAGTTTGTGCTAGACATGAGACCCGAGGATTTACAGGAACTGGAGGCTTTTTGCCAAAAAGAATGGGCAGACCCGAGGATTTACAGGAACTGGAGGCTTTATGCCTAAAAGAATGGGCAGCTTTACCATCTGAAACAATAAAGAGCCTCATCCACAACTTCCACAAAAGACTTCATTTATGTTAAAGGTGGCAATACACGGTATTATGAACTTTTGATCAGGGTCATTTGGGTAGTTTCTGTTGTCATTATGATTTGAAAAAGAGCAAACACAATTGTTTGGCAATAAATGGCTTCACCCAACCACTAACTATTAAAAAAACAGTTTTTGTTATCATAAAAAAAAAAAATCACAAATTCACATGATCAAACTACACTCCAAAAGGCGGAATTTGTTTTTCTGAAGCCATTCTGTTTACGACTTGTTATGGGTTGTTTTCCTGTTGCATCACCCACCTTCTACACAGTTTCAGTTGACGTACAGACATCCTCACATCATCCTGAAATAGTCTGATATAATTTGAAATTCATCTTCCTGTCAATGATTGCAAGCTGGCCAGTCCCTGATGCAGCAAAATCATGATGTTTCCTCAAAAAGACTTTACAGTTGGGATGATGTTGTCATGATGATATGCCGTGCTCTTTCTAAGCCAGATGTAGCTCTGTGTTTTTATCCAAATAGTTCAATCTAAGTTTTATCAGTCAACAAAACATTTTGCCAATACCGCTGTGGAGTGTACACATGCTTTTTTGCAAACTTCAGGCGTGCAGCAATGTTCTTTTTAGTAAGCAGTGGCTTCCTTCATGGTGTCCTGCGGTGGATACCCTGCTTGTTCATTGTTTAACTCTTTTTGGCGAGACAATGGCTCACATAAGTGTGTTCTTCTTGTGCAGAGCAAACTCTAAAGGTTTGATGGGTTTTTAATCAGTCAAATGGCGCTTTTCCACTACCAGTATCAGCTCGACTCGACTCGCCTCGACTCGACTCGCTTTTCGCTCCGTTTTCCATTGCAGATAGTACCTCCACAATAGTACCTAGTCGTCATAGCGACGCCGCAAGAACCTGTCGTGACGTAATCTTCTACGCGACACACACCCGCTACTCACACACATAGAACTCGCTGGATCTTCTCTTCGGCAACCAAACAAAGAAAAGTCTGCACCTCCTCGTTTGACCACGGAGCATTTTTCCGAGTTGCCATAATACTAAAGTCTGGGACTGGGTAAATTATCACGCAATCTCTGGCCAAACTATTTAAAAATGGCGGGGTTATTCAGGATACTCCGTCTGGCGCGTGCAATGATGACGCAGTGAACAGTGACGATTCTCTCTGGCCAATCAGCAGTCTGTCGTGTGTTCACGTCACAATTTAGTATCGCCTCAGCCCGCTTAGAACCTCGCTTGGAGGTGATACGAAAAAGTACCAGGAAGCAGGTACAGGTACAACTTTTACGCAGTGGAAAACCAAACAAAGGCGAGCCGAGTCGAGGCGAGTCGAGCTGGTACTGTGTAGTGTAAAAGCGCCAAAAGTAGCTGCAGTCCACAACGTGGACTTCAACTTTTTTTTGGTTGTTCTCAATAAAGACATGAAAGATATGATTTTTTTTGTGTAATTATTTATAGACACATTATGTTTGTCATTACCCTTGACTTAGATGAAGATCAAATCATATTTTAAGAAATTTACTCAGAAAAATCATGAAATTAGAAAAAAGATTCACATACTTTTTCAGTCTATTAAATAGAATAAAAAAGGCAATTTGTTTTTTATATTTTTGAATTTAGACTTTAGAAAACACATTTCAATGATAAATTATCATTCAAATAAAACAAAACAAACTGACTTCTGGGGCTTAATTTAAGTACATTTAAGTACATTGTGTCTCATAACAGCTGCTCATTATGTGGTAAACATTCAATATGGAATGATCAAAATATGAATTTATTTTCCCTTTTGAGAATTAAGTAAAATGTATAGAAAAGGTTTTACACTACAGGTCTTACTGGCCTCACTATCACTTAAAATGTAATACACTATTCAGGAAAAACGTTTACACATTTATCTGGACATTTGACCACACGTCAAACTAATCCAGTACAAAGTGTATAAAAAAGCTAGAGAATAAAAGGAGGGTGGGATGAAAACAGCAAGTGTGTCACAAATAGAAATGATAGCATACAATGAGAAAAAAGAGCACAGAGAGCAAAGCAATGTGGACTCCAGAGTAAGATTGGGGAGGTGTGCCTCTTACTTGGAGGTAAGGCTGGATCAATCGCAGCAGGAAAATGGTTTAGGTCAAGGCTGGGTCGCAGAATTGGAAGATGGCCAACAGGAGGAGGGGTGGAGCCTGAGCCTACAGAACATTAGAGAGACAGTATGTTAACTAAACTAAATGAACTATAGTTAGTGTCTAAAAACACAATTTATATTTGTATATATTTAAGCACTAAATGATGTGTTATCTGCTTGAAAGCCAGGATTAAATTCTGAAAGCTGCTGTGGATGCATACAAAACTGCAGCCCACTGTACTGGAGGGTTGGAAGTACATTTTAGGTAGTGCTACTACTGGTACTGCTTCAATCAGGTGGCAACATGTGTTTTAAGTGGTCCACATATCAATAAAACAATGAGTAAGTACATAGCATTTTATCAAATGGAATTTTAAAGACAGTATTTATAGTACAAACACATGCATGTACAGGTTAATCGGCAACTCTAAGTGTCCCTTGTGAATGAATGTGAGAGTGAATGGTTGTCTGTCACTGTCTGTCTCTAAATGTCAGCCCTGCGACTAACTGGCCACTGTCCAGGGTGTACCCCGCCTCAGGCCCAAAGCTGCTGGGATAGGCTCCAGTCACCCGCGACCCCTAACGAGACAAAGCGGTAGAAAATGAATGAATATTTATAAATATTTAATCTTTCTTTATCCAATTAGATTTGTTTTTATTTGATTGAAAAAAAAAAAACGATTTTTAGAATAATCTTTCTAAACCAATATAAAATGTCTTATGTCATACTCCTAATTCAAACCTTTAGGAGCGAGGGTCTGGAGAGTGTATTCTGGTTTGTAATGCTCTTGTTGTTTTGCAACATACCCTAAACCACATGGACATTTTATTAGGTCTAATTACCCTGTGTGCCGCATGCTCACTGCTCACTTAAATTTTGATGGAACAGATCCCATCCTGAGCTGGAGAGATTATATTTTTGATGTTATGTGTTTAATTTCTATGTACTTGTAAAGATCTGATTAAAATAAAGATCCGGCACTAGGAGACACCTTAAAACTGAGACAAAGGTCAAGGAGGGGGATGGTCAGTCTCCACTGAAGGAGGTTTTTTTTTTCTCCTCCATGCAGTTTATGATGTTTTGTCCCATAAATCTGTAACATGACATGTAAGAAAATGTATAAAAACAGAGCTCTGTGGGCAGCTCAACAGTATGGCTGAGGAAAGCGTTCTCAGGTCATTATTGTCTTTCAATAAAGACTATTGGCATTGAAACTCGTTGCCTGCTCATGAGTTCTTTGCTTTTGGTGTTCTGAAGGCTGGGTTTCAACATGACAACGATCCAAAGCACAAGGCCAAGTCGACCTGTCATTGGGTACAGCAGCAGAAAGTGAAGGTTCTGGACTGGCCTCAGTCTCCTGACCTCAATATCTTTCAGCCACTCTGGGGAGATCTCAAACGTGCAGTTCATGGAAGACAGCCCAAGGATTTACAGGAACTGGAGGCTTTTTGCCAAAAAGAATGGACAGCTTAACCATCTGAGAAAATTAAGAACCTTATCCACAACTACCACAAAAGACTTTAAGCTGTTGTTGATGTTAAAGGTGGCAATACAAGGTATTTAGAACTGGGTTATGTAAACTTTGGTCATTTGGGTAGTTTCTGTTATCATTATGATTTAAAAAGAGAACACAATTGTTTGACAGTTAATGGCTTCACCCAACTACTATCTATGAGTGAAAGAAAGGTTTTTGTTTTTGTGTTTTCCCAAAGCGCGCAGGGGAGTCTAATACGGAAACAAGGCCATATAGAAGAGAGGGATTTTCAGAATGAAGTAACTGAGTTCAGGCTGCTACCGCGTCTGGAATTCAAGAAAAAGAAAACAAAAGTAAAAGGAGTTTAATCATTTACAAAACAAAATAAAAGTAGTAATAACGAAAAACCAAAATAAACTGTGTAAAAAATATAAAACTATGGTCTGCTTTAATAAAAAAGTAACACGTCATCCTAGTTTGACAACCTGCTCGTAGAGTGGAGTGTGGACTTCTTGTTACAAAATTAATAGAAAATCTTGTTAACGTTCATTATCCGTTCAATCTCAGCTGGGTTCTGGGAGAAGCTGGAGTAAGTACGTTAAGCAACACAAATCCTTTAAGTGTTCAGAGAATCTCTGGAAAGAGACGCTGAACAAGGTCGCAGAAGCGACTGAATGGCCTCCACGTGTTACTGTGGGTTCTCTCCGGGTACTCCGGCTTCCTCCCACCGTCCAAACACATGCATGTTTAGGTTAAATTGCAAAACTTAAGTGTCCCTAGTGAATGAATGTGAGAGTGAATGGCTTTCTGTCACTGTCTGTCTCTTAGTGTTAGCCGTGCGACTAACTGGCAATTGTTCAGGGTGTACCCTGCCTCAGGCCCAAAGCTGCTGGGATAGGCTCCAGTCACCCGTGACTCCTAACGGGACTAAGCGGCAGAAAATAAATAAATGAAAAAGAAAATAATAGAAAAAAGGTTCACAAATAGTTACAAATAGTTCACAAATAGTACGCAGCACTGTAAGAAAATTAAAGCCGCAGGCGGCGATGATCATCCCTCGCCTTTACGACCTGGTGCTGGTGTTAAGTTTAAACGGTGTTGCTATCGCAGATCAGCTGAAGAAAAAGAATCCAAATGGTCTCTTCTCACAAGTATTTACACTTGTACGTAAACCAAAGCTAAAGCTCAGTTTTCTTTTCAGAAACAAATCGTGTTTCTCTTTTTATACAAGGAAATGTTTAATTTCTGCACCTTTTTTACCTTTATTGGATTACGGCGATCTCCTTTTTATGAATGCATCTGATCATCTTTTAAAAAAGCTGGACACTGTTTATCATTGTGCTTTACGTTTTATGACTGGTTGTGGAAATCGTGTTCATCATTGTACACTGTATGCTACAGCTGAGTTTCCGTCCCTTTATGTTTGCAGGTGGTCTCATTTGTTGACTTTCATCTATAAATGTATTCTTGGGCTCCTCCCATCTTACCTCTGCACATACATGCGTAAAAACCAACAACAGTATGCTCTGCGTTCTCAGAAGAACATACTGATGGTGGTTCCCAGAGTCAGAACAGAGTTGGGTATAGCTGCCTCCTTTGCATGGAATGAACTAAATCTATCTGAACTTGTCACTTTAGGAGAATTTAAATCTATTCTAAAGAAGCGTGAACTAAATGAGCTTGGAAAATGTAACTGTTTTTGAACTTCCACACATTGACTTTGATTTTGTAACTTTTGATTGTAAATATTGTTATTTGTGTTTTTGTTAATGTCTTTTATTTGTCTGAAACTGTGTGTAATGCTGTCGTCTTGGCCAGGTCACTCTTGGAAAAGAGATTTTTAATCTCTGATGTTTTTTCACCTGGTTTAATAAAGGATATAATAAGAAAGATAATGGGGTTCTTTACAACGGCTGCCAATATCCATTTATTTAGGTAGTGCCCATATTACAGTGTATTGCCACGATGAATATTTGGGCTGTTGTCACGGAAACACAAATGAAGTTAGGACATGGGTTTAATTGTTTTTGTTTGTTTGTTGCATCCTGGACGTGTAAGAAATTTGATAAAATTCTGCTAAAAAAATGTAAAATCTGTTTCCATTTATTTTAACAGATTTTGTGGTGTTGCCATGACCACACGGTCAAAGATAGGATGGTGCTCCAATATACGTACTTACTTAATATGTGGAATATGTATGCCAACGTTTCTGACAAACAAAATTTGTATATTTTATATTGGAACATAGTTTTTGTGTTTCGGTCATCATCACAGCAACACCGTTGAAAATTAGGAATGGGTCTAAGAGTTTTTTTTTTGATTAGTGTGACTGAAAAGACATATGTGCCAAATTTTGTAAATTTACGCTGTTGCACCAATTGCATTTTTATTTATTTAATGTTTTTAAGCCAGGCTAATACATACTTGATAAGAATTTTATTACAATTTAAAAGTCATCAAATTTAACGTTAAGTTTGAGGCACCGCAACTCGAAAAGCAGGTTTCATCTATGAAGAATTTGGATAACTTTTAAAGCCCCACTTGTCTAGGTTATGCTGAGCAATTTTTAGCTCCTTAGAGGAGAGATTTTAAAAAACTGCTGAGTCAGCATAAAATTTCTTTTAATTCAAGATGGCTGACTTACTGTTTTTTTTTTGAGTGCATGTCCATAATGATATTTTTTGTTTGCCTTGTCATGACGAACACGTGTACCGAATTTCATGACTTGATGACATAAAAAGGTTTTGTCCCACTTTACTCATCATTCATTTGTTGGACAGAAGGTTCTGTTAACTTTGGCAGGAAAGTTGCTAAAGACGTCAACACAATGTATGTTAAACATAAACAAAAGCAATGTTTCCAAGGTCAATTATTTGTCCGTTTGAGAATGTACAAATAATCTCATTCCTTTTTAATTTCATCTCATTCCTTTTGTCTTCAAACACATAGATGCAACATTATTAGTGTTTGTCACTTGTCCATAAGTCTTTATTAATACCACTTCATGTAAGTCTTCTGACGTTGACTGTTGAAAGATTGTTATAGTTTGTTCCTTCTAACATGTCTCTTAAAGAGACTCCGACCTTTGTATCTGGCACCAAGTTTTACCTCCTCATCAAGAGGGTTGTTTGTACATACATCATCCAATAAACAAACCCATCTGTTCATCCCTATAATGAGAAATTCCTTTAGCAAGTTCAATAATTCCTTGTCCATCCTTGATTATACGCTACATTACTAACGTTCCGCCAGAATCAGAATGGTATAGTATTAGATTTGTGTTCTTTAGTATACCTTGTATATTTGTATTTTTTAGTATACCTTTCATCCTGACTCACTATATCTCTTTTGTTTTATAAATTTTGATCGAGATGGAAGAGAGAGAAGTCTGTCCTAAAGCAGGCTTCCACAGGGGCTCGAATTGTCACCCTCCAAATTCAACCAGGCACTAACTGATGATTTGCAGCATCTGGATGTTGTGAGTACAGTGCATCAGTGTGTGGATGATTTGTTGAAATGTCATCCAACCAAGCAGCAGTGTGATTTAGACTCCATTGCTGTGCTAAAGATTTTAGAACTTGGGGGACACAAGGTCAGTAAAGAGAAGCTGTTATTTCTACTGGCTTTGGCATATCCTAAATACATATGTCACCGGGTTTCTTATGTATTTTATAAATTGTGTGTGAGGCCCCTTTAAGGCCATATGACTTTTAGACTTTAAATTGAGTGACACCCTATCCCACCTGAGCTACGACGGGAACCAATAGGACGAGCCCGGACTCTGTTCAAAAGGGCCAATAGGAAAGAGGAAGGGGGAAAAAGGAACGAAGGATGACGGGGGGACGGAGGAACAGGGAAGAAAAGAAAGGATGGAACCAAGCCGGGAGGAGTCCGCGAGCGACCCGAGCCCAGTAAATCTGAAGGCGGGGATTGGTAGGTCGAGGAACGAAGGGCGGAGAAGGAAGCCCGGGGCGATCCGAGACCGAGACGTGGAATGACGGGGAAAGACGTACGGATTGCATCCACATGTCAATCTGTTCGATGCAGTGATACAGTGAATGGATTGGTCCATTTTCACCTGCTGTGAGTAAAATGTAAATTTGTGTGTTGTCTGCATAATTATGGTATGATACGTCACAGCTGCGTATTAACCGGCCAAAATGGAGCATGTAAAGATTGAATAATAGAGGTCCCAAGATATTATTTATCAAAATACCACAGCCACCAATCTTCAACCCTTCAGTGTTGTATATAACACTCTGTGCAGGTTTATTCTCCAGTTCTCAGTTCTTTAGAACTCACCACTGCCTTATGTATAACCAGATTTCTTGGCTTACTCCCTCCTTGCATTCTGTGCAGTTAACCTGATTACTTGAAACAATATTTAATCCCATTTAGCTCCTTGTATAGTTTACGCCATGCAGATCAAACATTTTTAGTTGTCCCTAGAATCATCAAAGAAACTGACAAATATTCATTTAAATATAAATTACCTTTTAATTGGAACCTTGCATACATCTCCATCCATCCATCCATCCATCCATCCATCCGTCTTCTACCGCTTATCCGGGGCCAGGTCGCAGGGGCAGCAGTCTAAGCAGAGACGCCCAGACTTCCCTCTCCCCAGACACTTCCTCCAGCTCTTCCAGGGAGATACCGAGGCGTTCCCAGGCCAGCCAAGAGACATAGTCCCTCCAGCGTGTCCTAGGTCTTCCCCGGGGTCTCCTCTCGGTGGGACATGCCCGAACCACCTCCCTAGGGAGGCGTCCAGGAGGCATCCGAAACAGATGTCCAAGCCACCTCAGTTTGCTCCTCTCGATGTGGAGGAGCAGTGGCTCTACTTTGAGCTCCTCCCGAGTGACCGAGCTCCTCACCTTATCTCTAAGGGAGCGCACCGCCACCCTACGGAGAAACTTCATTTCGGCCGCTTGTATCTGGGATCTTGTTCTTTCGGTCATGACCCAAAGCTCATGACCATAGGTGAGATTAGGGATGTAGATTGACCGGTAAATCGAGAGCTTTGCCTTACAGCTCAGCTCCTTCTTCACCACGACAGACCGGTACATCGACCTTATCACTGCAGAAGCTGCACCGATCCGTCTGTCAATCTCACGTTCCCTCCTTCCCTCACTCGTGAACAAGACCCCAAGATACTTGAACTCCTTCACTTGAGGCAGGATCTCTCCACCAACCGGAAGGAGACAAGCCACTCTTTTCCGACTGAGAACCATGGTCTCAGACTTGGAGGTGCTGGTCCTCATCCCAGCCGCTTCACACTCGGCTGCAAACCGTCCCAGTGCACACTGAAGGTCCTGGCTTGATGGAGCCAACTGGACAACATCATCTGCAAAAAGCAGAGACGAGATCCTGTGGTCCCCAAACCAGACTCCCTCTGGCCCCTGGCTGCACTTAGAAATCCTGTCCATAAAGATAATGAACAGGACCGGTGACAAAGGGCAGCCCTGCCGGAGTCCAACATGCACTGGGAACAGGTCTGACTTACTGCCGGCAATGCGAAGCTCCTGCTCGGTCGTACAGGGACCGGACAGCCCCTTAACAAAGGGCCCCGGACCCCATACTCCCAGAGCACCCCCACAGGGCGCCACGAAGGACACAGTGGAATGCCTTCTCCAGATCCACAAAACACATGTGGACTGGTTGGGCAAACTCCCATAAACCCTCCAGCACCCTGGAGAGGGTACAGAGCTGGTCCAGTGTTCCACGACCGGGACGAAAACCGCATTGTTCCTCCAGTACCCTGGGATAGACTTTCCCGGGGGGGCTGAGGAGTGTGATCCCTCCTCCGGTCCCCCTTCTTGAAAAGAGGGACCACCACCCCGTTCTGCCAGTCCAGAGGTACTGTCCCCGACCGCCACGCAATGTTGTAGAGGCGTGTCAACCAAGACAGCCCTACAACATCCAGAGACTTGAGGTACTCAGGGCGTATCTCATCCACCCCCCTTGCTACCGAGGAGCTTCCCAACTACCTCAGTGACTTCGGCCTGGGTGATGGACGAGTCCACCTCCGAACCTTCGGCCTCTGCTTCCTCAGTGGAAGACGTGTCGATGGGGTTGAGGAGATCCTCGAAGTATTCCTTCCACCGTCCAACAATATCCCCAGTTGAAGTCAGCAGATTCCCACCTCAATTTCTTTGAGGCCGACCAAAAATCCTTTTCCATGGCCTCACCGAACTCCTCCTAGACCCGAGTTTTAGCCTCCACCACCACCACCCAGGTTGCAGTCCTCGGTTACTCGGTAGGTCTCCTTCTTCAGCTTGACGACATCCCTTACTTCTGGTGTCCACCACCGGGTTCAGGGGTTGCCGCCACGACAGGCACCGGAGACTTTACGGCCACAGCTTCGAGTGGCAGCATCGACAATGGAGGTGGAGAACATGGTCCACTCGGACTCAATGTCTCCAACCTCCCTCGGGATCTGGTCGAAGCTCTGCCGGAGGTGGGAGTGTTATAATAATTTTTATTATTATATTGTGTATATTGTTTATAGTTACTGAGTGCTCATAGTTCTCTACAGGTCATGTCAAATCATGTCATGTCCTCCATGCTAGACCAAGCATGGAGTAGACATAACTAGATAGACATGGGTTGCCATGGTACTGCGGCGCCTGGAGCCTTGGAGGGGTGTGTATGGAAGATACACCTCCCACTGGCAGCCCCCACTGCAGTGATATAAATTCTCATGTTTTGTTTACCTCTTTAAGCAAAATGCACTATGTACCTTTGATATATCCGTGTGTGTTTGCTTCATCCTTGCAAGAATAAAACCTGGCCTTTCGCTTTTTATAATATAATCTGTCTCCGTGTCTCTCTGGATAATATAAGGATATAGAATTCTTATAACATTTGGTGCCGTGACCCGGATCTCAATATTTGTTGTTTCTCATGCAAAGAGGTAAGCTGACGTGCACGGAGAAATGCACAAAAAAGCATTTCTTGTAAGTCCCAAGCTGTGCTGTTAAAGCAGTAAGGGCCAGACCTCCACTCTGTCTGTGTGAAACACGATGACGAGATCTGGACTGAAAAAAGAGAAGAGCAGAGAGACGAGAGGACAGAGAGACAGTCTGGCTGCGGAACAACTGGACTATTGGACTGACAATTCAGGTAAACAGCTGTTTAATTTATTTTTTTGGTGTGTGTGTGTGATTGTGAAATACCAAAGCTTCCGGAAGTAGAAGTTTTGGAAATCTGGCGTATGTTGAGCGGGCTGCATGTAAGTTACATCACCATAGTTGATGTTTTTCCATGAAGTTGGCCAGCATAGGAGATTCTTAAACGCTGAAAGATCGAGATTCCTTAAATGGTGAGATCCGCTTTGTCGAGACCCTGCCTATATGGTTTATGGTGAGATTAAAAGCCGAAAAAGTATGTGTTTTTGATCGAGACCCTACTTGTCAATCTTATGGTGAGATTTTAAACGGGATATTCTGATGTTAATCTGTGTTAAAGCTTGTTGTCTTGCTAGATTTAAGTTTGATAGATACCTTATGCTCTGTAAGTCTTTATGGTGTTTCTTGAAACGGACCCGCGCGATTAGTTCATTGGCCGTGACGAGGGCGGACTCTATGGCACTAGATAGTTCACCTGATTACAATAAGGGTATGAGGTCTAAAGAGCTTGTCTAGAGAGCACAAGAATTTATCTTAGATTAATAATCACGTATCGCACGCCACAATCGAACTGCCTTGCATAGCTAGTATTGTTGGTTTTAATGGTGCGTTGGGCGCTGGGAAAACTCAGTATGGACTATTATCAAGATACTTACTAACAACAAAAGTGAGATGAATAGGTCCGACCATTATCGAGATACTTACTAACAACAAAAGTGAGATGAATGAGTCCGAAGTCAATGTGACTATAAAGGCCTGACTACGTAGAATTGATTCCTGCAGATGAGAAATGAGATTATAAAGCCCACTAGACAGTGAGAGGCTTATGCTGAAAAATGTTCACTGCATGTGATAGCGGTGAGATTTTAAAAGCCCACGAGAAGTGAGAGGCTTTTGCTGAAAAATTGTTCACTGCTTGTGAAACGGTGAAAGAGAGAGAAAAAAAAGCCCACACGGCGTGACGGGGCTTATACTAAGAATTGGTGACCTAAAGAGTTAAAGATAAAAGGTGTGTGAGAGAATAAATGTGTTATGAATGGGCCATTGTTGGATGAAGAATGAGTCTAATGATGTAAATCAGAACAAAAGGAATGTTTTGTTTAAAGAAAGTTTGAATAACATGAGAGAGAAAGGTAGCTTCCATAAGCTATTTTTCTAGTTTGAGAAAACAGAAGCAGAGAAGAGATTTTGAAAGAAGTACACACATGTACTTCAAAACACTAATCATGTGTATTTTGTTTAAATGTTTTCTGGGAGCATCTAGGTCTCGGCCTTCCTCCCTCCGGAAAACAGTGCCCCCTCCAACCTTTCTCTGCACCCCACCTCCCACCTGCTCATTTTCGGCTGAGAAAAAAGAAAAAAAAGCTGCAGACAGACGAGCAGCAGCAAACACGGAAGCGGTAAGATAAACGAATTCAGACAAACGTTTATTTCTTTTAAATTTTGATCTATTGAGATTGACCAAACAGGTATTTGTAAATTGTGTTTGTAAATTGGATGAAACTTGAAATTAATATGAATGTAATGTATTTCTCTGAGGAAAAATGCACAATTGCCATGGAGACGAGAGCGAGGTGGAGGTGGGCGTGACAGACGAGAGGGCACTGAGAGAAGGAGGAGGTCGAAACTGGGTCCAGACGAGAGAATGACCTCATAACTGACGCTTCAACAGGTCAGGTACATAAACACATAAACACACATGTAAATACACACACATAAACACACATGTAAATACACACACATAAACACACATGTAAATACACACACATAAACACACATGTAAATACACACACATAAACACATGTAAATACAGACACATAAAGACACAAACACGGACACATGAGACACACATCTACAGAGGAGAATGTGATTTTGGTTTATGAGAGAAAATAATGAGTATTCTGTTAAAGAACAGAGTTGGTTTTGTATTTTATGTGACACGGCAGCGTGAACATTAAAGGTTTGAAGAAGTTAAAGATCCAACACTTGGATCCTAAAAGTAGTGATTGATGTTTTGCTAAACAATTTTGTGTATCTATTAGTACGAGAATTAATAGAGGTCCTTAATATCAGTGTGGTTCAAACACACGGTATAACGCCAATAAAAGAATGAAAATGATTACTTTGTAATTGGAAGAAATATGTGTGTTAAAGTTGAATTGCGCAGAGTAAGTTTATAAAGATAATATAACTTTATAGTTGGGCCATAAGCTCACATTTAAAAGAAAACAAGGTTACCAAAAGTAAAGAAAAGAAACATTTATGTATTTCTCTGGTTTGGTTCTGACAAATTGTTGGAGAAAGTGGATTCAAACAACCACTGTTTTGGATTCACGAGGAATGTTTAAACACAAGATAACATTCTATGCAAGTCAAGGTAACAGGGGCTTCACAGCACCCCCTCTTCCCAGGAGCTAGAAATTTTTGGTTTTTTTTTTTTTTTTTTTAGCTCCACAGACATTGTGGGAGCCTTTACATTAAACAAACTTTTAATGTTGAGAAAAATACTTGGTTAGAAATGTCAGTGACAGAAACAGTCTGCACTGAACTGATGTGTTAAATAAAGTTTATGATGCTTAATTATGAAAACTGTTGGAACTTCTGACAGGTCTGTTGATATGAATAAAGTCCACATTTGAGTTTTATTGAATCTATGAAACATGATGTGGTAAACTAAACAAATAAATTAATGAGATTGAATATGATTTTTGGGAAGAAAAACTTAAAGTTTAAGTAATTGGAAAACTGAAATGAAGATAGTTATTTATTTTGGTACTTTATAATTAAGGTATAGTGTCATCTATACAATAAAGATTTAAACTGTAATGTAAATTGGTAATCTGGTTTTGATGATTAAAAACATATCTATATGTTAAAAAAAGTTTAAACTGTTAAAGCTTTTATTTGAAAAAAATTGAAAGTTAATGAGAAATAAGTAAATAAAAAATATTTGTTAAACTAACAAGGTGAATTGTTAAAGTTTAAGAGCATATGCCAATGGCTCGCTGGGTTTTAATCACTGGTTGAAGTGGTTGAAGAATTTTTTTTTGAGTACTGGGACTAACACAAGGTCCTTTTGAACAGACGTTAAGTTTTTGTTTTTGTTTTGGTTTTGATCAAACTTTGGGTCTTTGTAACCTAAAGAAAAAGAGAAAAAGAGGTTGAGTTGTTACATTTTATTAAATGAACAGTAATGATAGTTACTGATTACAAT
This sequence comes from Perccottus glenii, assembly GCA_024416835.2. Classification (NCBI taxonomy): domain Eukaryota; kingdom Metazoa; phylum Chordata; class Actinopteri; order Gobiiformes; family Odontobutidae; genus Perccottus; species Perccottus glenii. The sequence goes on from CM044558.2 coordinate 1,190,617, forward strand.
TTTGGTGAATTTGAATAAATAAAGAGAGACACATTAATTTTGATTTTACACTTGATGGTTAAAGTTTGTGTTCAACATTGAGTGAGGTGAATTCTTTATGTGGCATCTGAATGCCAAATTAGTGGAAACATGAAAATAGTAATTGATAAAACGTTTTATTGTTACATTTAAATTAATATGGAAAAAATACAAAAACAAACCGGTTTATTGTATTGAGCACCTGGTGATAAAACTGAGTTTTACAGAGACAGTATAGAACAAATCTATACTGAACAAAATCCTGCAGAAATTTAATTTAAAAGTAAATAAAGCAGAATTTGAGAGGAACTTTGTTGATTTTATGTTTGGTCTTTCCTTTTAAACGACAGTCACAAAGGTGATGGTGTTTTGGAGGAAAGCAGTGTGAACAGAGCAGAGGCTTTGTGGTGTGTTCAAGCAGCTGAGAGATGCTGCTGTTACTGGTTTAAACCCAGAGAGAGGGGTCTGAACCCAAGGGTGATTAAGAAATTTTGTTTTGAAGTAAGAGAAAAATGTGTTTTCCTTCTAAAGAAAGTAATTTGAGGTAAAGTGAACAATATTTTGATTAATTAGATATTTAATTAATTAAATATCTAATTAATTAGATTAATTAGAAATGCTAATTAATGAAATAACAATTTAAGGTGGTAATTTGAAAAAACATTCTCTTTTGATTTTATTTTTATTTTTTTTATCTTTTAGTTTATTTTGTTTCATTTTTTGTGGTGTTTTGAGCCATGGTCCCAAGTCTCAAAAAGGGGGGAGAAGAAGATTTGAACAAAACTGTATTAAAGTGATGAAGGAATGCTTGGTTAACCTAATGGTTAGCATGAGGCTAAAACAACAGGGTTTAATACAGTTAAAAGATGAGTTTAAATCAAATAATGAAATAAAGAAAGTTGACAGGACTTTTCTGGAGAAGCACTGTTTAGTCTGATTAAACCTTTTCAGATTAAAGTAGATTTCCAGCAGACCATATCTGTGGAAACAGGGTTTATCTGCCGTTTCAATTTTATGTTTTGATCATTTTAAGGGCTTTTATGGTTTCGTTTGACGAAAACCTAGGAGGCACTTTCTATGGGTCTATAATGTCAGATAACGTTCTGATTTGTTTGTTTGTTCTTTATTTGGATGGAAGCCAACTACAACAAGTATACCAGTTCAGAAAAGGAGTTTGAAAATTAATATCGCCACCACCAGTAAGAGCTAATATTAACATAGTTCTTTGAACTTATATCATCTTGGTTTACACCTGTGAAGGGAAGCACACCTGTGAGCAGGGCTAGTGACGGGGGTCACATGACTTCCTGTGACATCACTCTGAACTTGACAAACGTAGAGATCAGGGACAGGTGCAGTGCAAAGCAGAAGTCTGGAGGTTTTGTGAAAGTAAGACCATTAGACCAGCGTTGCCTGCTGACCGGAAACATGCGTCCTTAAAGGATCCTCGTTTTATTTGTGTTCACATACAATGTGACGGAGAACATCGTGAGTGGAAACTCACACTTTAGGAGCCAAACAGCAGCTCCCTCAGGTTCATTTGAGAGCCCCATTTACATCGACGACAGAGGTGTACTTCGAAGGGTCATTAATGAATATAAGGCTAAAATTAAATTAGCATTAGGATTTGAATTTTTACATTTTGAGACAATTTATGAAAATGTGGATTAAAGTATATAAAGTATATTTATAAACAACAAAGGTTTATGAATTGTACGAGAGATGCTGTAACTGTTAATTAAAACTGGAAATGAGAGAAAACTGGTCCAAGGACTGGACAGAACAAAATGGCACGGAGCATGCTTTTAGCTGAAAAGGGGGGATCTACAAAAGGATTTCCTCCAAAGTAACACAGGACTAGTTACAGCAGAACTAAAGTCTTTGAGAAAGGACTTCAAACTCTAACAGAGGAATTAGAGTATTCTGGTATAGAGAAATTAATTTTGACCTGGTTTTACAACATATTTGGAAAATTTACTGGGATTTTAGAATCTGTATTGAGATACAGTACATGTACTTGTTGTTGCACTTCCATGTCTAATAACTTTTGTTTGTGTTGATTTCCATGTATCCGGAGCTTGTTGGTGAGATTGATGAATGTGGCCATTGCTGGGTCAACATTCCTGGACATGCACCTGCCAAACGACTAAGGTCAAGGCTTTGACCTCAGATGAACACTTTGATATCTGAGGGACGTTATTGTTTGCATGTACACCAACGGGACAACAGCTCCAGGACGGATCATACTACAGACCTAAGGGCCGTATGGTTCATTGAATTTATTATGCTGAAGAGAATTGATTTTAATCATTATGAATGTGCATAAGTCTCACTCCATGTGTTTTTCTTTTCGTTACAGGGACAGAAATGGACAGGCAGGGACAGGCTGGAGATGTTGAGTCCAATGGGTCGACCAGCTTAACCTCTGGCAAATTTTTCTACTTTATTTTGGAGTGACACTGTGTTTTGATTTATAATTTATGGACATTTATGATTTATGGACTTTAAAGAATTTGACTTTGAAGAATCAGTGCATTACTCTGTGGGTTCCCATTTGATTTGAAACATATCCATTATAATCATTTGTTATGTTTGTTTTGACATGTGTTGTAAGTTAATCATTTGAAGTGATCACATACGTTTGATGCTTGATGTTTGTGTTTTGTCACTGCCTTTGGGGCGAGGGGTGGATAGAAGAGTTTTTCCCAGCTTTAGGTCATTTACCGATTGGTCAAATGTTCTTCAGGCTAGGTCAACAGCCCTGCTGGGTTTTCGCTTCTGTCATAGTTTACAACTCACACTCAAGCTAGTAGGTTGTTTATGCTAATGGTTATCAGCATAAAGAGGGGGAAATGTTATAATAATTTGTATTATTATATTGTGTATATTGTTTATAGTTACTAAGTGCTCATAGTTCTCTACAGGTCATGTCAAATCATGTCATGTCCTCCATGCTAGACCAAGCATGGAGTAGACATAACTAGATAGACATGGGTTGCCAGGGGACTTCGGCGCCTGGAGCCTTGGAGGGGTGTGTATGGAAGATACACCTCCCACTGGCAGCCCCCACTGCAGTGATATAAATTCTCATGTTTTGTTTACCTCTTTAAGCAAAACGCACTATGTACCTTTGATATATTTGTGTGTGTTTGCTTCATCCTTGCAAGAATAAAACCTGGCCTTTTGTTTATTATAATATAATCTGTCTCCGTGTCTCTCTGGATAATATAAGGATATAGAATTCTTATAACAGGGAGTTCAAGATTTTTCTGACAGTCCAGTCATCTGGAAGCACCTCCTGACCACCTAAAGACTGTCTCAACTCCTCCCTGAAAACCACACAGCACTCTTCCTTCCAACTTCCACCACTTTGTCTTCTACTCTACCTTTGCTCTCTTTATCTTCATCAGCACCAGAGTCATCTTACACACCACCATCCTATGCTGTAGCTACAAGCTCTCCTACCACTACTTTGCAATCGCTAATCAGATTACAGCATCTACATAAAATATAAGTAAGTAAGTAAGTATTATTTATATAGCACCTTTCACAGATATAGATCACAAAGTGCTTTACATCATGCTTACCACTCACCCCCTTCACACACATTCACACCTGGGGCAGACAGAGATGGCGGCTGCCACACAAACGGCGCTCAACCTCCTCCGACCACCACCAAACACACCTCTACAGTCACACACATTCATACACCAGTGCTACAGACACTGGAGGCAAGGTGGGTTAAGTGTCTTGCCCAAGGACACAACGACAGTATGAACTGTGGGGCGAGCGGGAATCGAACCTACTACCTTCCAGTTGAAGGACGGCTGCTCTACAACTGAGCTACTGCCGCCCCATTGGAGCAGGGTTTAAACTGTCCACCTGTGTGCTCCTGCCATCACTCTTACTTGTCACCCTGTTTTTCTGCCTCTTTTGAAAGTTTGTGTTCACCACAAAGATCTCCATACTTTTAGAAAAGTCTGCCAACCTCTGTCCTTCTTGGTTCCTTTCCTGAAGACCAAACCTGCCCATCTCTTCCTCATCCCCACTATTCACTTCACCAACATGTCCATTAAAGTCTGCACCTATCACCACTCTCTCACCTCAGGGAAAGCTCTGCATTACTTCCTCAAACTCGCTCCAGAGTCTGTCTTTCTCCTCTTGCTCACAACTAACTTGTGGAGCGTAACCTTTAACAACGTTCAACATCACACCTTCAATTTCCAGCTTCAGACTCAACAACCTATCTTAAACTCCCTTTACAGAACATTCTTCACAAACTCCTCCTTTAGAATCGCTCCTACTCCCTTTATCTTCCTGTCCACACCATGATAGAACAGTTTAAACCCTGCTCCAATGCCTCTAGCCTTGCTACCTTTCCACCTGGTCTCCTGGACACATAGAATGTCAACTTTCCTCCATATTTCACATCTACTAGCTCTCTACCTGTCATCGTACTAACATTCAAAGTCCCTACTGTCTTGATCTGTAGGAGTTTTACAGTTCAGTGGACTCTCAATGGTTGTCATCAGAAAAAAAACTAATGAGCAAGTGTTGAAAGTAAACATTAACAGTCATTGAAACAAAGTAATGGATTAGACCTATACTTTTTCATAATGGTTTATGTAATTACTGTTAATTATTTAGCAGATGACCAATCAGATACCTAAAGTAAAAGGTTAATTTCAACCCATCTTTCAACTGTATAAGTTATCTATCTTTAATGGATGTGTTTTACTTTTCACACAAGAGTAATATCTTTCCAGTTTCCGGTTCGGCGTGCATGGGGTAGAGATGTGTTTATGCACCGCCCACTTTTCTTGAACTTATTGAACCTACCTAATTGCTTATTTTGATGTGAAACAACTTGGGACACTTTGAGAGGTTTGCGCTGGTCTCGTTATGCCACCCAAATCTAATAAATTAGCTGAAAAAGCAACAGAGTCGGAGGCTGTTGCCTCTGCAGCTATCAGTCGAGCCGACATAACGGCCTTGCTAGCCGAACACAGGACAGCTCTAGTTGCAGAATTGAAAGCAACTTTCTTTGATGAAGTGAATGGGAAACTTGAGTTTTTTTTCCCTGCTGCTACAGGATGCTGCAGAGTTTGATCATGCACCTCGCGCCCTGATCCCCAAACTCTGTGGAGAGGCCATGGCCTGTTATTATTTGTTTTCACAATTGAAGTACCGGGACCAGCCATTCTGTATATGAGGACGGTTTGTGAAGAACTTCAAGACGAACTGAACATGTTGTTTTGTAGTGGGTGAAGTATGCTAACCGTCTCTTTGTGTGGTAGGTTTCATCTCCTTTTATTTTAATTTCTTTATTATGGGGTTCTGTGGAGTTTAGTTAGAATTAGTTTATGGAGGTTTTGCTCTTTGGATACGGTAGGTGTGCTGTTTGTTCTGGCAGCTGGTGTCACCCGGGGGTTCAGGGATTTTTTGGGAGGGTTTTTGTACATTGTTGTCAATGTTGACAGACCAAAATTCTATTTTTCTGAACTTTGTCTCAGGAATTTCAGCCAGGATATTATTAATACTACTATTTCTTAATAATGAAACTTTTAATTTTTTAAAGAATACATATTGCCCTTTAATGGCTTGCTCACTTGATATTATCACCTGGAATGTTAAAGACCTTAACCACCCAGTCAAAAGGAAGAAGGCTCTCACACACTTGAAAAATATGGGGACAGGAGTAGCATTTATTCAAGAAACACATCTTAAAACCCTAGATATTGCCCATTTGAAATGTGGATGGGTGGGGCATTTCACTCAACTTTTCAGGGTAAAGCGAGAGGTGTTGCAATGTTTTTGATAAACAAAAGTGTTTCCTTTACTCCCTCTTCAAGTTTGGCCGACCCCAATGGTAGATTTGTCATAGTCACTGGTTCTCTTTATAATACTAATGCTATATTAGCAAATATATATGCCCCAAACTGTGATGATCCACACTTTTTTGCACGGGTCCTCGGACGGATACCCTGTTTAAATTCACACATGCTCATCTTAGGAGGTAACTTTAATCTCTGTCTAGATCCCGGGATGTATAGGTCATCTGCTAGGCCTGGTTATACAGTATCTAAATCCACTTCTTATTTAAAGTCATTCCTCTCCACTTATAGTATTTCAGATATTTGGCGTTTCTTGCACCCACAGGATAGACAATATTCTTTCTTCTCAAATGCTCATTAGTCTTATAGCAGAATTTTTTTTTTTTTTTATGGATAACAAGTTTACTACTAATATTCGGTCATGTGATTATTTAACCTATCGTGATATCTGACCATGCACCTCTCTTATTAAAACTAAGCATACCTGGTGTTTTCTCTATCAGGCGGCTCTGAAGATTTAACTCTCTTCTCTTAGGTAATGACACTTTTACAAAATTTATCTCTGACCAAATTTCATTGTTCCTAGAAATCTATTTGACACAGACGTTCCTATTTCATTGGTCTGGAAAGCTCTTAAGGCTTATCTTAGAGGTCAGGTGATTTCCTTCATGGCTAAAAAAAAACGGGATACTGTTTCTAAGCAAAAACAATTAGAAAGACAAATTGCTGATCTGGATAATAGAAACTCTCAGAATCCCTCTCAAGATCTGTATAACAGGTTTTGTTAAAAATCTGCGCTCTTTTTTTAGTATTTGTCGTAGAGCCTTCAGTCGCTCTGCTCCCCAGCTTTGGAACTCTCTCCCCTCTGACCTCCCACAACTCAGACACACTGCCACATTTCATATCTAAACTCAAGACACATTGTTTCAGACTGGCCTACTCACTCCCACCATAACTGCACTGTCCTGTCATCAATATAAGTGTTTTTATTGTTGTTGTTATTTGTTGTTTTTAATTGTTGTTCTTAAGTATTTTAATAATGTGCTATTGTGTTTTTACTATTGTTGTAAGGCAACCTTGAGTGTCCAGAAAGGCGCGTTATAAATAAAATGTGTTATTATTATTATTATTAGGCCCGAGCCGGTGATGACCGGGAGGGCCTATTGTTTTTCTCGGATTTTTTATTTTTTTTTTCTCTTTCTTTTTCTGCAAAATGATCCTAAATTTGACCCAGTGAACATGCACGAAAAGTCATTTTTATTGGTCCCAGACTTCAAGCTGGACGAAAAATGTATGTATTTGAAGTCCCCGAAAAAAAATTCAAAAAAATGACTCAGTGGCGACCCCTAGAAAAGTCAAAATACATTGGGCCTATGTAAAGTGAAAGCAACTTTTTTGCAACGTAGAAATATGAAACGTGGTACATCCATAGAACACCTCAGGGCAAACAGAAAACTCTATGACAGCCACACCCTAAACTCAACAGGAAGTCCGCCATGTGGGGTGAAACGCGCGGCCACTAAAATTGCACACCTTGCGCAGAAAGATGCAAATCATTGTGTTTTAATCTAAATGGCCCCAAAGTTTGTAAGTATCATCTAGACACGTGTGCCAACCAAAGTTGTGACTTTATTGTTGATATCTTATCGGGTATGGGTGTGGCAAGCTTGTAACGAGGTGGCCATTTTTGTGAAAATAAAATGTCTCTTAACTCTCAAACGCCTTCTCGGATCGAGTTGGACCCAAAAAGGCGTTTGTGCACATTCATGACCTGAACACAAAGATATGTAAATAAAAGGGTTATCTTTAGAAATGGCTCTCCAGCGCCCCCTACAAACTTATAATGGGACCCAAGAATTTAGTTTGTCATAGAGACATGAAATTTGGTACACAGATCTCTTATGTCATGACGAGCATAAAAGCCAATGACAACCACCCCCTATCTATAAATGTGTTGCCATAGCAACGTCCCAAATATGTGGAAAAAGTCAATGGGAAGTGAAATTTTTAGTTTGTTGTAGGCAAATGAAACTTGGTACACACATCCACCATGGGCTTATGAACAAAAAAGCAAATGGGGACCACACCCTATCACACACGGGAAGGCAGCCAATTTGAATTGAAAATGTGAACCGACTTAAGATACACCTCTTTTTTAAAAGAACACAGAGAATAGCTGCTTCATTCCACAGACACCAAACTTGGGCAAAATGAGCTAAACACGTGTGTAAAATAGACAGGCGTTTTTCTTGTCGTTTTCGTTCGAGTTATATTTTTTTTTATTATAATTTGGTATATTTTTTTTATTATAATTTTTCTGCAAAATGATCCTCAATTTGACCCAGTAAACGAACAACTAAAAGTAATTTTTATTGATCACAGACTTCAAGCTCGGCGAAAAATTTATGTATTTGAAGTCCCCGAAAAGAATATATGAAAAATTACTCAGTGGCGACCCCTAGAAAAGTCAAAATACATTGGGCCTATAGAAAATGAAAGTAAATTTTTCCAATGGATTGGGACTCATTTTCAGCCCTGGAGTTTCATGCCTTAGACCGGCCCACTTTAGTTCCCGACTGACTATATTAAAATAATAAAATTAAAACCTAGGAATATAAGTCTGCAATAGGCACATTGTTTTCTACAGTATTTTTGTCTTGTTTCCAGTCCAAATATCTTTAAAAAAAACTTACATCAAGATTTAGTGAACAAGTATGAATAAACACTTTAAAATTAAGTAATTTTTTTGCTTAAAACAAGTTACATTATCTGCCAATGGGGTAAGAAAAATAATTGTTTTAGTTTTAGCTTTTAAGCAACAACAAAAAACAAAAATCACTTAATTTTTGGGGTTTTTTTTTTCCAGAAAACAAGACATAATTTCTCATGCCATTTCACTTGTAAATGTATCTTGAATTAAGAATATTTAGATATTTGAACTGGAAACAAGTAAGAAAATGATTTTCATTGAGCAGGGCTCTTCATTACAATTATTTCTTCTGAATGACAATCCTACCTGCCCATTCTGGTGTGATGGGCTCATGACTGGAGCTTGGGGACGTTTCTGGGCCTCGCTCTTCACTGTTGGCAGCAAATGGTACTAGAGGCGGCTGCTGCTGAAGAGCTACAAGATAAACTTTGATACATGAACGGTGGTTTACATACAACGTTGTTTTGCACGGTCGCTAGCATCTTGCACTGCTCCTAACTACCTTAACGTTAGCTTTCAGCTTTCTGTTATCCATTTTTTTATGTGACTTTTTTTTAAATTTTGAGCAACTTGCAAGGGGCCGTGTCAGGGGGCGGGGCCAGGGAGTCAAAACGTCATCATTGTCTTGCAGGCTGCACTCTGCGAGAAAATATTAAATAAAAGAGTGGGACTGCGGTAAAATAATAAATAAAAAGAGTGCCGCTGCGGTAAAATAATAATAATAATAATTAAAAAAAATATTTCAACCCAGTCCCATGACAACAACGGCCCTCGCGGCCAAACAAACGTACCGGCCCAACGGGAATTTTCCCGATGCTCCCGATTAGCCAATCCAGGCCTGTCGGATAACCAGGGGGCAGATGAGGATGTACGGGCTGGTCTAGATGTAAGAGGGCATAAGTTGTCCAAGCAGGATGTAAGCGTGGAGCACAGAGTGTCGGTGACGTTGTTTGTGTTTAAAAGAGAGAGCTCCTCAGAAGAGGGGAATGCAGAAGAGACAGCAGAGGAAAAACGTGAGGGACTGAGTGTACGCAGGTTGCGTCGGAAAGTGACCAGCGGTAACACAATTGCAGTGTCTGGAGAAGTTAGGTCAAGGTTCGAGAGTAATGAAGAAATGATCAGAAGTGTGCAGTGGCGTGACCTGAGTGTGCCGAGTGGAGCAGTATCTTATGTAAATAAGATCTAGTTGGTTACCAGACTTGTGGGTTGCCGATGTGGAAACCTGCTTGAGGTCAAATGATGCAGTTAGGTTAATGAAGTTAGCAGCCTGTGGCTTTTCAAGGTGGATGTTGAAGTCTCCTAATACCACCAGAGGGTACCATCCTCAGGGAAGGATGAAAGAAGCGCATCCAACTCCTCCAAGAAATGTCCAAGCAGACCTGGGGGCCGATAGATAACTACAAAATGACTTTTAACAGGGTGGGTGATGGTAACAGCATGAAACTCGAAGGAGCTGTTGTCACACAAGGGTGATAGCTGTTTGAACTTCCAGTCGGTAGGAATAAGTAGTCCGGTCCCTCCGCCCCTTCCAGTGAGGCGAGGACTGTGGGAGAAAGTGTGATTATGGGAGAGGGCGGCGGGAGTGGCAGAGTCCTCTGGTTTGATCCATGTTTCTGTAAGTGCTACAACTGAAAGACCAGAATGTTGAACAAAAGCTGTAATGAAATCAGCTTTGCTCACAGCAGACTGGCAGTTCCACAGGCCTATTGGGAAAGTAGAAGGGTTATTGACAGTGATACAACATGCAGATTATTATGGTTGCGTCGCCTTTTGCGTGAAACAGATGATAATTTCCGTGTTGAAATGAGAGTAGTAATTTGAAAACACATTGAAGAGCCAAAGAGGAAATATGCAAGAAGAAAGTAAAAGTAAAAGTAGAAATAATAAATTATAAGTGCAAACAATTAGTACTGAAAAAAGTGCAATACTCAGGTCCTCTGTTGGTGTGTCCCTGCTAGGTGGAGTCGCGTGCAGGTAGAGACGATGGTCTTTACTCTCTCCGGTCTTCACGCGATGAGGGCTGCCACAACCGCTGTAGTGGTAACTCCCACTTAAATACCCGTCTATTCAAGTAATTGAATTCAGCAGGTCACGCCTCTAGACGGCCACAAACAACTCAAACAAAACCAGCCTGCTGCAGGTGAGAGTAGACGCCGGTGCACCACGTGACAGTGTCGTAGTAAAACACTGCGCGGTTTCTCAGCAATAACACGGCACTATAAGCTCAAAAAGACAAGAATTACATACACTCACACAGTTCTGTAGGCTTCTGCTGCTAAGTTGCTTCTCCTACTGACTTTGATTAAACCACGGGGTTATATAGCAGAGCGGTGCTGGCGTTTGGTCACGCCTCTAGACGGCCACAAACAACTCAAACGAAACCAGCCCGCTAGCAGCTGAGACTAGATGCCATCTTTTCTTGGCGTCTTTATGCACATTAAAAATTTTTTTTACCTGGGGTGCCCAAACTTTTGATCCCCACTGTATATAAAAAATAAAAAACACAATTAGTGTCACCAAACCACTGATTATGAGTGTAAAAAAGGTTTTTGTATTATTATTTATATTCTCTGAAAAATGGCCCAAAAAAGTACAGATTCTGCCAGGGTATATAAACTTAATAAACACAATTATAAAAAATAAAAATGATTGTAATATTAACTGAAATACCTTCGCTTGTGCATCATAAGATGAAATGCAAACAAAAAATACAGTAAAACATCTTCATATAATCTGACTTGCAACAGTAAACATCAGCACAGGAACATTTTATTTTAGTTAGTTGCACTTTTCAGGTAGCACTTAAGTCATCATTATGTAACTCTACCACATATTTGGGACTTCAATATTCAGTCAGCTCCAAACTAGAACACTAAAAATACTATTTTAATTCTCATATTGTTTATTGTTTTTTGTGTGCACGTGGGCCTGGTTGGCTTGTGGGACTCCTGAGGCAGCTGATGGGTACCGGCAGGCCAAGCGGGCTGCAGCCTGGGTGGTTGTGGAGGCAAAAAATCGGGTCTGGGAAGAGTTTGGTGAGGCCATGGAGAAGGACTATCGGTCGGCCTCGAAGAAATTCTGGCAAACCGTCCGGAGCCCTAGGAGGGGGAAGCAGTGCCCTGCCAACACTGTTTACAGTGGGGGTAGGAATCTGCTGACTTCAACTGGGGATATTGTTGGACAGTGGAAGGAATACTTTGAGGATCTCCTCAACCCCACCGACATGTCTTCCATCAGAGGCCGAGGGCTCAGAGGTGGACTCATCCATCACCCAAGCTGAAGTTACTGAGATAGTTGGTAAGCTCCTCGCTGGTAAGGCACCGGGGGTGGATGAGATACACACGTGGACAAAAATGTTGGTACTCTTCGGTCAATGAAAGAAAAACTCACAATGGTCACAGAAAAAAACTTTATTCAATGAAAGTCAGACATTGCTTTTCAACCATGCTTCAACGGAATTATTTAAAAAAATAAACTCATGGAACAGGCCTGGACAAAATTGTTGGTACCCCTAACTTAATATTTTGTTGCACAACCTTTTGAGGCTATCACTGCAATCAGACGATTCCTGTAAGTGTCAATGAGACTTCTGCACCTCTCAGCAGGTATTTAGGCCCACTCCTCATGAGCAAACTGCTCCAGTTGTTTTCGGTTTGAAGGGTGTCTTTTCCAGACGGCATGTTTCAGCTCCTTCCAAAGATGCTCAATAGGATTGAGGTCAGGGCTCATAGAAGGCCACTTTAGAATAGTCCAATGTTTTCCTCTTAACCATTCTTGGGTGTTTTTTGATGTGTTTTGGGTCATTGTCCTGTTGCAAGACCCATGCCCTGCGACTGAGACCAAGCTGTCTGACACTGGCCAGCACATTTCTCTCTAGAATCCCTTGACAGTCTTCAGATTTCATTGTACCCTGCACAGATTCAAGACACTCTGTGCCAGATGCAGCAAAGCATCCCCAGAACATAACAGAGCCTCCTCCATGTTTGACAGTAGGGACAGTGTTCTTTTCTTGATATGCTTCATTTTTCCGTCTGTGAACATAGAGCTGATGTGCCTTGGCAAAAAGTTCCATGTTTGTCTCATCTGTCCATAGGACATTCTCCCAGAAGCTTTGTGGCTTGTCAACATGTAGTTAGGCATATTCCAGTCTAGCTTTTTATGATTTGTTTTCAACAATGGTATCCTCCTTGGTCGTCTCCCATGTAGTCCACTTTGGCTCAAACAACGACGGATGGTGCGATCTGACACTGATGTTCCTTGAGCATGGAGTTCACCTTGGATCTCTTTAGAAGTCTTTCTGGGCTCTTTTGTTACCATTCGGATTATCCGTCTCTTTGATTTGTCATCAATTTTCCTCCCTGCGCCACGTCCAGGAGGTTGGCTACAGTCCCATGGATCTTAAATTTCTGAATAATATGTGCAACTGTAGTCACAGGAACATCTAGCTGCTTGGAGATGGTCTTATAGCCTTTACCTTTATCATGCTTGTCTATAATTTTCTTTCTATTCTCCTGCAACAACTCTTTCCTTCTCTTCCTCTGGTCCATGTTGAGTGTGGTACACACCATGTCACCAGACAACAAAGTGACTACCTGAAGCCCTATAAATAGTCCCACTGACTGATTACAAGATTGTACACACCTGTGATGCTAATTAGTGCACACACCTTGAAATGTCCATTTGGTCACATTATTTACAGTCTTTTCTAGGGGTACCATCAATTTTGTCTAGGCCTGTTCCATGAGTTTATTTTTTAAAATAATTCCGTTGAAGCATGGTTGAAAAACAATGTCTGACTTTCATTGGTTAATTTCATTGGAGTTTTTCTTTCATTGACCAAAGGGTACCAACATTTTTGTACACGTGTGTATGCCCTGAGTACCTCAAGTCTCTGGATGTTGTGGGGCTGTCTTGGCTGACACGCCTCTGCAACTTTGCGTGGCGGTTGGGGACAGTACCTCTGGACTGGCAGACCGGGGTGGTGGTCCCTCTTTTCAAAAAGGGGGACCGGAAGGTGTCCAACTAAAGAGGGATCACACTCCTCAGCCTCCCCGGAAAAGTCTGGTACTGGAGAGGAGAATGCAGCCGCTAGTCGAACCTCGGATTCAGTAGGAACCAGATCTATACCCTCTCCAGGGTGCTGCATTGCCGGCAGTAAGTCAGACCTCTTTCTGGTGCATGTTGGACTTCGGCAAGGCTGCCCTTTGTCACCGATCTTGTTCATTATCTTTATGGACAGGATTTCTAGGCACAGCCAGGGGCCGGAGGGAGTCTGGTTTGGGGACCACAGGATTTCGTCTCTGCTTTTTGCAGATGATGTCGTCCAGTTGGCTCCATCAAGCCAGGACCTTCAGTGTGCACTGGGACGGTTTACAGCCAAGTGTGAAGCGGCTGGGATGAGGATCAGCACCTCCAAGTCTGAGGCCATGGTTTTCAGTCGGAAAAGGGTGGCTTGCCCCCTTCAGGTTCGTGGAGAGCTCCTGCCTCACGTGGAGAGGTTTAAGTATCTTGGGGTCTTGTTCACGAGTGAGGGAAGGAAGGAGCGTGAGATTGACAGATGGATCGGTGCAGCTTCTGCAGTAATGCGGTCGATGCACTGGTCTGTTGTGGTGAAGAAGGAGCTGAGCTGTAAGGCTCTTGATTTACCGATCAATCTACGTTCCTACTCTCACCTATGGTCATGAGCTTTGGGTCATGACCGAAAAAACCAGATTTCGGATACAGGCGTATACTTTCTCCGCAGGGTGGCGGGGCGCTCCCTTAGAGATGGGTGACGAGCTCGGTCACTCGGGAGGAGCTCAAAGTAGAGTGGCTGCTCCTCCACATCGAGAGGAGCCAGCTGAGGTGGCTCGGGCATTTGTTTTGGATGCCTTCTGGACCCCTCTCTAGGGAGGTATTGCGGGCATGTCCCACCGGGAGGAGACCTCGGGGAAAACCTAGGACAAGCTGGAGGGACTATGTCTCTCGGCTGGCCTGGGCACGCCTCAGTATCCCCCCGGAAGACCTGGAGGAAGTGTCTGGGGAGTGGGAAGTCTGGGCGTCTCTGCTTAGACTGCTGCCCCCGCGACCTGGCCCCGGATAAGCGGTAGAAGATTGATGGAGGGATGGAAGTGTTTGTGTTGCTGTGGTTTCTTGGGGTTTATTAACTTGAATTGATGATTAATGAATGATTTAATGGGATGATGTCATGATATAACTGCAAAGATTGTAAACCTGTTCAACTCACCAATGTCGCTCCGGTCACTGGGCCCTGGCACAGCAGGCTCCCTAGGCTCCCCTTGGTGGGCATCTCTACACCGGGCCGTCCTTCTGTCCCCACCTCCCACTCCCTCCTGTACCTCTGGGCTGACATCAGGGAAAGACTCAAAGGTGCTGTTTTCATCCTCATCCTCCTCTTGAGAGGAGAACACGGTGCTACTGGAGAGTCGGTTACTGTCCACAGAGGAGAGACGGGGGTGGCTGCAAAGGCGGCCTCTGCCCTCATAACCTGAGTTACTGTAACATGACGTGCTGTAACATGATGTGCTGTAGCAAGACGTGCTGTAGCAGGATGTGTCGCAGAGCTCACAGTCATGCTCTCCAACTGGTCTGGAGCTGCCCCCTGCCACCCTCCGACCTGCACTAGTGTCTCCCTCCTCGCTCTCTACACAGGACGGAGAGCTACTTCTGACCAGAACAGGAGCGCCAACTCCTTCTTGCTCCAGCAGCTGGTTCAGCTCAGACAGGCGCTCAATGGAGAGACTGCGGGGAAGAATGCGTCGACAGCAGGGGCCTGGACACTCAGAGACCTGTAAAATACCAGCTGTTACTGCCTATTTTCAAAGGAAGGAAGGAAGGAATTTAAAATAACTGAAAAATCTCTTTATTCAAAAATCCTTCTAACTTAACGTAATAATGAAACTGCTACTTCAGTGCTATCTCTGAGTAAATTACTGCATCGATGATTGTGTTTTAGCTGGTAACAAGTTATTTAACCCTAGCTTCTCATTTCTTAAACAACCATGTGGTAAGACACATCCTGCGGTCATGAAAAAGATGTTAATCTTTTTAAGAAGGGTCAAATTATCGACATGCATCAAAGAAAACATAAAAACAACATAAAAAACATATAAGGAGATTACTGAAATGAATAAAATTGGGTTAAGAACTGTCTAATGTATTTTAAAAAATGCAAGGATAGTGGGGAAGAATCATGTTTGAGAAAGATTTATGGTAGGAAAAAACTTTGAATGGCCATGATCGGCGATCACTGAAACAATTGGTGAAATCAAATTGTAAATAAAAACTGTAGAAATCACAGCACATGTTTAATAGTGAAAGTAAGAGCATTTCCACAAATTCACAATTTTAAGGGAACTTAAGGGATTGGGACTAAACAGCTGTGTAGCCTTAAGAAAACTATTTGTCAGTTAGGCTTATTGGAAAAAAGAAGGTCATGTGGTCATGAGTCCAGACTGACCCCGTCCCAGAATGATGGGTGCATCAGAGTACAAAGTGAGGCAGATGAAATGATGCACCCATGATTCCTAGTGCCTACCGTACAAGCCTGTGGGGGCAGTGCTATGATCTGGGGATGTTGCAGTTGGTCAAGGATAGGTTCAGCAATGTTATGTGCCCAGAGAATGAGGTTTGAATATATTGAATGACCAGGTTATTCCATCAATGGATTTTAGAGAGTGTGACTTTTGCCCGGGCAGTGTATGTCAGAGAAGCACTTTTAATAATTAGTATCTTATCAAAAAAAGTAATGTGAGCATTATTGTCTTCACCTGTAAGGGGGAAAGGGTGGTGTCGTCATCTTCCTCATCCTGTCTGTCATCTGTTTTATTGGGTGTCTTGAGTGTGGGTGAAGTGGATGCGCTCTGTCCCTCACAGGGCTCCTCTTCTTGGCTGGGAGCTCTCTGCTGTGCTGAGGGCAGACTGTGGAGGAGGTGGTGTATTCGGATGTAGTGGGACCGGGGCGTCTCAGGCTCTCCACACTCAGAGGCAATTACTGTCTCCAGCTCTGACACCGGCAGTGAACACGGCCGGGTCTTGCGCCGAAAGGGAGTGTGGGTGTTGTAGTTTGAGAGAAGGGGACAGCAGGAGGAGGGACTTGTCTCCTCTCTGTTGCTCGCATCCGGTGGGGCCTGCTCAGGTGTTTCTACATGTGCCTCGTAGGCCGGGGCATGTTCCTCTGAGCTGGCTTCTATGGTGAGGATTTCAGTGTTTGCTGACTCTTCTGTTTCATTTACAGCCTCCATCTTTGTCTCATCTAGAGCCTCATCTGTCATCTGCTTATCTTCCTTGAGCACTGTCTGTCCCTGATCACCCTCCTCTCCACGTTCTTCCACCTCTCTTACCTCTCCAGTATTGTCATGCTGTTGCTCATCCTGGATCCCATTGCTCAGAGGTTCCTCCCTCACAGTGCTTTCATCCTCCACTGCTGTTATCAGGGTTTGGTCTTGCTCTTGGTCTGGGAGCTTAGATGGTGCAGGGCCTTCAGAGAAAAGGAGGTTCTCTTGGGCTATGGGGGCAGGTAGCTCAGGGGGCTTGTGATTAGCAGGGGTGTCTAGTGGGAGATCGGGCATATCTGGTCCCACACTGAGCGTGTCATCTTCATCGCCATTGTTATGGCTGACTTCTGCTGTGTTGGCATCAGGGCATGGTGCTTCAAAGAGCAGAGACACCTCCTCATCATCTGACAACACAACAGACAAATCATTATAGCACAGCACTACTGAGTACTGTCATGAATTTCTTGGAACAATGCCACTAAGACATGATTTCAAAACATTTTTAATTTTATTAATTTATTTCTATTATTGTTTTTCAAACATGTAAATTACACAAAACATAAAATACCAGAAGAAGTGAAAGATACGCTTCCTACAGCTTTCACTGCAGTGATATAAAATCTCATAAAAACTTTGCTTCATTCTTGCAAGAATTAAACCTGGCTATTCCTTTTTAAATTATACCCTGTCTACGTGTCTCTCTGGATAATAGGGATAAAGAATTCTTAAAACAAACTTTTTTTCTGTAAATAGATGTAAATGGATGAGTATTAACTATTATAATTATTTCCCATATTGCAACACAATAGCTTAGATAAGGTAACGTACAAATTATGCAATGATTTATATTCAAGAAAGTATTTTGCCTTATACATTATGGAAATACTTTTTGATACTTCCAATTAATTTAATCATCAATTATTACTCTAAGAAGAAATCAAATTTTCTGTAATCTTTCAATGATGGTTCCGTGTGTTTGAATTTCAACTTGTCCCATCTACCAAATATCATTAATTTAGTTTTACTCAAATTAGGTGTTAATTTATTTCAGTCAAACCAACCTTTATTTTTTTAAATTTCCACAGTAAAAAAAAAAAAAAAAAAAATATTTAATTAAAAAATAAAACTATAATAGTCAACAATAGAATCAGGATATATCAAATGCTTTTTTGTTTTTAGATTTCTTAAATGTAATTAGACAGCCAATAAGTCTGATAACGTCTCGGGTTACTTGACTGTAACCTTGTTCCCTTAAAAAAGCGGGAACAAGATGCTGCGTAGCATTACGCTATGGAGAACATTCTTTGTGTGCACGTTTGTCAAACATGCCAAACATGCTGTTCCTCCCCGCACACATTCTTTAGATTCTATAGTTTGGAAGTTCATACTACTCCGGGCTCGCATGTCCTTGAGTCATCATCCCAAAATTGGGTTTGTTAAGGCTACGCAGCATCTCGTTCCCGCTTTTTAAGGGAACAAGGTTAGAGTCAAATTTACATTTACATTTATTCATTTAGCAGACGCTTTTATCCAAAGCGACTTACATTACATTACCAGTGTTACAGTCATTAGTGTCTTGCCCAAGGACACAACGACAGTATGAACTGTGGGGCGGCGGAACTTCCGGTTGAAGGACGCTCTACCACTGAGTGCAATGACCAGGCCTATCGAAGCTACGAATAGGGCTTTCTCTATGAGGCCAGCTCCTCATGGAGATCCCCAAAGAAGGGGAGAGACCGCCGCTGCAATCCCTCCCCCTGACCATCTGACAGAAACCTGTCATCCAGTTTTGAGTATTTAGGGGGACCCTGCTCCTGCAGCCACTCAATATTCAGCCGCGCCACTGCTCTTGAAACCACCTCGAGCCGCCCCTTAAACGCCACGTCAGAGCGGGAGGAGCGGGCGGCGCATGCAGAAGCCAGGGATGAGGCGTCATCAAACATGCTCGCGGGAAGCGCCGTAATGCGCCCACCCGAGCACAGAGCCAATGTCCGTCCCATCTGGAGAGAGCGCGAGGGACATAGGACTCCCTGATCCCTGCGCCTCAGTCAGATCAACAAGTCAAATCCCACGACCTGAGTGGGGAGGCGGCCCGCTCCTTTTGAAAGAAAGCGAGCCGGGCACGTAGGATCTTAACCGATAAAAGATCGCAGTGCTCACACTTCCTAGAAAGTCCGAGGACCGCGTGTTCTTCCCCCATGCACTCAAAACAAAACTCATGTTGATCATCATCAGAAATGATCAGAAATCATCATCAGATATATATATATATATATATATATATATATATATTAGGGCTGGGCAACGATTAAAATGTTTAATCGCGATTAATCGCACAAAGTTCTGTGATTAATCGCGATTAATCGCATTATACACAAAATGTAATAATGAATTCAAAATTAGTGTACTGCATACATTTTAAAAGAACTGCTATATGAACAAAAGTGCAATAACATTTGGTTTGCACTTTAAACAACACTTTAAACAAATAATGTGCTTTTTACAGCAGTTAAAACATTTCTTGTAAATCTGAACTTAAACATTAATGTAATCAAATTAAATATTAAAACCAAAAATATTTGCCACTGACAGGGCATTAATATTTTGTTTAGTTTGTTATAGAAAAACAAGTTATGTCCAGAGCTTCAATCATAAAATTATAACAATATAAACAATATAAATGTCTCTCTTGTGTTTTCATTACAGTCAGAGCATGTGAATGCAGTTCCCCCGCGTTTCACACACCTTCTCCCTTTCACTTGCCAAACTCAAGGGTGTATGGGTAATGTAGTCTCTGCTCTTGGTGGGACGAATTAGGAAGCGTGCATTGTGAAGGGCGCTCTGGAAAGCGGCAGAGCAGGCAAAGGATTAAAACCTCTATTAAAACAGATGTCCAAATGAGCGTACCAGTACGCTAAAAGCACGTTCTGGGCGCACGGAGAAGTGGCGGTACTGAGTACAGGTGCGTACCTGCCCACTTAAAGCACTGGATGAGCTCATACGTGCAGTCATTCGTCTTTCACTATACTAATCGGCCGACGTTAACGCGCGATAAAATAATTGTCGGCGTTAATTCATTAATGCGTTAACGCGATAAAAACGTGTTAACTTGCCCAGCCCTAATATATATATGTATATATATATATATATATATATATATATATATATATATATATATATATATATATATATATATAATTTCTGACATGCTAGTTGCTTATGAACCTCCTTGGACTCTGAGAACATCTGGGACAGGCCTTCTGCTCGTGCCCAAAGCTAGAAATAAACATGGTGAAGCAGCAAGTTTCATGCAGCAAAAACCTGGAACAGCTTCCCAGATGAACAAGCCTCAACAAACAAAGTAATTTGGAGTGATGAGACCAAAATTTAACTGATTGGCCACAACCTTAAACGTTACATTTGGAGAGGAGTCAGCAAGGTCTATGATGAAATGTACACCATTCCTAATGTGGAACATGGAGGTGGATTGCTGATGTTTGAGCGAGGCACAGAAAACTTGGTCAAAATTGATGGCAAAATGAAAGCAGCATGTTATCAGAAAATACTGGATGAATATTTGCACTAATCAGACCTGAAGCTGCACATGGTACGTTCCAACATGACAAAGAACAAGGTCAAATCGACCTGTCATTGGCTACAGCAACATAAGTTGAAGGTTCTGGACTGGCTATCTCAGTCTCCTGACCTCAATATCATTGAGCCACTCTGGAGAGATCCTCATCCACAACTTCCTCAAAAGACTTCAAGCTGTCATTGATGTTAAAGGTGGCAATACACAGTATTAAGAACTGGGGTATGTAGTGTCATTTGGGTAGTGTCAAACTACCCAAATGACACTTTTTATGCGTGTCATTTGGGTAGTTTCTGTTGTCATTATGATTTAAAAAGAGTAAACACAATTGTTAAAAAATAGTTTTTGTGTTATCATTCATACTCTCTGAAAATGGCCATAAAATCACAAATTTTGCCAGGGTATGTAAACTTATGAGCACAACTGTACATACTGACAGGCATCCACTAATACAATGTAACACTAAAGTAAGGAAAAAAATTAAGTATTAAGGCAGTGTTGGTCATTTCCACTTGTTTCTGTGCGTGTCAGTCTCATATCTGAAAATTGTCTTTTGTTCCTTGCTGATGGATGATGCTGTGGTAAGTCTACCTGGGTGAATGGATGAGGTCAGCTCGAAGCGGAATTGTAGCTGTCCACAAACGTGATCTGTTGGCAGCCTCCGCCCCAGAGTATAACTCACAACACGATTACTGCAGACAAGGCAAGGGGACAAAGAGAATATAAAAGAGAAATAAAAACAACATACATTTTCATTTTACAAAATATTTATAAAAACCCATAATTGCTAAGCTACTTTGTATAGGCCCATTTGCTTTGGATCAATACCAACTAGTCCCATTGCTGTCTTTTGGTCATTTGCAGAACTATAAAAAAATTCCACCGGCTACAATTAATAAAGATAAGAGATTGTGAAAGTGTTTTCACTCTGACAGTAAATACTGTTCATATGTGATATAAGTCAAATTGGCCTTGCACAGAAACACTCTGGCATACATTGGGGGAGAGCTTCCACAGTTTTGAATCATTATACACTACAGTACAGTTCCACCATACTCCTCAAACAACAAAGACATAAGAGATTTACCCAATAGCATGTTTTTCCAGCAGCCTCTGAACAGGTACAGACAACTTTCCCAGGAATCTCTTGATGATTGGCCGACTCTTTGCAAACTTGTCCTTCACCTCAATCTCCAGAACATCCGTGGGAAGAGAGACAAAGTTGAACCTCTAGAATAATAATAAAAAAAAAAAACAGGTTGACTCAAACTAGAAGCATCCTAATAACACTCTTAAGTGTCATGGCGCCCCCCGAGGCAGAGATGTTTGCTTGCTCCACTCACAAATGTCGTATTTTTCTTCTTTTTTTTGTGTTTTTTGTTTTTAGTGCAGTGCACAAATGCAATGCACTACTAATATACAACAGACAGACATGACTGGCCAGGTACACAATGCCCTGAGGAAGATCAACCACCACAAAGCAGCAGGACCAAACAACATTCCTGGGCGGGCCCTCATAGCATGTGCCACTGAGCTAGCTGGTGTTCTCACCTCCATCTTCAACCTCTCCGTCAGCCAGTGCATCGTTCCTTCTTGCTTTAAGACCACGACCATCATCCCCCTGCCTAAGAAGAACCCACCAACCTGCCTGAATGACTACAGGCCAGTGGCACTCACTCAAATCATCATGAAGTGTTTCGAGAGAGTGGTGCTGGCCCATATTCAGAGTAGCATACCAGACACTATTGACCTACCGGCCCAACAGGTCCACCTCAGATGCCATCGCTGCTGCCATTCATTATTCCCTCTCTCACCTGGAAAAAAAGGTTGAAGTAAAAGCATCTGGACTCTGTTTTTAAGGTGAAGACGTTTCGTCTCTAATTCCAAGAGACTTTATAAATTCGGATTCTCCAAGTCTCTTGGAATTCATATTTGCACTACCTCTTTTTTTATATTTGCACTACCTCTATTTTTATTGCTCTTATTTTTATTTTTATTTTTTCAGAGCTACGCCGAGCCACAGACCTGTCTCTCCGCACAACAAAGCAGTCGGCCTGCGGTATCGGCCGCTCCATGTCTGCTTTGGTA
Organism: Perccottus glenii; assembly: GCA_024416835.2. NCBI lineage: Eukaryota > Metazoa > Chordata > Actinopteri > Gobiiformes > Odontobutidae > Perccottus > Perccottus glenii. The sequence goes on from CM044558.2 coordinate 1,213,135, forward strand.
GCAACGGAGAGGCATCTGTTGCTCAACCTCACGGGCATCAAGGAGAAGGACCACGCCTTCCTTCTAGATGCACCCATCTCGACTTCCAGTCTTTTTGGCGACGCAGTGGACTCCGTCACCACTAAGTTCCAGGAGGTGAAACGGCGTTTGTGAGGTTCCTCCCTCGTCGTGCTCAGCAGTCAGGACCGTCGGCCGCCCAGTCCCGACCAGGTCCGGCCCCTTATAAAGAAAAGCGTGCCGCCCAGAAGGAGAGTGTGGCAAATTGTGTCGGGGGCGGATTCTTGTGCTGCTCCAAAGATGCCGGACCTGCGGAATATCATCTCCTCCAGGAATGGGGAGGTCCTGAAATTGGCACGTCCAGGGCCGTGGGGGTGTGCCCCGGGTGACTCCATCTTGGCACGCTCAGGAGCCCGCTGTTTTTTCTTTGCCACCACGGGCGTTTTGGGGAGCAGCGGTCTCCAGCGTAATGTTAAGTATTCGACAGCAGATGTCTTACCTTCCCCCCGCAAAACGACGTGTCAAAACTAGTGCCCCTTTCGGAGGCAGCGTGGATTCTACTGCCAAATATTTCCCCATGGGTAATGAGGACTGTGGCCAGAGGCTACAGAATTCAGTTTGCCTCCTCTGCATTTCAATGGCGTGGTCTCCACTTCCGTGAAACTGGGACGAGCGCATGTGACACAGAAAGTGCAGGTTCTGCTGTTCTTGAACAGAAAAGTGGGGGACTTAGAAAAGGAAGGGGTCTTTGACCCAGTGAAGTTGTAAATTGGTAGGGGTCTGACAGGATCGAGGCCTAAAGAAGACAGGGATCTTCCAAGATAGCACCTGAATTCATGCTATTTCCAATTTCCAATTTGCCAATTGTCTACTGAGTCCGGCAATACTAAATGTGTCAGGGTTTCCTTCGGCCTGAAGCGTTTGTGCCTCGGCGTAAAGGGAATTCTCCTCGATGAGACAGCTTGTGCGTCATATGACGCACGCATGTTTATTGTACTTTCACAGTTTTTTTTGGGTAAAAACTATGGCAAAACTTAAAAAAATAATAAAATACTTGTTAGAGGATGTAGTGGTGGCATGTGCATTTCTTTTTATTGACATTTTGGACCAGCAGCAGTCGGAACTAAAGCGTTTAGAGGGGTGGGGTCTGATGTGAAGATCAAGATATCACACCTTTCCTTTGTCCTTTCACAGAGGTGCAGTAAACACCAAGAAAAACCCCAGTAAAATGCTCCACATGTGACATGCTCTTGTGCTTTCTGCAACAAGAGACAATGTTGCACATATATTGTAACATTGACCCATATATTGTAACACTGACCAACAGTTTTATAACCTATGTATATAGTTTGCAGTATGTTTATTATGTGTGGATATTATTCAAAAATATATAGTTTGGCCCATAACACTCATTTTGACTATTTTTTAATGTAAATATGTCAATTTTATTGTGTTATTATTATGGAATATTAAATTTTCATAACTAATAGAGTGATTATGTTTGTAAATACAGATTCCTCTAGATGTAAGCTTTCAGTAGAGCCCTCATTGATGCCTGTGGGTTGAAGCATTCAGAACTTATTGCACTTTTTCATATGTTTTCCAAATGTCTCCAATTGGGATGAGTTTGGATAAACTATGGTTCCTCTATAAAACGCATGGACCTACCAACATAAAAACTGGTGTAAAAAATTCATTTTTACAGATATTCTTTTCAAGTTTGAAATGTGAGCAGTCATCAAGTTATTATTTTGGCCCATAGTGTGTTTTAGTCCTCAACTACCTTTTTACACCTTTATTTTCACTAAATATTTCAGGCAAGAACACAAAAAATAATTTTCTCTCTGTGTTCCAAAGTGTATAAAATTGTATCAGTAGAACTTAGAGAGATTCTGACTGTTGTGGGTTAAACTAGAGGTTGTTACCTTTACAAAGAGCCCACACTTGAATTTAAATTCCAGAGGGTTCAATAACAGCAGTCATTTTAATTTGGAGAGGTCACATTGCACACAATACAGACAAAATGACCCCTTAATACTAACAGGTTATATAAGCCAATTCTTCACACTGGTCACACAAAGAATGTTCCCCATAGCGTGATGCTATGCAGCAACCCGTTCCCGCATTTTAAGGAAACAGGGTTACAATCAAGTAACCCGAGACGTTCTCTTTAATTTTCTTTTTACCCAGGGAAAAGTTCTCTGTCACCCAATATACAGACTGCAGCATCAAACCACCACTCCACCAACTCCACCTTTTAGTTCTAGGAAGAGACAATGGCTGGATACATTATACAGTCAAAAAAATAAATAAATAAATAGCAATAGCCAACATAGTTTTTTTTTCTTTCTGTAACAACACTAAAAATGTACACTAAAATGTTTTAAATTAAAATACACTATTAATAGCTTATGGTCATGTACAAAGATCATCCTGGTTTAAACTACCTAACAGTGGTAGTAGCTACATATTTAATTAAAGATTAAATGTAGTATTTTTTTTAAAGCTATGAGTTCTCATGTTTTGGTAATCAATCACATACTGGCTCACCAATTTAACCCTGTAAATTTTGGTCATTTTTCTTTTTGATTTGGTAATCATCATATCAAGTAGAAATCTCTGAGTGGACCTGGTTCAAGAGTAACACGAGCCTCTGTCAGAGGTGACTGTGAGCTCCCGTTCAGACGTACATCATTTTCTCAAAACACTCTCTCATTTCAGGGCTCAGTGTTTTGGAACAGTATTCCACTCTCAGTCAGGGAATGCACAAGTTTAATTACTTTTAAAACACATTTGAAACAGTGGTTAAAAGACACTCAAACATGTGATCATATGTGACCTGCATCTTATTAGCAAATTCCGTTTTGAAAATGGCCTTGTGCAATATCTATGGTTTATACTTGGTCAGACTTGGGTACCTAGATAGAGTCAGCACAGTACAGATGTAATTGTAATTCATATTTATGTTTTAGTTCTGTCTCTTTCTCTATTTATTATTGTTTCTTTGTCTCAAATGATATTGTCTTTGATGTTTTGGGGTGTTTGTATTTGTCCTTATTGTGTTTCTTTGTGTTATTGTGTTTCTCATTTTTCTTTCTTTCCTTTTTGTGTAACATCTACCTGCCAGGGGGTCTGCAGATGGAAATTAGCCTGGGGCTATAATCTGGCATATTTACATTTGTTTTAATGTTCATTAATATGCATTGTTCCCCCCCCTTTATTTTCTTAAATAAAGAAAAATCAAATCAAAAAAAAAAAAAAGTCTAGTCCTCAAAAATCATTTGGAGCAGTTTTATACCTTCCCCTTGATCCAAATGAGTATTGGAACACCTCTTTGTCTCTCATGAATGTGCAACACAAGGGCTAAAAGGTAGAATTGTGATTGGGCCTTAAGCAGCTTCAGCCAAGTGCACATAAAACTGTGTGACAACCAGATTTTTTGACTGGAGCAATCTAAATATAGGGCGTAGAGTAGTGTACCTCTGCGGTCCACTGTGGGTTGACTGTGTTGCAGGTGACTCCAGAGCGTTTTTCCTGGCCGTGGTGAGGCAGCGATGGGAAGATGCTGTGTTTTCCAGGCTGAATAGACAACTTCAGGTAGGGATCAGGATTAAAAAACATTCCCTTCTTTAAACTGACAGCCTGGAGATCTGCACATTTCAAAAAGAATGTCAAGGTTAGAATTCCATTCCCAACAGGCACAATACGGCCAATCTCCCCCATGCCTACGTCTCTGCAAGAAAATATGTTTAAACTCAAAAATCCAAACAAACTGGAATTGAACAAGCTCACATTAAATTACACAATATATATATATATATATATATATATATATATATATATATATATATATATATATATATATTTTTTTTTTTGTTCTGTAATTATTGCTAATAAAAGCAAAATAAGTGGAGTTTGACAACGGTAAATGACTAAGTAGCATTCTCCTAATTGACAAAAAATATTTTTTTGTTATCTGATATATACATTACTTTCATGTGGACATGTATACATAAATGGACAAACAATATTACAAACCAGTGGTGGATAGTAACGAAGTAAATGTAATTCGTTACTGTACTTAAGTAGTTTTTTCCAGTATCTGTACTTTACTAAGTATTTCCATTAAGGGATACTTTTTACTTCAACTTCACTACATTTCAAGGTCAAATATCTTACTTTTTACTCAAGTACATTTTGCAAAATTAGTTGTTCCTTGTGTTTCCGTTAAATATTCTTGTAGAAGAAGACCTCAAAGACGCGTCTCAGTGGGAGTGTCAGGACCGGCTCAATAGAAGCCTCATTCTCTACACGCGAGCTGATAAACATGAAAATAACAAATAAAAATACACCTGTGATGAGGTTTTGGTATTAGTAATGGCTGACTCTGATTCTGAGGGAGAACATCTACCTTTAGAGTCTTTTCAGCCGAGTGAAAGTGAGACAGAGCGAGAGTGAGTGTGTGTGTAACTTGGACAGCGGCGCCGCTGCTCGTGCCTTTCTCAGTGTCTCTCATAAAGCACACGCTGTTTTTCACACATTTTGACAAACATCAGTGAAAGAAACGGGAGGAAAACTAGTCGTGAACGATGTTGGAAAGGGAAGCCGTGAGCGCGTAGCACCTGCAGCTTTACCTTTAGCACCTGCAGCTTTACCTTTAGCACCTGCAGCTTTACCTTAAGCACCTGCAGCTTTACCTTTAGCACCTGCAGCTTTACCTTTAGCACCTGCAGCTTTACCTTTAGCACAGGTGATAGAAGCCGGGCGGGTGTACTGCCAGTGGCGCGGTAGTGACAGGGGGTGTCGGGAATAATGCGGCTTCTATTGACAGCTGTTTGGGACAAATACGTGTTGGTCATCCTGACACTTTACCCAGTAGAGGAGGGAGAGGCAGGGGTAAACATAGTCAGCGAGAATGTGCTAATCAAAGCAGCGATCGTAATAAAAGTGATGGCTGTGTGCTGTGCTTTATGAGAGGTCCCACACTCTAAAAAACTACTAACTATGCCTCATGGATGGATAAGAAAAGATAAAGCAACTGCAACCACACACATACAGTACATGTGTATATTTCTCATAACTATTTGCATATGTTTTACTAGTTATGATATAATAGAAGTTGTAGTTATTCTTTATTTCAGAAAAAGAAAAAAAACTATTCTAATAGTTCAAATGTTCATTGGTGTGTATGTACTGTAAATAACATAACAACCAATATATAATGTCATGGTATGCAAATTATATGCAAATTACATGCTTAAAATTATTATACTTATATACTTTGGGTCATACCTGACATTTTTCTAGTTTAGAGTAGGACTCTATCTCTTATCATTTTCAAACCACAGCCTTTTGAAATTTGGATCTCAAAAATCTGTATTTTTAAATAAACCCTGGCGCCTAAAGGGGGCAAGAGACTGACAAAAATTATAAGGGCATTATAGCCATAATAAATGATAGTACTTGGATACTTAAGTACATTTGAAGGCAAATACTTTTGTACTTTTACTCAAGTGAAAATTAAAAGGGAGTACTTTTACTTTTACTGGAGTAATATTTTACCTAGTGTATCTGTACTTTAACTCAAGTACTTGGTTTGTGTACTTCGTCCACCACTGTTACAAACCACACCATGCAGCCCAAAGTTATTTCATTCAGGCGCAATGATCTTTAAAAAATGAAATAGAGTAATCAAATGAAATATTGCAATGTACAGACATAACAAACAAGTAGTTATAACTATAGTAGCTGTTACAACATACGTAACATAAACAATCAGACATCAGACAATAGCAGGATAACAGCACACGTGGTGATGGGATTTTTGTATGTCCACAGTCCATGCTGAGATGTCGAGTCAGCTCCTCGGACTGTGCGTCACTTTGTTGTAATCCCTTCAGCTTGTCACCCACGTCACAGAAGCACTGTTTAATTTCAGCAGACAGCGGCTGGGTAGATTTGAAAGCAGCTGTCTTACAAATTTTTCGATCTGTTTAAGGCATTCCCCAGACCAATGAGCAGGAATCCCAATATCATAGATCCAAAATGATATACATCCTCAACGGACAGAGCTTCTAAACACAGAACTTGCCAGTTCTTCCAGGCGTCCTGTGAGTATAACCTGCCGCATAGGTCCCGCCAGGGCAAATGGGTTCTCCCGGTGCACCCTTCTTAAGGGAAAAACTTGTGTCAATTGCGCTCAGAGACCAGGTAATCAGATCCATTTCAGTTCAGAGTCCAGCAGGCAGTAAAGTCAAAGAAATAAAAGAAAATTAGTATGACAAGACGAGACGAGACGGAGAAGCATACACTGATAGAATAGAGCAGGAGGAGCAGAGGGAAACGTCCGCCAGGTCCGAGAGCAGGAAGTGAAGAAATTTGTGACCGTGATTAAGCTAGTTTGACCGTTTTTAACCCGTTAAGCCTGAGAGTCACATGTCACAAACGGCATCATACACTACACACCCCCAAGCCTAATATGGCAAAGCAGCACATCAAATTGATCAGCGACCTAGCTACACAAACATCTAAGCCATTTACATTTACTCCAAACACAGACCAAACAGCAAGCAAACAAATACAGGTGGTGCCAAACTGTGCCAAACTCTGCCATATTGTGTCAAAGTGGGCGGCAGTAGCTCAGTGGTAGAGTGGCCGTCCTTCAACCGGAAGGTAGTAGGATCGATTCCCGCTCGCCCCACAGTTCATACTGTCGTTGTGTCCTTGGGCAAGACACTTAACCCACCTTGCCTCCAGTGACTGTAACACTGGTAATGTAATGTAAGTCGCTTTGGATAAAAGCGTCTGCTAAATGAATAAATGTAAATGTAAATGAAGAATCCCCTGGCACCTGACCATTTCATACTAAAACTTTAATAGTTTTGGTTTGTTTCACATTAGAAGAATTATATTTGGTGCAGGTAATGTTGACATGTGTGTCTTTTGCTGTCAACTGCCTTCATCTGAATTCATCCAAATATTGTTTGTTTTTTTCAGGCGGAAATGTTTTTGGGGTTATTTTGTTGTTTTCCATCAATTTACTGTGTACCTGTCATTTTTGACACACCAAAAAAACAGGGTCGGTTTTAAAGGGTTAAAAACTGTTAACTCTAACAGTTGATGACACAGACACAGATCACCTTCAGATCTGTCTAACTTTTTTTTGCTGTATGATTTTATATTCTTTCATTGTTGCACGGTGTGTGTTTGGTCATTTAAATTGGGAATTAAATGTAGGCTAATGCTTGTCCATCAGGAATCAGTGGATCTGATTATAATTATTATTTAGACTTAACCTTAATCATTGTCTCATTTTTTAAAAACCTTTCCAGACCATAAATCCTGTGCCATTAAAAAGAAATACAAGTAAAACACAAAGATTTATGAATGAAAGTCAAACTATAATTTCACATTTTTATCCAAAATGCGGGAAAACAAAAAGGGTGGTGGTGTATGTGCCTTTTTTTAGCGATAATATTCTTATCCAGAAGCTATCACTTGGAGAGTTTTCATCATTTGAGTATGTGTCATTCAAAATGGAGTTGAGGTTTTCTCCATCTATTTTATATGTAGTTCTTTACAAACCACCCCAACAATGTCATGATTTTATTAATGAGTTACTGAAATGCTTTCAGTTATTTGCACAGAATTTGAACAAATAGTCATATCTGGTGATTTCAATGTTCAATGTTTGTGACAGGAATGCCAAAGAACTTTCTACTATTCTTGATACTTTTGGTCCCAACACCAAATACATACATCCCAACTACCTGGGTAGAAACCAAACCAACCCAACAGGTACATACATAACATAAGCTTTTCCTGAAACCATATTTAAAACCCCAACAATTCACAAACCCTAAAACCAACCACCAAGACTTCTTTAAAAACCCATAACCATAAAACCCTGTTTGGTTCCTCCCCTCTCCATTCCCCTGCCTTGTTCTGGCCCGGAAACCTTTTTAGTGTTGGTCATTCCTCTTTTAGCCAGACACCTGGACACACGGAACAGAGCGGTGAGTTGAAACTCTACCACACGGCACCAAACAACCTTCAAACCACACTCCCCCACCCACACAATTACACCTATTGCACATTTCTCATTCCGTTCTAATGGTTTGTTCTCCCCGCAGACCGGCAGCCATCATCCCAAGCGCTCCACCAGATTCACAGGTGAAACCATTAAACAAACAATAATAATTCCTAACGTTGCTGCTGGACCTACAGTTGTTCAGAAGAGACACATTAATGATAACACAAGGACCAGTTTATGGAGGCAATCAGGTTTGAAAATGCCTCATCAGGTCAGGTTGATGATTTGTTGAATTGTTATACTTCAGGTGTTTTAAATGTTATGGACACCATTGCTCCTGTTAAGGTTAAAGTGATCAGGAAGAGGCAAAAAGCTTCATGGAGCAATGCTCACTCTGTCATAGGCTGCCTTAAAAACTGCTGTCATTAAGCCTCTCCTAAAGAAGAGCAGTCTTGAGGCTACAGTGCTCAGCAACTATTGCCCCATATCAAACCTACCATTTTTAGGAAAAGTCATCGAAAAAGTTGTATATCAGCAACTTAATGACTTTCTATTACTTAACAACTTTGATCCTTTTCAGTCAGGATTCAGGCCCCATCACAGACTGAGACTGCACAAAGTCACAAATGACATCCGTATGAACACTGATGCAGGCAAAGTCTCTGTCTTAGTTCTGCTGGACTTGAGTGCTGCGTTTGATACAGTGGACCATGAAATCCTGACACAAAGATTAGAGGAATGGATAGGTATCCCTGAAACTGCCCGTAAATGGTTTCAGTCCTATCTTGAAGACAGGAAGTACTTTGTTTCGGTTGGTAACTGTGTATCAGACCAAAAGGCTCTGACATGTGGGGTTCCACAGGGGTCTATCTTGGGACCTCTATTATTCAATCTCTACATGCTTCCTTTAGGCCAGTTAATACAGAGCTGTGGCATGTCATACCATAATTATGCAGATGACACTCAGATTTACATTTCACTCACAGCAGGTGAAAATGGACCAATCCATTCACTGTGTCACTGCATCGAACAGATTGATGTGTGGATGCAAAATAATTTTGTTAGCAGTCACCTCAAGTCTCTTTCTCTAAAATCTAAAAAACAGGTTAGAAATCTAGGGGTCATCATGAAAACAGACTTAAACATTATTACATCCCTCTGACAAGGGCCTCAAACAGGTTAACACTTAGTTTAAGACAGCTCTGACTGTGTTATAAAATAATCACTTATGGCTCATAGATGGTTCAGACTTGGGACAACAGCCTCTGTTTGAAGAAACGGACAACAGTGACTTTTTGTCCATTTTGGAACTCAACCTCAAACACAGACTTTTTTTAGTTGCCTGTTTTTTTTAGTAAAGTCCTGTTTGTTAAGCTCCGCTCGTTACGTCCACGCAGTGCCAACTTGGCCCTGTACCAGTCTGTGCAGGATGAGAGACACAGACAGTGAACGAGTGAACACCTTTTCCTAAAGTTCCATTTCTATTAACCAAAGTTAAAAATTACTGATATTGTGCACATCCACCTCCTAAACTGACTCTTTGACAGGAGGGAGGTGTGTGTTTTGTCCTGGCATTGGTCTTAAGCCCTGTCTGCAGCCAGACACTCTTATTATTAAGGTATAATTAACTGTCCCAATGAGACAAGTGGAAACAAGGCTGTATGTTACCTGACAGAGAGAAGTTAATGAGCCTTCTGTTTCCAGGTCCACAGTTCACTTCTGGACTCACCACTGGCTTTAACACCTGCAAACAAACATACACAAATAATCATATAGAGAAGTAAAAAAAAAAAATCACTGGGAAATAAAAAAAAAGGTTAAAGTAAAAGCATTTGGATGTTTTGTCTCAATTCTGAGACTTTATTTAGAATTGATAAAGTGGAATTAGAGACAAAACGTCTTCACCTTGAAAACTCTTGAGTCCAGATGCTTTTACTTTAACCTTTTAGATGGCCTGGAATGTCTGAGAACCTTTACAGACACACTGGGAAATTGAAAAAATAAAAAAAAGTTGCATAACATTTGATGCATCTGCTTGATAATCAAAAATAACACATACACTTTTCCAATGCATATCCAGAGTTGAGAATGAAATTGTGACCTATAAAGGTGAGAGAAGGTGAAGAAACAATTTCCATACTTCAAACAGCACTGTATAGTGTATAGATAAAACAAGCTAATGAACAGTGCGTATGTGGTCTCTGCTCAAGTATGACATGTCCTTTTTATGTCCTGGTCCTGTCGTCATCATCATCTCAACACTTTCTATGCCAAGCTCTCCTTTCAGTCATCATCCTGTAATCAATATGCTGTCTTTATCCAGTCATTGATCTTCAGGAAGAGGCGGAATATGGGGGATGGGGCTGAGCAGCTTATACAGACGAACAGGCCTCCAAGTGCAAAATTTAGCAATATAATAGTTTTAATATTAGGTTAATATTCAAAGCCACTAATCCAGACTAACTATTATTGTTTCAACTTACACTGTTGTGACCTAACAACCACACAATTACACAGAACAAAAATACAACAGTTTTAGCTAATTATACAAAAATACAATTATATAATGTCTTTGGTTCTACAGTCACTAAAATCATGTTGCTACAACACAAGTAGTTTTCAAAAAAAAAAAATCTTCAATTTTCAATCAATGTTAACGGAATACATTGGATGTGTGTAGATTTTTGTAACACTTTATTAGCTGTGAAGTTATTATTCACTTCTTTTTAGTTTTGCACTGTTGAGACGGTCCCTAAGCAGCTGTCTTCCTCTTGGCGGCTGGTCTCCATAGAGACCACTGAAGTGGGACGAAGACGAAGACTCATCAATCCAAAGATTTGAAGGCATATTTGGAACTTGCTAACATCTCTGTTCATGAGTCTACAATACGTAAAACACTAAACAAGCAGGGTATCCACGGCAGGACACCACGAAGAAAGCCACTACTTGCTAAAAAGAACATTGCTGGACGCCTGAAGTTTGTAAAATAGCACATTGACACTCCACAGCGATATTGGAAAAATGTTTTGTGGACTGATGAAACTATCCATCCATCCATCCATCCATCCATCCATCTTCTACCGCTTATCTGGGTCCGGGTCACAGGAAAAGCATTCAAAGGAGAGATGTCCAGACTTCCCTCTCCCCAGACACTTCCTCCAGCTCTTCCGGGGTGATACCGAGGCCTTCCCAGGCCAGCCGCGAGACATACAGTCAGGTCTATAAATATTGGGACATCGACACAATTCTAATCTTTTTGGCTGCTCAGCCTTACCATGGCCAGGTGTGTTATTCCCTCATTATCCCATTTACAAGGAGCAGATAAAAGGTTCAGAGTTCATTTCAAGTGTGCTATTTGCATTTGGAAACTGTTTCTGTCAACTCTCAATATGAGATCCAAAGAGCTGTCACTATCAGTGAAGCAAGCCATCATTAGGCCGAAAAAACTAAACAAAGCCATCAGAGAGAGAGCAAAAACTTTAGGTGTGTTTGGAACAACTGTTTGGAACATCCTTAAAAAAAAGAACGCACCTGTGAGCTCAGTAACACCAAAAGACCCGGAAGACCCCGGAAAACAACTGTGGTGGATGACCAAATAATTCTTTCCCTGGTGAAGAAAACACCCTTCACAACAGTTGTCCAGATCAAGAACACTCTCCAGGAGGTTGGTGTACGTGTGTCAAAGTCAACACTCAAGATTTCACCAGAGTGAATACAGAGGGTTCACCACAAGAGGTAAACCATTGGTGAGCCTCAAAAACAGGAAGGCCAGATTAGAGTTTGCCAAACAACATCTAAAAAATCCTTCACAGTTCTGGAACAACATCCTATGGACCGATGAGACCAAGATCAACTTGTACCAGAGTGATGGGAAGAGAAGAGTCTGGAGAAGGAAAGGAACTGCTCATGATCCAAAGCAGCTGAAGTGTTTCAGGCAATATTATCTGCTCATATTCAACTAAATGCTTCAGAACATATTGGATGGCGCTTCACAGTGCAGATGGACAATGACACAAAGCATACTGCAAAAGCAACCAAAGAGTTTTTTGAGGGAAAGAAGTGTAATGTTATGCAATGGCCAAGTCAATCACCTGACCTAAATCCGATTGAACATGTGTGAGCAGTTCACTTGCTGAAGACAAGACGGAAGGGAAAATGCCCTAAGAACAAGCAGGAACTGAAGACAATTGCAGTAGAGGCCCGGCAGAGCATCACCAGGGATGAAACCCAGCGTCTGGTGATGTCTATGTGTTCCAGACTTCAGGCTGTAATTGACTGCAAAGAATTTGCAAACCAAGTATTAAAAAGTGAAAGTTTGATTTATGATATTTATGATAATCTGTCCCATTAATTTTGGTCCTTTCAAAGGTTGGAGGCACATGTACAAACTGTTGTAATTCCTACACAGTTAACCTAATTTGGATGCAAATACCCTCAAATTAAAGCTAAAAGTCTAGAAATACTGTCCATAAAGATAATGAACAGGACCGGTGATAAAGGGCAGCCCTGCTGGAGTCCAACATGCACTGGGAACAGGTCTGACTTACTGCCGGCAATGCGAACCAAGCTCCTGCTCCGGTCGTACAGGGACCGGACAGCCCCGGACCCCGTACTCCCAGAGCACCCCTCACACGGCGCCACAAGGGACACAGTCGAATGCCTTCTCCAGATCCACAAAGCACATTTGAACTGGTTGGGCAAACTCCCATAAACTTTCCAGCACCCTGGAGAGGGTATAGAGCTGGTCCAGTGTTCCACGACCGGGACGAAAACTGCGTTGTTCCTCCTTAATTCGAGGTTCGACTATCGGCCGCATTCTCCTCTTCAGTACCCTGGCATAGACTTTCCCGGGGAGGCTGAGGAGAACTGATGAAACTAAGATTGAACTATTTGAAAAAAAAACACACACACAGAAAAGGCATGGCATATCATCATGAAAACATCATCCCTACTGTACAGTATGGTGGAGGAAACATGATTTGGGCTTGCTTTGCTGCCTCAGGGCCTCGCAAGCTTGCAATCATTGAGGGGAAGATGAATTACCAAGTATATCAGACAATTCAGGATAATGTGAGGATGTCTGTACGTCAACTGAAACTGTGTAGAAGGTGGGTGATGCAACAGGAAAACAACCCAAAACATCAGAGCAAGTCCACAACAGAATGGCTTTAGAAAAACAAAATCCACCATTTGGAGTGGCCAAGTCAGAGTCCAAACCTAAATCAAATAGAGATGCTATAGATTGACTTGAAGAGGGCCATACACATGAGATGTCCAAAGAATATAACAGAGCAAAAGCCATTCAGCCAGGAAGAATGAGCTTAAACCATTTCTGACATGAATAAGGGTAAAGAGGGACAAACAGGTGAATTACTTCTGACTACTGCTAATGCCCACGCTGACGCCTTCTCAGAAAGTAAGCTCATAATGAAAGCTATCTTAGCCTTGTCAGAGGTGTAGGCTGTTGTTCAAACACTAGCTTACACTGATGAATGAAGAGCATAAATGTCGCTATCAAACCTGAGTACCAGGGAGGAGTGGGAATGATTCATAGGGTTGCGCTGAAGGTTGGTCTGTAGAAGCCGAAACAGGAGGTGCCGGATTCAAAGTTGAGCTCAGGGGCCTTAGCAGAGTCAGTAGTAGCAAGGGTGGAGAGATGGGAGGCAATTAGGTCCAAATGGCCACTGAGTTGGTTTACACCGGAAGACAGGTTCTGGAGGGAGGCCATAATCTCTTGCAGTGCCATCTCATGTTGATAAACACAACATGAGGGGGCCCCCCTTATTAAAACCCGGTGTCTACAAGGGATTTAGCGAGACAGACCGAGATGTGTTGGATATGGACCACTGTCTACTTTTGTTGATGTGTTTGAGCAAATGTCGGATCAGGACAGTTTTCACAGCACACTGACAGACACATCTGAGACACTGAGGAGGAGCTCCTGTCTCTGCCTCACGACACCGTGACAAGACTTTGGTGACATTAATTTGACACTTGAGCATTTCCTCAAGAAGAATATTGTAAAAGCCTCTGATAAAAGGCAAAATAAAGAGATTGCTGAGTTATAGACTGTATCAATAATAACACACAAAATCATCTTAAAGCTTGCGCTGCACATGGCAATAAAAGTATATAAAATACTAAACTATTGTTACAGAGGAGTGTAATATGGAATATTTTCAAAGTGCCAATGCGTAAGTTCTAAATAATGGTTTTGCTGCTCAGCTCAGTGCTGACTAAACTTGCATATATTTACACCAACTTCTGACTTGGTGTGGGATTTTAGCTTAGGTACGCCCATGTTCATATTGATAAATGCCATAGATTGTGTAAAAATGGTTGTACACCTAAAATTTCGCCATACACGCATTTGATAAATGAAGGCCAATGTGATTTCTTTTTGTTCTAAATACTATATGTTCTATGCAGAAAATATTATTTCAACTAATGAAATAATGCAAGTACCTTTCAAAACAGTTTACCAGTCTGAATCATGGCTTCAGCGACACAGTTGATATTACCAGATGGAAGGCGAAGATGATGAGGGGAATCTGCTGAAGACAGTGCTGACTCACAATTCTGCTGTTAACTTGGACTGTTTTTTCTGTACCAAGCTTGACCAAACTTAGGTAAAGTAAAAAGAGAAGTGCTTTGAATCAAAGTGCAAAATACAGTGATTTCTTTTCTATGGTAACCTTGTTTGTATATTTTTATCTAAATTGTACCTTTTGAAAGCTATAGAAATATTTATTTTCTTATAGACACATCTAAATATATATAAAGGGATTGTGGGAAAAGCAAATGCTGCTTCAGAAATAGGGGGTTGTCTACATGTCAACAATAGCACTCTATAACTCTAGTTCTTAAACACTAAAGGAAAAACCACTAGCAGATAATAGTTAAAAGCTCTTATCACTGTAAAATGACACAATTATAAGAGTGAATACCAAGGCTATCGAGCTGAGCCTTGTTCTCCTATGGCTCGTCCTATGATGACGACTGGGAGACAGCAGTCGCAGCTGGAGAAATAGGCTGTCCATTACACGAAAGGAGTTTAACACTGAAAGATCAGACCCGTCATCACTGAAGGCTCCTGAAGGCTCCAACTGTTTGACCTAATACATCCGTGTTCAACTCCACAGTGTCTCAACTCAAGCAGCTTCTGCCATTTCCCTGCTTCTCTTTTCCTATAGGAGCTATTTTTACTCCACTGACTGTCCTCAGGAAGAAAGATCATGTTCTGAGTCCATCAGCATTTAGACTGGTCTATAGCAGCAGAATAAAACACTCAAATGGAAATCCAATCACAGCACACCATTTTAGAAATCCAAAAATTACCTTATTTTTATTTTTTGTTTTGAAAAAAAAAAAAAAAAGATTCCCCCTTTGATTTTATATTAAGTTAATAAACTAAAATGGATAAATGAAATAGTGGCCTTGTGGCTACACTGAGAACTGGAGTGGGGTGTGGATTGAAGAGCACCCAGGTCTAGAACATTGGTAGCGCCCCTCATTAGAGCAGCAAGACTTGGAATTTTATTTAAATAGCATAATTTATACACACTAAAAAATGTAAAAATTAGATGGGGTGGATTCATTTCCAGTCTTGCTGTCTAACCATGTTTCAGTTAAAGACATCAAATCAAGCTTATATGAAGTTATACAATCATTAATTTAAAATGATTTGTTACCCAAAGACCTGACATTAAACACTGCAAGTTTCAGGTCGATTCAGGCCAATACATAGTCCATGCCACCCTCTCGGCCATCACCGACTCAGTGGCACCCCTCAGGACAAAGCCCAGACCAACCAGACGACCTACACCATGGTATAACGAGGAAACATATGCTTTGAGTTTTGAACGCAAATGGCGCAAGTCAAAAACTAATCTAAATTATCAAAAGTGGTGTTTGTGTGTAAACACCTATAAGCACGCCCTCAGCACTGCAAAGACGGTCTATTTCTCATCTCTAATCAGAGAAAACCGGCATAACCCCAGGTTTCTCTTTGGGACAGTTGCTAAACTAATCCAACCAAGAACTGAAGACTCCTCTCACTTTTAGTGCACAAGACTTTTTAAATTTCTTTAATCATAAAAAATTTGAAGATTGAAGATATCAGGGATAATATTTTGTTTTTGTCTTCCTCAGCTCTGGGTCCCATTCACTTGGATCCACTGACCTCTCGTCTAGATCCTGTATCCCACGATGAGCTGACAAAGGTGGTTTCTTCATGTAAAGCACTTACGTGCCTTCTGGATATCCTGCCAGCAAAACAGCTTAAAGAACTGTGGCCCTATGTAGGGCAAATTATGTTAAACATTATAAACTTGTCCCTGTCTACTGGCACCGTTCCTTCCCTCTTCAAACAAGCTGTGGTCAAACCCCTACTCAAAAAACCTACTCTGGATCCTGGATGCCTAAATAATTACCGTCCTGTCTCCATTTTACCCTTTCTATCAAAGTTGTGTTAAAACAACTTACTCTATATCTATCGGAAAATCTGTGTGATAGGTCTCATTTTGTCTCCTTTAATAAATCCTTCTCCTCCACGGCATCAGTGAAATTCGGTGTGCCACAAGTGTCTGTGCTTGGTCCCATACTTTTTTCACTATATGTTACATCATTGGGACAAATCATCAGAAGTTATGTCGATGATACACAGCTGTATCTACCAACAAAAGTGAATAATACTAGACATCAAGCGTCTAGAGGCCTGCCTCGTTTCAATTAAAACATGGATGTCTCAAAACTTCCTCCATTTGAACTCGGATAAAACAGAGCTCTTGTTAATTGGTCCTGCCAGTCATCGGCACAAGTTCAACAATCTTACTGTCTCGATCAACAACTGTGTGTTGGAGCACGGCAACACTGTGAGGAACCTTGGTGTCATTTTTGACTCCACACTATTTCTGCAGCAGCACATTAGTGAGGTCACTAAACTGGGCTTTTTTCACTTGAGGAATATCTCAAAAATTCACTAGTACGAAAGTACTCACATACTACAAATGGTCCAAAATACAGCTGCCAGACTTTTAACAAAGACCAGGAAGGATTAAATAGGAAAAAAAAAAAAAAAAAAAATAAGTTTGATCACATTACTCCGGTCCTGGCTTCATTACACTGGCTTCTAATTAGAGCTTTCAAAGTTCTACTGTTAACATATAAAATTTTTGTGAGCGCGCCCTCTGACCTATCTGACCTCATCACCCGGTATACTCCAGCTCGTACCCTTCGCTCTCAGGGCCTCCTTCAACTTCCTCAAATAAAGAAGAAGTTTTTAGAGCCTTTTCTTATAGAGCCCCATTTTTATGGAATGGGCTCCCGGTGAAAGTGCAGCGAGCTGACTCTGTTGAGGTTTTCAAAAGCAAACTCAAAACATACTTATTTCACCAAACGTATGGAGACTGATTGATCATAGATATACGTTTACACTGGTTGTAGCTGTAGGTACACGTTTACACTGGTTGCAGCTGTAGGTACACGTTTACACTGGTTGCAGCTGTAGATACATGTTTACACTGGTTGCAGCTGTAGGTACACGTTTACACTGGTTGTAGCTGTACATTTACATTTATTCATTTAGCTGACGCTTTTATTCAAAGCGACTTACATTGTTCTAATGTAATTACCAGTGTTACAGCCACTGGAGGCAAGGTGGGTTAAGTGTCTTGCCCAAGGACACAACGACCGTATGAACTGTGGGGAGAGTGGGAATCGAACCGCCTACCTTCCGGTTGAAAGACGACCACTCTACCCACTGAGCTACTACACGCCACTGGTTGTAGCTATAGATACACGTTTACACTGGTTTTAGCTGTAGGTACACGTTTACACTGGTTTTAGCTGTAGGTACACGTTTACACTGGTTGTAGGTACACGTTTACACTGGTTGTAGCTGTAGGTACACGTTTACACTGGTTGTAGCTGTAGGTACACACTCACCCACTCGTATTATTATTACATCTGCATATTTTTGCCACTGCGCCACCGAGCAAAGTGGTTAAGCACGCCTGCCTCACAGCAAGAAGGTCCTGGGTTCGATCCCCATCCAGGGCAGGGCCTTTCTGTGTGGAGTTTGCATGTTCTCCCTGTGTCTGCGTAGGTTTCCTCCGGGTACTCCGGTTTCCCCTACCACCAAAAACCTGTATAATAGTCCCCCCCAAACACACATGGGGCCAGGACTCCCCTGCAGAAGAGATTTGTAATCTCAGTGGGACTATCCTGGTTAAATAAAGGTTATGTGTACCCCCACATCCCCACCCCGGGATGTGCTCCAGTGTGAGGGCCCCCACCCCATCTGTCATCTACTTTGATGTTGGCTGCGGCCCCATCCACTATTGCACACTCAGAGTGGACACTGGACACTGCCAATATAAATGTTTTTATTTGTGAATAAATGTTTGTGTATTTCTATGTATTTTTCAACTGTCCTGGACACATTCCTGCACGGCCTGTCCGTCCTGGGAGTGGATCCCTCTTTCTGTGGTTCTCCCTGAGGTTCTCTTTTTTAGTTTTTCCTTACCCTGATGGAGGGTCTAAGGACAGGGGATGTTGCCTGTTAAGCCCTTTGAGGCGGCTGTTGTTGTGATATTGGGCTATACAAAATAAATGTCTTGTCTTGTTGCTTGGTTCTACTCATGTCCTGTCCTTCATGTTAATCCAAACATGACAAACAGACATTGACATAGCCACCTATATCTGGCCTCTGGAAACCTGTCATGTCGAGGCGTGAACATAAGCCTCCTAAACACTGTGTGTACTACTGGATATAAAATCTCATGTATTGTTTACTTGTTAAGCAAACCTCATCCTGTTCCATTGAGACATGTTTGTACTTTTGCTTCATTCTTGCAAGAATTAAACCTGACCATTCAGTCTCCAATCATCTCCTCATGACCCGGATACCCAATACCCGCTTTCTTCTCTCCGTCGGGGAAGCGGACATGAACATGCATGGGGAAACACACAACTAAAGCATTTTTGTTTTAAGTCCCAAAGCTGCACCTTTCAAGTAGTACGGGCCAGACCTTCCACTCCTTCGGCACCGAGAGGGGCGGTGACGGGATCAGAGAGGAGAGAGACCGATCTGACTGCGGAATCATTGACTTTTAAATTAAAGCTGTTTAAATTATTTTTGGACAAAGGCTTCCGGAAGTAAAAGTTTAGGATAGACCTGCTTAAACTGTGTGTTGGCTGCATGTTATCTACATATATTTGTGTATTTCCATGTAGTTTAATACCTAAGGTACAGGAGACTTACTGTGGGTGATCGCTAAACGCTAAGATACCGTCCGCGAGACGAGGTGAAAGTACATATTTTGATTTAGATCTATTTACATCGGGAATGTGGGTAAAATATTGGTGTTAGAGATTGTTGCCTTGTTGGACTTAGTTTGATAAATAACCTATGCTTTATGAAATCCTTGAATCAGAGTCCCACGCAGATCACATGCAACATGGTAAAGAGAGGATAACCGATTATAATAAAGGCTTTAGGTTCTAAAAATAGCTTGTCTAGGAAGTACAGGATTGAAAATAACAAACCTCCTAATACGCCACATTAAAAAAGTCTGGTATGACTAAGCCTCTCCCATGGAACCTCTAAAATGGTCCTGGTGTAAGGGCGCCGCCATACGGTGATTTTACAGCGAAATACAGCGATATACCTCCGTCCACCAGAGGGCAGGCTCCAAAAGCGGAAATATAAGGAGAAACCCAATGGTGACTTTACAAGAGTAAAACTCATGTTTACAGCCTGGTACAAAAGATGGCTCCGGTCTCTAGAGCTAAGTTTTTACTACATGACAACTCTGGGGGGGGGGTGAATTTCTGATTAATATTTTTGTTTATGCTATCTGAAAACTATTGTTTTACTATGGAAAAAGCCCGGATGTAACGGCCATTTTATTGCCCATTCGTAATGACAATATTGGTGAATAGTGGACCAATGGGCGGATATCATCCATATTTATACTATCTATGGGTATGACTAGAAATGTTGGTTTAATGGTGCGTGATACGCAAAGAAAACTTGAGTAAAGACTCATCAAGAACTTTTTAATCGAAGTGAGAGTATGGAGTCAAGTGACTATATTGAAAAACGTAGGCCTACGTAGAATTGGTCACTGCGTGAGACACGGTGGTAAAGAAAAAACGTCCACATTAAAAATAAAAGGTGTGTATGAGAGAGTGATTGTGTCGTGAATGTGTAACATTTACTGAATAATGGCGTCTAACAATAAAGTAAATAGTAAACCCGAATGTAAAAAAAACTTAATGGGCGATGCAAAATTAATGCTACAAATTTACCCAGATAGTATAATCCATTTATAAAAATGGCAAGCGGAATATGGGTTAAGTGGTAAATTACTAGTAGGAGACTTTGAAAAATTTGTTCAAAAGATAATAGTGGAAAATCAACAAGAGCAAACAAAGGTAAGCGGGACTGCCTAAGGCTCAACAATGGCTAACAAAGAACTAACAAACGAGAGTTAACAGTGAAACTGAGGAGAAATTGAGAAAATGAGCAAAACTATCGCCGAGAGCAAAAGATTGAAGATTACCTGGGTCCCTATACCAAATCCCACAGCCCTCCAGCACATTCATCTGGGGAGTCACTAGCAGCTAGCTCCAGGGAGGACTGCCACATACCTCCTTAGCGGTAAATCTTTTTTTCCTTCTGGAGCAAAGTATACTGTAATGAAACCGGAGACTAACAAAACCGAAACGTATCCAGGGTGCTGTGAATCACCAACATTAATAGAAATGCCAACACTATGGCCGACATTCCGCATCCTAAAACACAGGTGAATTTAAAACTATGTTCTAAAGACTTTGCAAAATTTACAATCTTGACACTCTTGAAGCAAAGCGAGCATTAAGAGTTATGATAAAAACTATATGGTGCTTATTCAAAGACACCTGGGATCCACTGTTTGAGACAAAACCGATATTATTTAACGAGGGATTATGGAAAACGCGTGTTGTGCTTAAATTGTATGAATACTAATGACACAGCCTCATTTAACAATTGAACAGTGTAACACTTTGAATCCATCTACACTGTTACCTAATGACTCAGAAGGAGACAAACATGATTGTTTAGCTGACACAGAACTTTGTTTGGAAGTAGCAGTATGTAAATGCACAGCACATACATCTAATACAGACTTAGTCTCCCTTGACAACTACAAAGCAGATGTGAAAGCTAAGAGAGCAGGTGTAAGGCCACTAGACAAGGACTCTATCTACATAGCGGTAGAGACTACAGACCATATTGACCAAGACTCAAGGACATGCAGTCCAATGCGCCAGACTCTGAGCAACAGCTCTGGTATTAAAAAAAAAGCTACTTTAAACAGCTCATCTGTTGGGGTGAACTCTGAGAACAAACCGATACTTCCCAAAGCACTTTTCAGATATGCAGCTATTTTGAGCCATGGGCTAACGCATGTCTCAACAGGGGGAATGGTATTGAGGATAAACCAGTACTTTGCAGCATATAGATTCCACAATTATTCAAAAACATTTGTGCATCGTGCATGATTTGTTCATAACACAATACACGGAGGAATGACACAAGGAAGGCTCAGGCCAACACCCGAACGAATCCCGGAGCCAGGTTACCCTTTTTAAATACATATCTATAGACTTTATTCAACTGAATAAATGTCAAGGCAAACAATACTGTTTAACTATCATTCATTTATTTTCTGGGTGGGCAGAGGTTGTACCAACAACTAACAATGCTCTGACAGTGGCAAAAGCACTGGCCACAGTGATTGCACCAAGGTTCAGGTTTCCAACTCAGATTTATTGTGACAATGGATCCCATTTCAAGAACACAGTTATAGCTGAACTATCACAAATCTTTTCAATACAAATGAAGTATTTCACCACCTCGAGTCTGCTAGGAGGATTGAACAGCTGAATGGGACAATTAAAGCAAAACTCAGAAAGGCGATGGAGGAGACAGAAAGTTTTTTTTTGGATGGAATGTTTCCCGCTGGTAATGTTGAGCTTACACATACAGCAAAGCCTCAAAGGGCTCTCACCTTATTAAATACTTTATGGCAGACCTTACGGAGTTCCCACTATACAGTTGAAGGGGGATGACACAGAAGCTATTGAACACGGGGCGGTAGAGCGTCGTCCTTCGTTCCTCGCTCGAAACATCATAACTAGTGCTGGGCAGGTTAACGCGTTATTTTTGCGTTAACGCATTAATGAATTAACGCAGACAATTATTTTATCGCGCGTTAATGTCGGCCGATTAGTATAGTGAAAGATGTCGGTCTGAAGAACATTCTTAGGATCGCAACGAATGACTGCACGTATGAGACGCCCTCATCCAGTGCTTTAAGTGGGCCGGTCGCTCATTTGGACATCTGTTTTAATAGAGATTTTAATCCTTTGCCTGCGCTGCCGCTTTCCAGAGCGCCCTTCACAATGCACGCTTCCTAATTCGTCCCACCGAGAGCAAAAACTACTTTACCCAAACACCCTTGAGTTTTACAAGTGAAAAGCGCACAACTCAACTCAAGGTGGCCGGAGAGGGTGTGTGAAACGCGCGGGAACTGCATTCACATGCTCTGACTGTAATGAAACAAGAGAGATTTATATTGTTTATATTGCTATAATGTTATGATTGAAGCTCTGGACATAACTTGTTTTTCTATAACAAACTAAACAAAATATTAATGCCCTGTCAGTGGCAAATATTTTTGGTTTAATATTTAATTTATTTTAACTGCTACTAACCTTAAAATGCTGTAAAAAGCACCTTATTTGTTTAAAGCATTGTTTAAAGTGCAAACCAAATGTTATTGCACATTTTTGTTCATATAGCAGTTCTTTCAAAACAAAAAGTAGACTGCAGTACACTAATTTTCAATTATTAAATTTTGTGTATAATGCGATTACAATGTTCTGTGATTAATCACGATTAATCGCATTATACACAAAATTTAATTAAAAGCTTTAATCGTTGCCCAGCACTAATCATAACATCTCACTCTCCAGCTCCAGCTCCTCCCAGACTAGATCCAAAAGCCTTGACTAGCATCAAGGCTACTATCAGTGATTAGGACACTGAGGGCCCTCCCTAACTACAGTCAGAAGTTGCAGATTGAAGAAAAGAATAACAGTTAGATTGTCTAATCAGACAAATCTGATTCAAATCCCCTGCAAACAAATAAAGTCAGGTCCTGCTCAAACGGACTTAAAACTTGCAGTGTTCAATGTCAGGTCTTTGGGAAACAAATCTTTTTTAATTAATGATTTTATAACTTCAAATAAGCTTGATTTTATGTTTTTAACAGAAACATGGTTAGACAGCAGTACTGGAAATTAGGGATGGGCGATATGGCCAAAAATCCATATTGCGATATACATTGCAGCCTCTTGCGATAACGATATATATTGCGATATATAAATTATAATAGAATCATTTCAGAACAGGTTACATAGATCCTAAGGAAAGCCAAACTGCTAAATGTATTTTTTAATGTTATTCCTGTATTCCTGAAAAGGAACTCACAATCTTCTTGCATAAAGCAACAGCACGGTCAATTCGGGGATCTTTCACACTTTTTTCTGTTGACAAACGTGTAAGATTTTATATGTTAATTTAATCTATAATCTCTCTCTCGCGCGCTCGCTCTCGCGCGCTCTCTCTCTCTCGCTCGCTCCCGCGCTCGCTCTTTGGCTGCATTGCCTGGCTATCTTCACGGAGACTTCACGGAGAGGTAACACGACTAATCTGTTGTACTACCTCAAAACGAAACATGTTACTGAATACCAGCTTTGCCAGCTCCGTGAAGTCTTCACGGAGCTGGCAAAGTTTCGTTTTGAGGTAGTACAACAGATTAGTCGTGTTACCTCTCTTAGCCGGAACTGTTGCCCCACACACTCTACAGAGTATAATTTGCTGCTGCACGTCAGACGGCTTAAATCCGAATTACGTCCAAATAATGGATGTTGCGTCTTTTTCACCAGCTCCTCCATTTCGCTTTCAGCCATGTTTCAAGCTGCAGCTCGTGGCTGTAAATTTTGCGGGGAAATTGCGTCATCAACATGTATTATTGCGGTAGTGCAATAGAATTAAAATCTCTATCGAATGCCAATTTTTTATCATTTATATCGCATATCGTTCATATCGCCCATTACTACTGGAAATGCGGTCCTTATTGAATCCACCCCATCGAATTTCACATTTTTATCCAAAATACGGGAAAACAAAAAGGGTGGTGGTGTATGTGCCTTTCTTAGGGATAATATTCTTATCCAGAAGCTATCACTTGGTGAGTTTTCATCATTTGAGTATGTATCATTCAAAATGGAGTTGAGGTTTTAGTTCTTAGTTCTTTACAAACCACCCCAACTGAAATGCTTTTAGTTATCTGCACAGAATTTGAACAAATAGTCATAACAATTAATTTTAATGTGTCTACTATTCTTGATACTTTTGGTCTTTGTCAGCATGTTAATGAGCTGACCCATAACAGAGGTCACACTCTGGACCTGGTCATTACTAAGGCTGTTCGTATTCCAGAATTAGTTTCCACCACTAAATGCAATGAGTTTACATTGTTTTTCAACGACAAGGTTCAAGGCATTAAACATGCGATACAGTTGAAAGGGCATAAAACAACACTGCAACCACCTAGGAGACACTTGGTTGGTTTAACACATTTTACACAAATTAATGACAGAACAATTGAAAAAACTGTCTCCAGCCTGAGTTCATCCACCTGCTGCCTCGATGTTTACCCACTATGGTGAGAAGTTCCACGTCTCCATGACGTGACCACACTCAGGTTCTAAGGGCCGTATGGTTCACTGAATTTATTATGCTTAAGAGAATTGATTTTATTCATTATGAATGTGCATATGTCTCACTCCTGTTTTTGTTTATTTTCATGACAGGGACAGACAGGGACAGGTAGGGTCAGGCCGGCGATATTGAGTTTGATGGGGTGACCAGCTCATCCTGTGGCATTTTTTTTTACTTTGTTTTGGCGTGATACTGTGTTTTTGATTTATTGAATTTAAAAAATCAGAGCATTAATCTTTTTTATATTTTGATTGTTTAAATTTTACTTGAATCACATTATAATCATTTGTGTCTTTGATTTGTGTCTTTTGTTACAGTTTAATCATTTAAACTGATTACATACATTATACTTTTAGATTAGATTAGATTAGATTCAACTTTATTGTCATTATGCAGAGTACAAGTACAGAGCTAATGAAATGCAGTTAGCATCTAACCAGAAGTGCAAGAATATAGTGTTTTATATACATAAAAGTGCAGAGTAAGTAAAGCTATGATATACAGAATGTACAGTGGAGTTGCTATATACAATTTTGATCAGAATATATACAGAATATAAATATAAATAATGAATACAGTTGAATGAGTGTGCAAAAGGTATTGTTGAACAATGTATTGTATGCAAAATAACAGTAGTGCAATGATTTTTTGTAGAAATAGTCTACTGTGTCTACTGTCTACTGTGTGTACAGTAACCACTTGGACAGTTATAGTATAATGGATTAACCATGTGCAGTCTGTGCAAAATATGAGTAGTGCAATACATGTATGTAAAGTACTGTGACCAGTGCAGTAAAAGAGCAGGTGCAGGTTAGATTGATGATCCAAGATGGCGCTGCCCTGCTGGCGACATGGAGGAGGGCTCCTGCTGCAAATTGTTTGTTTACTCGTACTACTCGTTATGTCTCCGTTTATGTTCCCGTTTTACGTCGGTGTCCAGTGGGCACACTGTGCAAGACATACGGTGACAGTGACTCGTGCTCTAAACTGTTTACTTTATATATGCGACATGAGACAGAGGGGAATGGAGCGGATAGCATTGGCGTGGCTAATCCTGTCTGGCCAGTTCATCCAGTGTTTTGCGGATGGGATTATCAACCAGCTAACGTACAGCGGAACCGAGCTGCTGGCACTGCAAGGCGGAGTTCTACCATCGGCAGGACTACTCGACGACGTGCCCAGGGAGCTATATCGGCATCACGGCGCAGGTCATCGCCGCGATGGGAAGGCGAGGAAGAGGGGCAAGAGAGGCGGCTTGAGACAGCGCACTCGGAGGGCTAGTAAGTTACCGCTGCCTCAGATGCTGCTTTGTAACTCCCGCTCCCTGAGAAATAAGCTGGATGAACTGCGTTTACTGGCCAGGTGTTGTTATGAATACCGTGAGTCAGGCCTAATGATTTTCACTGTGACTTGGTTTAGTAAAGATGTACCAGACAATTTCGTACAGGTAGACGGGTTTTCTCATGTACGCCTGGACAGAGACGCAAATTCGGGCAAAGTAGGGGGAGGAGGAGTATGTATTTATATCAAAGACAGTTGGTGGTCAAACTTTGCATTAAGAGACATTATATGCAACCCGGACTTGGAGCTACTGTGTGTTACTTTACGTCCACACTACCTGCCAAGAGAATTTAGCAACATTTTTGTGTGCGCTGTCTATGTCCCACCAAGTGGGAATGCCAACAGAGCAGCAAATCAAATTGCTGACTGTGTCCATCGTCACCTACAAAACAAACCTGACGCCCCAATACTGATACTAGGGGATTTTAACCACAGCAGCCTGAACAAGAGTCTACCTGGTTTCTATCAATATGTGAAATGCAACACCAGGAAAAATAACATTCTTGACAAGTGCTATGGTAATGTCAGGGATGCTTATACAGCCAGAGCCAAACCTCCCCTTGCCAACTCTGACCACAATGCAATTCATCTGCTACCTACATATCGGTCAGTCTTTAAGTCCAGCAAACCAGAAATCCGAACTGTAAAGGTGTGGTCGGACGATAAGATTGAGGAACTGAAAGGATGTTTTCTCTTGACAGACTGGGACGTCTTTTTCAAGGAGGCGGACATTGACAGGGCAACAGAATCCACAACTGCCTACATCTCCTTTTGTGTTGACTCCATCATTCCACAGAAAACTGTTAAGATATATCCGAACAATAAACCTTACATAACAAAAGATATTAAGGAGTGTATTAAGTGGAAAAAGTCTGCCTTTAAACTTAGTGATACAGATGGAGTCAAAACAGCTCAAAAGAGCTAAATAAACATATGAGAGCAGCTAGGCTGCAGCACAAGGAGCGGGCAGAACAGAACTTGTCCATGTTTAACTCCAAGAAACTGTGGGACTCAATTAGAGGAATGACAAACATGGAGGCTAAAGGAAGCCCCTGTTTGCTCAGGATGAGAGTTTAAAAGCAAATGCACTGAATCAATTTTATATGCGTTTTGAATCTGACAACAATAGGGACTGCTGTGATGTTTTAGATAATGTAAACTGTACTGTGAAGGACAGGATTTTTATAGATCCACATGCGGTAACCAAGGTTTTTAAATCAATGCACCTGAAAAAAGCGACGGGGCCAGATAATATGTCCACTTTTCTTTTAAAGACATTTGCAGAGGAATTGTCTCCGGTATGGCACCAGCTGTTCCAACTTTCTATTGATAAACATGTTGTACCTGAGATCTGGAAAGTCCACTATAATTCCAGTTCCAAAAAGGCATGTCCTCAGGAGGACAACGATTATAGACCTGTGAAGTTTAATTCCTTCTTATCAAATACAGAAATATGTAGTACTGGTGCCCTCAGGGATGTGTCAGTTCACCATTCTTGTTTATTCTGTATACAAATGACTGTGTTAGTTCTGAGCCTAATCAATATGTGGTGAAGTTTTCAGATGATACAGCTGTTATTCTAGTCTGCTCACTAAGAACTCTGACTTCCATTCACAGAGATGCTGTGGACCAGGTTTGTGGACTGGTGCGACAGCAGGTGAAGTTTAATTCAGATTATCAAATACAGAAATATGTAGTACTGGTGCCCCTCAGGGATGTGTCAGTTCACCATTCTTGTTTATTCTGTATACAAATGACTGTGTTAGTTCTGAGCCTAATCAATATGTGGTGAAGTTTTCAGATGATAACACGTTGTTCTTAGTCTGCTCACTAAAACTCTGACTCATCCATTCACAGAGATGCTGTTAAGACTGTAGAAATGCTCTTTGATCCCAAATCAATTGGTGACGAAGGGTCACCTTAACCTCAGGAACTGTTCATGGCAATAACATTACTCAACAAAATTCATGCAAGTACCTAGGCATTCACATTGATAGTGACCTGAGCTGGCAGACACAAGTAGCCACTGTGTGCGCCAGAATCCATCAGCGCCTCCACTTTTACGCAGACTGCTTGTTTGGTGTCAGTAAAACATAATGTTAATTTTCTATAGGGCAGCAATAGAGTCTATTTTACGGTATGGTATCACCAGTTGGTTTGGTAATCTGAGTGTCAAACTTAAATCACAGATTCTCAACCTGGTCAGAGTAGCGGGCAGGATTATGGGTCACCCCCCCCCCTTAACCCTCAGGAACTGTTCAACAAGGCTGTCCTTACTCAGGCAAAAAACATTCTAAATGACAGTTCCCATGTTTTGTGCAGCGAATACTCGCAGATGCCCTCAGGGAGAAGATACAGGGTCTCCTTATGTAAATACAACCGGTTCAAACATTCTTTTGTCCCAGTGTCAGTTAAGCTCATTAATGAGCAAATGTAGGGAGGTTTTTTTTTATCAGAACTGTAACATGTACCAGCATTTTTTTTTTTAATTCGTACCAGTATTTTTAATATGTATAGCATTTGTAGTGTGTGTTGAATGTGTATCAGTACTGTATTGTGCACCGAACTTTAACATGCACCAGCACTTTACTGTGCATTGCACTTTAAATGGGTAATTGTAATTGCAATGTACTTCAAGTATTGAAGCTTGATCCTCTTGCACTTTGGTCCCCATCTGGTTGCCAGTTATGTACCCTCTCCTTTGTTGGATGTTTTATGTTTTATGTTGTCTGTATGTTTTATGTCTGCCTATGCAGCAGTACCCTGTCTCTAAACCAAATTTCTCCCAAGGGAGACGAATAAATGAACTTGAACTTGAACTTGATTGGTGGTGCGGCGTTCAGGAGTGTCACAGCCTCAGGAAAGAAGCTCTTCCTGAGCCTACTTGTTCGAGAGCGTAGGCTCCTGTAACGCCTGCCGGATGGAAGGAGGCTGAAAAGTCCGTGGTTAGGGTGAGAGGCATCCTTGATGATGTTTCTTGCCCTGCCCAGACAGCGTTTCTGATAAATGTTCTCGATGGAGGTTAACTGGGTGCCGGTGATCCGTTGAGCAGTTTTCACCACCCGCTGGAGTGCTTTGCGGTCAGATGCAGAGCAATTGCTGTACCACACTGAGATGCAGTTTGTGAGTATGCTCTCAATGGTACATCGGTAGAATTCAGCAAGGATCCTGGGACTGAGGTGAACTTTTTTAAGGCTCCGTAAGAAGTAAAGGCGCTGCTGAGCCTTTTTGACCAGGGTGGAGGTGTTTAGGGACCAGGTGAGGTCATCTGAGATGTGGATGCCAAGAAACTTGAAACTGGACACACGCTCACTGCAGCTCCGTTGATGTAGATGGGTGTGTGCATGATTCCTAGTCCGCCTAAAGTCTACAATAATCTCTTTTGTCTTCTGGGTGTTTAGTTCCAGGTTGTTAGTGGCACACCACACAGCCAGGTGCTGCACCTCATCCCTGTAGGCTGACTCATCGTCATCCTTGATCAGACCTACCACCGTGGTGTCATCTGCAAATTTGATTATGGTGTTGGAGCCATAAACAGGAACACAGTCATGGGTGAATAGGGAGTACAGGAGAGGGCTAAGTACGCAGCCTTGTGGCACTCCAGTGTTCAGGGTGATGATGGAGGAGGAGAGGTTATCTAACTTAACAGACTGAGGTCTGTTAGTCAGAAAATCTAGAATCCAGTTGCAGATGGGTGTGCTGATTCCAAGATGGCTGAGCTTGGAGATCAGCTTGGAGGGGATTACCATATTAAATGCAGAACTGAAATCTATGAACAGCAATCTCACATGCGTGTTCTTACTGTCCAGGTGGGTGAGGGCAGAGTGAAGTGCCATTGAGATGGCGTCCTCAAATGACCTATTGTTGCGATAGGCAAATTGGAATGGGTCTAATGTAGCAGGGAGACAGGATTTTAAGTGGGATGCGACCAGTTTCTCAAAGCACTTGGCAATGATGGGGGTGAGTGCAACAGGATGGAAGTCGTTAGGGACCGAGGCAGTGGAGTGCTTCGGTACAGGCACGATGGTGGAGGTTTTGAAGCAAGTGAGGACAGTTGTTTGGGCCAGGGACAGATTGAAAATGTCTGTGAAGACCTCAGCCAGCTGCTCCGCACAGGCTTTAAGCACGCGACCAGGTATTCCGTCAGGGCCAGCTGCTTTCCGTCCATTCACTTTACACAGAGTGGAGTAAACATCTGATGTGGAGAGTGTGAGAGGCAGTTCACTGGGTTGATGCTCAGTTTTGAGTGAGATCTCCTTATTATTTTTATCAAAACGAGCATAAAAGTGATTGAGCTCATCTGGGAGGGAGGCAGAACTGGAGAGGGGCACAGAGTTAGGTAATTTGTAATCTGTGATACATTGTATGCCTTGCCACATACGCCGGGGGTCTGAAGAATTGAAGTGTTCTTCAATCCTCTGTTTATGTTTGAGTTTGGCCTGGCAGATACCTTTCCTCAGGTTCGCTCTGGCTGAGCTGTAAGCCTCCTGGTCTCCAGACTTGAAGGCTGCATCTCTTGCTTTGAGCAGGAGGTGAACCTCTCTGTCCATCCAGGGCTTCTGATTGGGGAAAATTTTTATTTTTTTGTGTGTGGTTACTCTGCTCACACATCTGTTGATGTGCTCCAGGACAGAGTTGGTGTAATTGTCAATGTTGATCTGAGAGTTTGTGGTGGCCTGGGCAGCAAACTCACTCCAGTCTGTGTGCTGGAACTGATGTTGAAGAGTGGAGTCTGCACCTTCCAGCCAGATTTTAACAGTCCTTATTGTAGGTTTCACACATTTGATAACCGGGGTATACTTGGGGAGCAGGAACAAAGAGAGGTGGTCAGACTGACCCAGATGGGGGAGGGGTGTGACTTTGTAGGCATCAGTCACATTAGTATAAACACGGTCCAGTGTTTTATGTCCCCTTGTAGTGCAGGAGACATTTTGATGAAATTTGGGGAGGACAGATCTTAAAGTGCAGTGATTGAAGTCCCCAGCAATAATAAAGGCTCCATCCGGGTGCAGGGTTTGTAGTTTGCTAATAGCAGCACAAAGTTCTTTCATAGACACATTAGCATTAGCGTCCGGAGGTACATAAACTGCAGCTGCAACAATGCAAGTAAACTCACGTGGTAGATAGAATGGCCTGCACTTGATAATCAGGAACTCCAGATCAGCAGAGCAGTGGGTATCAACAATGACAGAGTCTTTACACCATGATTTGTTAACATAAATGCATACTCCACCACCTTTGTTTTTACCAGAGGTTGCTGCTACTCTGTCAGCCCTGAAGAAAGAGCGTCCATCCAAATGAACCACGCTGCTTGGGACATCGTTGCTGAGCCATGTTTCAGTGAAAAACATAACATTACAGTCCATAAGCCATTTCTGTGTGAGGGTCCAGATCTTTAGTTCGTCCATCTTGTTCATCAGAGACCGTACATTGGCAAGGAAGATGCTGGGCAGAGCTGGTTCGATGTGGGTTTAGCCTTAGCTTAGCACGCAGCCCTCCACGCCTTCCCCATCTTTGTTTACGGTCTCGACGCAGACGCCGAGAACTTCCGGTCGGTACGAGTGATCCGCTTGTCCGCGGTGGTCTCAGTAGCTCCGGCGGGAGTTCGCTGAAGTCAAAAGGACGATCTAAAACTATGTTGGAACACTGTTTGTTGATGTCCAAAAGTGACTGTTTAGTATAGATGTAGTTCGCATAACTGAATCGCGCGAACACGAATGAAATAATTAGGTAGATTAACATTAATTTCCGAAATCTGGTAAGACGCTGAGCCTCGCGATGTGATCGCGCCGCCATCTTATCTTATCTTGATACCTTGTTTGTGGAAGCACCGCCTTTGGGGGAGGGTGGTCAGGAGAATTTTTCCCAGCGATAGCTCATTTAACCGAATGGTGAAATGAACTTAGGCTAGGTCAGCTAATAGCATAAATAGTTTATATAAGGAAGTTGGTCAGGGCCTCAGGCCTAACAGTTTTTACTGTGTTCCTTTTGTGTGGATTTACTATTATGGCGTCAAATTGCAAAACATAACAACCACAGTGGAATGGTCAACTTTATTCTGCCACTACAGTCTTTTATTGTGTTTAAGTTGTTGCATTTTGTGATTCATCTGTATAGGCAGATGTTGGAAGAGTAGCCTAAAACTGTAAGAGTAGCATTACTTAATTATTTAATAACAATAATTTAAAGTGCAAAAAGTAAAAAGAAAGGTGCATGCAATAGAATAAAAGATGGTGAAGATGAAGTGGAGGTGAAGGTGGCTAGGGGAAGGTACTAGTGTCCACTGGTCTGGAGTGAAGAGGGAGAAGGAAGAGTGGGAGAGGGGTTGGAGTCAAATCTGTTAAAGAACAGATTTAACTCATCGCCCCAGCGTTGGTCACCATCCACTGTCCTTCTGGCCCCTCTCTGTCCATGACCTGAGATGATCTCCGCACATCCAAGACGTTGCGCTGCTCCTGCCACTCCTCCAGCTTCTTCTTATAAGAGTTCTTGCGACATCTGATCTTGTATTTGAGTTTGCGATGAACTCTCTTCTGCTCCTCTCCGTCCCCTGATAAAAAAGCCCTCTTCTTCTCATTCAGCAGGGCTTTAAGTTCAGGGGTCACCCAGGGCTTGTTGTTGGAGAAACACTGCACCCTCCAGGTTGGCACAAGTGGTTTATCAACAGATAAACATCTAGAGTTGATCTGGAAAGAGCTATTCATGAGCTATTGTTAGCTCCCACATAGATTACTGCAATGCGCTCTATGTGGTAGTTAACCAAACTGGTCTTCACCGTTTGCAGCTTGTGCAAAACGCTGCTGCTGGTCGGCTAACATGAGCACATCACACCTGTCCTGTACTCCCTGCAGTGGCTCCCTGTCCAGTTCAGAATCCATTTTAAAATCTTAATGTTTGTTTTTAATGCAATCAGTCAGAGTTTCTGGTTCCCAACTGAGGGGGAGGATGTTGGTACGTATGTAACAGCCTGTCCAGTCTGCGCCCAACAAAAATCCTCTTATCAACCACCAGGGGGACTGCTGCACCTACTGCCGACTCCTCAACAACCCTGGTCCCTTATATCCCTGGACTTTGTCACTGGGATGTCCAAGTCGGAGGGGAACTTGAAGATGGCCCACCTCCTTGCGTTACTCAAACTGCGGTCTGCCAAGGAGACAGCAGAGCTTATGCTCCAACATGTCTTCCGCTTGCATGGCCTCCTGGTGGACATTTTGTCCGACAGGGGTCCGCAGTTCACATCCGTCTTCTAGAGGAAGTTCTGCTTACTACTTGGGGACACAGTCATCCTCTTGTCTAGTTTCCATCCACAATCCAACGGGCAGACAAAAAGGCTGAACCAGTAGATGGAAACGGCACTGAGTTGCGTGGCCTCCCAGAACCCTTCAACCTAGTCTCCTCAGTTGTTGTGGGTAGAGTAAGCCCATAAGTTCCTCACCAGCGTGAGCACCGGACTCTCTTCATTTCAGTGTGCATACGGCTTCCAACCTTCGATGTTCTCTGCCCGACCAGGCACTCATCCGTTGTTGTAAACGGACCTGGATGCTGGCCCGCTCCTCTTTTCTGCGGGCCTTGGTCATATACTCCACATCAGCTAATCGGTGTCAGGACCCTCCATACAAGGCCGGCGACAAGGTCTGACTCTCTGCCAAGATCCCTCCCCTCCAGGTCGAATCTCCTAAGTCTGCTCCACGGATCATTGGTCCATTCCCGGTGGAGAAGGACATCAACCAGGCGGCAGCCAACCTGTGTGTGTGTGTCTAAGATCAAGCCTGTACAGAGCAGTCCACTTATGTCCGGCTCCTTTAATCCAGAGGTCGGTACCTGGTGGACTGAGAGGGGTATGGTCCTGAAGAGCGCTCCTGGATTCCTGCTCGCCTTATTTTGGATTATTTGGGACTTCCAATCTGCACACCCTGATCAGCCTGGTGAGACGTCGGGTGCCGTCCCTTGAGGTAGGGGTTCTGTCACAGTTCACAGAGTTCACTCCAAATCTTCCCTGTCACCATCATTAGTCACATCTGTCAGCACCACTGTAACCTATTCCCTCATCAGTCTGCTCACGCTCAAGCAGTCGGCTCACTACTCATCTCTGCCAGATTGTTCTACTGACTCAAGAAGAGCACATCCAGCGTTACCTGATTCTGCTACCTGTTCCTGCTAACCCGATCTAGCTACCTGTTCCTGCTATCCTGGTTCTGCCACCTGTTTCTGCTAGCCTGGTTTGGCTACCCATTCCTGTTACCTTGTTCTGCTATCTGTTCGTGCTAACCCGGTCTAGTTACCTGTTCCTGGTCCTGCTACCAGTTTCTGCTACTGGTCAACTGGGCAACATCTGCACTTAGTGCCTCTGTGACACTGCTCTGTTTTTTGTGGTAATGAGTTTTGTACTATTTGTGTTCATTCATTCATTCATTTTCTACCGCTTAGTCTTGTTAGGGGTCGCGGGTGACTGGAGTCCATCCCAGCAGCTTTGGGCCCTAGGCAGGGTACACCCTGGACAGTGGCCAGTTAGTCGCAGGGCTGACATTTAGAGTCAGACAGTGACAGACAACCATTCACTCTCACATTCATTCACTAGTGACACTTTAGAGTTGCCAATTAACCTATACATGCATGTCTTTGGACGGTGGGAGGAAGCCAGAGTACCCGGAGAGAACCCATGGTAACACGTGGAGGACATGCAGACTATTACCTATTCGTAATTATCTTTATTTATTGTTAATGTTGTACAGCACCTTGGTTAATCTGTGGTTGTTGTAAGGCACTATATAAATAAATTATTGATTGATTTATTGGTTTATGTAGTCTGTGATACAGTGTGCCATCAATGAGACCTGCAGAGTGTTTCACAGTGGGTGGTCTGGAAACAGTCCCTCAGCCTCTCACTGGCCTCATCAGACCACACTTTCATAGACTTCTTCTGTGCAGGCTCTTTTCTCACCCTCGGTGTGTGTTTGTGAGCAGATGAACCAGACAGTGATCAGAACGTCCAAGCGGGGAGGGGAGCAGAAGTGTATGCTTCCTTTCCATTAGCATGCAGTAAGTCC
The DNA here is from genome assembly GCA_024416835.2 of Perccottus glenii. Lineage (NCBI taxonomy): Eukaryota > Metazoa > Chordata > Actinopteri > Gobiiformes > Odontobutidae > Perccottus > Perccottus glenii. The sequence continues at coordinate 1,248,389 of CM044558.2, forward strand.
AGTGTTCTGATCTCCCTGGTGTGGCACTTCACACCTTCTCCAATTCATTGGGTGAATGTAGGGAGAGTGGAAGAGAGGAAGGCATGATTGAGCAGGAGACATGTGGGTACCGACTCTGCATCCGGGTTACAGCGTTGTGAAGCAGCTCACACGCAACTGCTGCATCGGCCGAAGGGGATGTACACATCCATCCATCCATCTTCTACCGCTTATCCGGGGCCGGGTTGCGGGGACTTCGCCCAGACTTTCTGCTCCCCAGACACTTCCTCCAGCTCTTCCGGGGATACCGAGGCTTCCCAGGCCAACCTAGAGTCAAAGTCTCTCCATCGTGTCCTAGGTCTTCCCCAAGGTCACCTCCCGGTGGGACATGCCCGGAACACCTCCCTAGGGAGGCGTGCAGGAGGCATCCGAGCCACCTCTCTGGCTCCTCTCGATGTGGAGGAGCAGCGGCTCTACTTTGAGCTCCTCCCGAGTGACAAAGCTCCTCACCCTATCTCTAAGGGAGCGCTTGCGGAGAAAGCTCATTTCGGTCGCTTGTATCCGGAATCTTGTTCTTTCGGTCATGACCCAAAGCTCGTAGAACGTATAACGGGCGGCAGTAGCTCAGTGGGTAGAGCGGTCGTCCTTCAACCGAAAGGTAGGCGGTTCAATTCCCGCCTCCCGCAAGACACTTAACCCACCTTGCCTCCAGTGGCTGTAACACTGGTAATTACATTAGAACAATGTAAGTCGCTTTGCATAAAAGCGACAGCTAAATGAATAAATGTAAATGTACATGTTGTTTGCCTTACAGCTCAGCTCCTTCTTTACCACGACAGACCGGTACATCAATCGCATTACTGCAGAAGCTGCATCGATCTGTCTTTAAATCCCTCGCTCCTTCCTTCCCTCACTCGTGATTAAGATCCCAAGATACTTAAACTCCTCCACTTGAGGCAGGGGCTTTTCACCAACCTGAAGGGGACAAGCCACCCTTTTCCGACTGAGAACCATGGTCTCAGACTTGGAGGTGCTGGTCCTCATCCCAGCCGCTTCACACTCGGCTGCAAACCGTCCCAGTGCACACTGAAGGTCCTGGCTTGATGGAGCCAACAGGACAACATCATCTGCAAAAAGAGACGAGATCCTGTGGTCCCCAAACCAGACTCCGGCCCCTGGCTGCGCCTAGAAATCCTGTCCATAAAGATAATGAACAGGACCGTGACCGGGCACCCCTGTCGGAGTCCAACATGCACCGGGAAAAGGTCTGACCTACTCCTGCTCCAGTTGTACAGGGACCAAACAGCCCTTAGTAAAGGGCCCTGGATACTCCCAGAGCACCAGAGCACCCCCCACAGGGCGCCACGAGGGATACAGTCGAATGCCTTCTCCAGATCCACAAAGCACACGTGGACTGGTTGGGCAAACTCTATAGAGCTGGTCCAGTGTTCCAAGACTGGGACAAAAACCGCATTGTTCCTCCTGAATCTGAGGTTCAACTATCGGCTGCATTCTCCTCTCCAGTACCCTGACATAGACTTTCCCTGTATATGTAACAAGTCTGTGGGTATTTTGAAAAGCGCGATATTATTATATAGCCTAGAAATTGTAATAATATAGATATTATGAACATTGATATTATACAGTAGCCTACAATAAAAAAATTCAAATATATAGGCTCTATTTATTAAGAATAATTACAACACATATTAAAGACAGGGCACTGGCTGCTTTTCAAGCGTCATTAAAAAATACACCAGTGTAAAGCTCTGATTTAAAATAGATCTAATCTTTATACATAGTGAGAGGAATGATTAGTCCTCATTTAGCCAATTTATTGGGTTGTTGTCTCTGCAAATTAGTGTTTGTGAGTGACTTGGACTGTGTGTTAAATTGCCAATCCCTCAAACTAACGTTCATCACACACGGATATAAAGCGGCTATTGACCTAAAAAGGCTCAGAAACAGACAGACAGGTAGACCTGACTGCAGCTGACAGCAACTTGCCTCTCGCTGCGCAGCGCCGCTCTGATTGGTACTCTTCCTCCTGACTTTGTTTGGGCAGTACTGTTTCAAGCTCCAGCCAATCACACGCGAGCATGAACAATCAAAAACGGAGAGAGGTGGGATTTGGGACCCACTTTGCTGCAACTGCTACATGTTGATTGACAGGCAGTTAGACTGTTGCTTTGAGAGAGGGGTGTTGCCAAAGCTGCGGGGTACCCTTCCCGCCTCAGAGTGAGAGTGCAGGCCAGTACACAGCAACAACCTGACCAGAGTAAATGTAACTTGTTAATAGCCCCCTTTGTGATTAGGTCTGTATTTGTCTCTGGTTTGTTGTTTGTAAAAGCCCTTTAGGGAGGAGACGAAAATGAGCCTTGGCTAAGAATGATGTAGTATGTGACATAACAAATAAAACATACTGCCAATAAGTTCCAATAAGTAAATCTTAATTTTAAAAGTCACTGACCATAACGGTGCAGTCGACTCTAATGAAAGAATTAAGCTCAAATTGTTAGGACCTGTCAGGAGACTTACAGCAGTGCAGGTCTTAATGGTGACGCTGGGTGTGGTTGCCCTCAGAGCTCCGCTGACTCCGTGGTAATACCTGAAGCACACCAGAGTTTCAGCTGTGGACACAGAGGGGGAACAGAAGTGAGAATAGCACATTATCCACCAGGAAAAACATTTTTTTCCCCTGTAAACAATATCAAGTTTTAGTATTCAATGTCTAAATAAATATATTGACAAACAAAGTGGAAGATGCAAGCAGATAGAAGATTTATGTCACTGTAAAGTTTCATGATTGTTTGGCCAAATTTAGACTGCTGTCAATGTGTAAAAGAACAAGACAACAAGCCTTATAACTAACTGGCCATTGTCCAGGATGTACCCCGCCTAAGGCCCAAAGCTACTGGGATAGGCTCCAGTCACCTGCGACCCCTAACATGCATAAACGACTGCTGGCAATTATGACAAAAGATAAACAATAAATGTTGCCTATAAATACATATCTGAATATGTATTTTTGAATATCTATGAAGAACATTTTCACACTGGGAAGTCCGCACTAAGAACTCACACATTTCTATGCAGTATTTGTTAGGGTCAGTAACTTTAGGTAAGTACATTTTTAAAAGCAGACTATCTGACTTTCCCTGACGCTGTGGACACTGTAGACGGCTTTTACTGTGGTGTGTTTAATTGGTCGTAATGCCCTGAATTATGTTCGAAAGTCTGAACTTTCAGTAAACACGCTTTCACAAACAAACCGGACCTTGGTTCAGTTTGGACTGGTTGTGTACAGCCCTAATCACAAATTCTGTCAAAGGTCCACTTCAAACAACTTCATGTAAGAATGAATTAATGTATTTGTGAGAGCCATTTGTCCACTTTAAAAAAGGTATATATGGTTATTTAGATTAACAATAAAATAGGTTGTGCATTATTACAATGTGACTAGAATATTCAAACATTTAAAGAAACAAAATAACAAAAAGAAGAGTAGAATAATGACACTGTGACAAAAGCACAAATGAGTTTGATGTAATATCTGTAAAATAACCTACAGTAAACTAGGGCTGCTACAGCTAATCAACTAAACTATTTAAACCGATTCAAATCAATTATTAAAATAATCACCAACTAGATAAGTCATCAATTAATAATCACCATCGGTTATATTAAATAATCATGGTATTAAATGTTTACATAATGATCTTTGCTGTTACACCATCTCTCAAAAGGGAATATTAATGAGCCACTACATGCTTGCCTGTTGGTGACCGGTCTGTTGTGGTTAAGGAGCTAAGCTGCAAGGCAAAGCTCTCGATTTACCAACCAATCAACGTTCCTACTCTCACGTATGGTCATGAGCTGTGGGTCATGACCGAAAGAACAAGATCCCGGATATAGTTTATTTGAAAAAGTATTTTCTACAAACACAACATTCCAGTCCACTTTAAACCAGGAAACGCTGTGCCAAAAACTGGTCCACCCTAAAGACAAGATCCTCTCGCACAAACAGAGCAATGTGGTTTATGCTGTTCAGTATAGCGAAAAGGGCAGTGACAGTTATGTTGGGGAAACGAAACAACAGCTTCACAAGAGGATGCACAGAAGAGCCAATCCTGGTGGACCTGAGTCCGCAGTCAACCTCCACCTCAAAGAGAAAGGGCATTCCTTTGAGGATAGCAATGTCTGAATTTTGGCCAGAGAGTCCAGATTTGAGATTTGGTTTGAGAGAGGGGTAAAGGAAGCCATTTTTGTTAAAATGAAAAAGCCCTCTCTGAATAGAGGTCGCCTCAGATTCATGTTACCTAGTATTTACAACAGTGTTTTGAAACCAAAAATCAAAACAGTTTCACTCTAGAACATCAACACCTGAATGGAACAGTGACACTAACGACCCATCTGAGCCTTTAAGGACTCTCACATCAGGAGTCAGACTTCCCTTTCATAGCTAACAATTATAAGACCAGAACAGCCTGGATAAGTTTCAGGTCTAACCCCTAACCCCTTTTAAATTTCAGGTCTAACCCCTCACTAAAGAGATTTAAGCTCAGCTCCTTTACCAGTTGATCTCCAAATTGTCTCTAAATCTCACTGAATCCAGATGCTTTTGCTTTAACCTTTTCTTCAAGGTAACTTTCCATCCAATCATCCATCTTTTACTGCTTTACCGCTCCCAAGGGAGGTGTCCAGGAGGCATCCGAAAAAGATGCCCGAGCCACCTCAGCTGGCTCCTCTCGATGTGGAGGAGCAGTGGCTCTACTTTTAGCTCCTCCCAAGTGACCGAGCTCCTCACCCTATTTCTAAGGGAGCCCCCCCGCCACCCTGCGGAGAAAGCTAATTTCGGATCTTGTTCTTTCGGTCATGACCCAAAGCTCATGACTATAGGTGAGAGTAGGAACGTAAATTGACCGGTAAATTGAGAGCTTTGCCTTACAGCTCAGCTCCTTCTTCATCACGACAGACCGGTACATCGACTGCATCACTGCAGAAGCTGCACCGATCTATCTGTAAATCAGACAACCAGGTGTGGGGTTGCGGAGATCCTCGAAGTATTCCTTCCACCGTCCAACAATGTCCCCAGTTGAAGTCAGCAGATTCCCACCTCCACTGTAAACCGTGTTGGCAGGGCACTGCTTCCCCCTTCTGAGGTGCCAGACGGTTTGCCAGAATTTCTTCAAGGCCAACCAATAGTCCTTTTCCATGGCCTCACCAAACTCCTCCCAGACCCAAGTTTTAGCCTCCACAACCACCTGGGCTGCAGTCCGCTTGGCCTGCCAGGAGTCCCACAAGCCAGACTCTCACAGTACGTTTGGGTCTGCCAAGTCTGTCCAGCTTTCTCCCCCGCCATCGGATCCAACTCACCACCAGGTGGTGATCAGTTGACAGCTCCGCCCTTCTCTTCACCCGAGTGTCCAAGACATACGATCGGCGGTCAGATGAAACAACTACAAAGTAGATCATCTTCGGCCTAGGGTGTCCACCAGTGCACGTGGCACCAGGACACCCCTGTTATGCTTGAACATGGTGTTCGTTATGGACAAACTGTGACTAGCACAGAAATCCAATAACAGAACACCGCTCGGGTTCAGATCCGGGGGTCCGTTCAAACCAAACACGCCCCTCCAGGTGTCACTGTCGCTGCCCACGTGAGCATTGAAGTCCCCCAGTAGAATGACGGCGTTCCCGGTTGGAGCACTTTCCAGCACCCATCCTCGAGACTCCAAGAAGGCCGGGTACTCTGCACTGCCATTTGCCGTAAGCACAAACAACAGTGAGAGACCTATCCCCAACCCGAAGCCGTAGGGAAGCGACCCTCTCGTTCACCAGGGTCCCAGTTTGAGACCCTTCACAGACTTAATTAGAGTTTGAACACTGCATTCTAAATTCCTTGGGTATCTTTTTATTTCCCTTTCCTGTTTTATACAGTTTAATTAACTTTTCTGAGTGTTCTGAGCTTCTGTGTTCTGAGTCAGGTCAAACCCCTCCTAATAGAGATAAAAGCTCAGCTTTTTCACCAGTTGACTTCAGAATTGAGAGAAGAAACAAAACATCTTCACCATGAAAACCTAGTCCAGATGCTTTTGCGTTTAACCTTTTCTTTAAGATGTCCTGGATGATGTGCTAATGTAAAGCACATTGGTCAACCTTGTGTTGTGGAAATAGTGCTATATAAATAAAATTGACATTGACATGACTGAGAACCTTCACAGACATGTTAACAATCTGTTTTAATTATTCAGTAAATTGCACAGACACAGGTCTACTGAAGCTTTGAAAGCATTTATCATAAGAGTGTTGTTCCTTTGAGTGTTTTCTTTGGTTTGATTTACATTAAATGTAACGAGCCAACATTAAACTCACAACCAACTGTCACTGCTTGCCTAAGACATGATGGAGCATGTGATGCTGCAGAGGTGTGTAACAGAGGACGTAAGCTCGTTCCTCCTGCTACAGTTAAACCTTTACATTGGGTTCAAACAACACAGAAATATTAGGTGAACTGAAATGCTTCCATGTAGCTCTCTGTAAATCTCATCAAACAAACAACAACGGAAAAATAGCACTGTTTAGACTTTAATCACTATCAAATATCCACAAAATCATGAAGTCAGCAAAACGCATAGCAGCAGTAATGCTGACGTCCTTGGTGTTAATTGACTGTGTTTGGGGGCGTTTTTCACGAGTGTTTTTAACGGCTGGCCTTTCAGATCCATCTTATTCCTCAACAACAGCAAAAACAACAACAGAAAGAAAATAGTCAGTAAGCTAACTGTACCCACAGAGCAGAGCTTGGTTAGCTGTTGAGCTAATCGGTGCAGTGTGCTAGCAAAGACACTGAATAAAGAACGCTGTTCACAGCCACCCAGATTAATACCGCCTCATGGTCAATACTGTAAACAATGGCACCTGTTAAACCGGGGACCTATGCAATGTCGTTGTTTTGATTCATGCAAAACAACAACATTGCAGGGTGTTCATCAAACTTAATGAAACACCTGAGCAGGCAAAAATACTTTGGGTCAAGGAGGGACACGATCTGGACAGATATAAATAAATGAAAAGGTAATTAATGACATTGACAATCTCTACTTATGACAGGCACTCAAGCAACAATTCTTGATTGTAGCTCCTCTAAAAGCTCCTAGAGTAGGGGCATAGAGGAGTTTATTAGGGATTATTTATAAATCATTTCTGTCCATTGAATGCAGGCTAAAAACAACACTGTTTGTGTCTTCAGGAAGAATTTAGAGATTTTATCCAGAAGCACAATCTAAATAGGGTGTAGTCTGTACGTCAGGGAAGAAATCGATTAAAGGGAGTATTTCTATCTTTGGGTATAATCTAAATAAGGTGTACGTAGAAATAACTCTGAGGAAGAAGTTGGCACGCAAGCGGAAAAATTGTGAGGCTAATTCTATCTGCAGATTATACGCTTTAGAACGCCGTTTATATCCCGGAGAAGAAATGTTTTAAGAGACGGTCTAGATTCTTCGCTCAAAAGAATCTAGAGACGTCTAAAGTAAGCAGAGCCTGGCAAAGCAGGGGTCTGAAGGGAACGAGGCCTGAGAGGAGACAGAGGTCTCCATAAGAGTAAGCACCTTCATTCATGCGATTTTCCAGCTGAGTTTAAGTATAGTTGAAGAAAACAAAACAAAAAGGAGTAACAGACAAAATACCCAAAATAAAAAGGAGAAAAATTTAGTTTAAAGGCCTGCTTTAATAAAGGGTAACACGCTGTCCAAGTCGACTGGACTAAATATAGCGCTGTTGACCGCCGGAAACGTAAGTTTAAAGTACCTTAGTGGGAAGGAAAAATAGTTAGCGTCCCTTTTCTATCTTAAAAATTCAGCTTGGCGCTGGAATTGAGTTATAAGACGTACGACTGAACGACACAAACCCACTAATGAGTTCAGACCAAAACTCTGGAAAGAGAGGCTGAACTGAAGAGCCGCGGCGTGTGGACTAATCTGGAATGTGTGAGAGTGTGTGTGTGTGTGTACGGAAGCCCTAGGAAAAGTAAATAAAAATAAAAAACAATGGTAATAATATTGTTAAAAGGAGAATTAAAAGAGGTGAAGAAGAAATTAAGAATAATAACAATAGAAAGTTAACAAAAGACCGCTGAGAAACAATTTATAGGAATATAGTTAATTAAAATTGAATAAATTCACTAAAAGGAGGTAATAAAATTATAAGAACAAGGAAAAAGTTTAGAGCCTAAACACTAATAATAAATTAGAGGGAAAATAGCCGACGACAAATCAGAGTTAAATTAGTTAGAGCTGTGCTTTAAATCTAACAAATTTATCTGGCTAAAGAAATAATTAGCGAGAAATAAAAGTAAAGTAAAGTAAGTAATTAGAGGTTTGCGCTGAGACAGGAATAGATAAAAAGCACAAGTTAAATTAGCCGTAAATATAACTCAATTTAAAAAAAAGAAAAAAAAAGGCCGTGCGGAACAGTATTAAAAAGGACGGTGGTCTCAAGAAAGTCTGAATTAATCTCAAAGTAGGTCTAGTTGTGGTGTGTTCTAGAAGCATTACAATTATTCTATTAGAGAGACATTTAGAGTTTCTAGCAACATTACAAATCCATGGCTTGATATCGCCGGTGTTAAAAAACTCTGTGGAGACGGAAGACTCGTGAGCAGTTAAATGCCGATGAAAAAGTAGGAAAAACTAGAATTGAATCCCGCAAAACATCAAAATGAGAATAACTGTTAAAGAAGAAGTTGTATTAATATGAATAATTAAAAGAAGGCAAAAGGAATTCTCCTTCCTTCAGCGGAGTCAAGATGGGACTAAAATTCACTAAAAATACTAAAACTGGAGATGTTTTGACTCCATTAGAGGTGATTATTAAACAGAAACCAGCTCAAAGGAAACAGATCAGGAATCATATGAAGAAATGGCATAAAAGAACGTATGGGGCTTTACAGTGGCCTGTTACAGCAGCTTTAACCCAATGTGCTGCAATGAAATAGAGAGTAATATAAAACTTTACAAGGCTAAGGATCAAAGTTTTAAACGAGAGAAAAAACGTATAAAAGAAAGTGAAATATTGGGATGGTTTAGAGGCGAGTCAAAACGGAGACTAAGTGAACTAATTGAAACAAAACCAGTGCAGTCAGCTGTTGTGGGTCCAGAAATAATTGTTAAGACTTGTACCGAACCTTCAGCCCTATTCAAGTATTCAAATATTCAAGAAATGTGGGAGAAGATGGTTGAAAAAGAGAAGGCCTCCCGAATTACAGACTCAACAAAACTCAGATGAAAAAAAATCAAAGATCAACTGGACATTATTGTGGATCATGGGAAGGCTACAGAAGCTAAAGAAAAGAGATGAAACTAATAAGACTTTGTTGAAAAAGCTAATACTGATGCAAATGAACAAACTGAATAAAAGACACAAGGAGAAGAAAGAAAACAGGGGTTTGTTACTGAAGAACAACAGCGACAAGAGTTTACCTGTGGTACCCCGGAACATGAAAAACACGTGTTTATGTTCCAGTCTTCTTCAGCAGAGCCCATCCCCGGAATATGAATAACATGTGTTTATGTTCCAGTCTTCTTCAGCAGAGCCCTCCCGGAACATGAATAACATGTGTTTATGTTCCAGTCTTCTTCAGCAGAGCCCATCCCAGGAACATGAATAACATGTGTTTATGTTCCAGTCTTCTTCAGCAGAGCTAATGTCACTGTAACAAGCTCATTCTAACAGATCACAGTGGATCTCATACAGAGGAATGTCCGCCGCACAGAGAGGTGTCTGAGGCAGTTTCAGAGAGTGAGACAGGCCTAAAGCAGTCCACCCAACCCCCATTAAACCTTCACCAGATACCAGAGGAGCTGGATGTGTGGGCAGTGGAGCTGCATCCAGAGAGAGGGCCTTGTTAACATAACAGCAGGGCAGAAGAGAAATGATTATTCAATCTGTAATGGACTGGACACATGACCACAGGATTCAGAACTAATACAGAGATGGACTAAAATGGAAAGAATACAAAGACTATTTAAAACTTCACAAGTTTACACTGTTCAGTGATTTGCAAACAACAAGATAAAATGGACTATGAGTGTTGTAAAGAAGCAACAGAATGGCAATATGCTTTCTATTACAAGACAAAATAAATATATATTGGGAAGGCAAGAAGCTATGGTGGTACCTCTTATTACCCAGTTTGAGACTTGGTTTCTGAACAAGAACTCAACTCCTTCTGTTGCATTAGTGACAGAGGGACTGGAGTCTTGTGCACTTAAACCTAAGTTAACAGCTACACTGTGCGTAAACAAAGAAAAATTTATATCTAAATTCAAGAGTTATATGTCTTAGAAGATCAATTAGTATTAAAAAAAAATAAATAAATATATATATATATATATATATATATATATATATATATATATATTTAAAGCGGCTGGTTAGCTCAGCTGGTAAGGACATGGCCTTTCACACGGGGCAGCGACTGACCTGAAAGACAAGATCATGGCGAGAATGAATGCAAGGCAACCCTGACGCCAATTACAACGGCTAAGTGAAGTACCATCAGAAAGTCTCCTGGAAGATGTGAATGCAGCATTGAGTGCGATCCCTACGACAACCATCACTGAAACCAATGAGCTGCTATACACCTCCGCAGCAGTGATCCTCGAGATGCTTGGTTATAAGAGCAAACATGGGAGTCATGAGAAACAGTACCCACCATGGAAACAAAGGCTGGAGGCTAAGATCAAGCAGACACGTAGAGAAGTAAGCCAACTGACAGAGGCCAAGAAAGGTGCAATGAGAAAACAGGTACCCAAGAGGTACAACCAGATGCCCATACCTGAAGCACTTGAAACTGCCAAACAAAGGCTCCAAGCCTTGGCCAGCCGCCTAACGAGGTACACGAGAGAGAACAAAGCCAGAAGAATAAACCGGCTGTTCGCAACTCAACCTGCAAAAGTGTACGCTCAATGGCAGGGTAATAACAGCAGAGCAGACCCTCCAAGGCTGGAAACTAAACAATACTGGAAAAGTATATGGGAGAGGGAGGCATCACACAACAGCGATGCACAGTGGCTGGTGGCTCTGAGAGAGGACCACAGCAACCTCCCTGAACAGAATCCAGTTACCATCACAGCGGCAGACATCCAAGAAAGACTCTCAGGTATGAAAAACTGGACAGCACCGGGCCCTGACAGGATCCACACCTACTGGCTAAAGAAGCTCACTGCACTCCACGAGCGCCTTGCAGCACAAATGAACCAGCTGCTAAGGGATGGGACGCACCTGAATGGCTTACCGAAGGGCGTACAATCCTGATCCTGAAGGATCCCACAAAGGGTACAGTCCCATCTAACTATCGGCCAATAACCTGTCTCTCCACAACATGGAAGCTCATGTCAGGCATCATTGCGGCTAAGATAAGTGGGCACATGGATCAATACATGAGCAAAGCACAGAAGGGTATCGGCAAAGAAACCAGAGGAGCTAAACACCAACTCCTGGTTGACAGAACAGTCACCCAAGACTGCAGAACCCGACACACCAACCTGTGCACTGCCTGGATTGATTACAAGAAAGCATATGACTCAATGCCACACACATGGATCACTGAATGCTTGGAGATGTACAACATCAACAGGACTCTAAGAGACTTCATTGCAAATTCAATGAGGCTGTGGAAAACCACCCTTGAGGCCAATGGCAAGCCACCCATCAAATGTGGCATATACCAAGGAGATGCCTATCCCCACTGCTGTTCTGCATAGGCCTGAACCCCCTCAGCCAAATAATCGACAAGACTGGCTATGGATACCGACTCAGGAATGGGGCCACCATCAGTCACCTCCTCTACATGGATGACATCAAGCCATACGCTAAGAGTGAGCGGGACATCGACTCACTGATCCACACCACCAGGATCTACAGCTCTGACATTGGGATGTCATTCGGCTTGAGAAGTGTAGTCGAATGGTGACGAAGAGAGGAAGGTAGTCCACACAGAAGGGGTCTCACTCCCAGAAGGAACAATAGCAGACATTGAGGATGGTTACAAGTACCTTGGAATACCACAGGCAAATGGCAACCTCGAAGAGGTAACAAGGAAAACAGCAACTGCCAAATACCTCCAACGAGTAAGGCAAGTCCTAAGAAGTCAGCTCAATGGCAAGAACAAGGCACGGGCAATAAACAGCTACGCCCTGCCAGTGATCAGATACCCTGCGGGAATAATAAGGTGGCCAAAGGAAGAGATACAGATCACAGACGTTAAGACACGAAAGCTCCTCACCATGCATGGAGGGTTCCACCCCAAATCCAGCACCCTGAGACTGTACGCTAGCCGTAAAGAAGGCGGCCGTGGACTAGTGAGTGTGAGAGCCACTATCCAGGATGAAACATCCAAGATCCACAAGTACATCAAAGATAAGGCCCCAACAGATGACGTGCTCAGTGAATGTCTCAGGCAATGGGGAACAGAGGAAGAGGAGCTGGAGGAGGGACCATCATGGGAGGACAAACCCCTACATGGGATGTACCACCGGAGCATAACTGAAGTGGCTGATATCAAGAAATTCTACCAATGGCTAGAACGGGCCGGACTGAAGGACAGCACAGAGGCACTCATCATGGCTGCACAGGAGCAGGCCTTGAGCACCAGAGCAATAGAGGCCCAAATCTACCACACCAGACAAGACCCAAGGTGTAGGCTGTGCAAACAGGCTCCTGAGACAATCCAACACTTAACTGCAGGGTGTAAGATGCTGGCAGGGAAAGCATACATGGAGCGCCATAACCAAGTGGCTGGCATAGTGTACAGGAACATCTGTACAGAGTATGGACTGGAAACCCCGAGGTCAAAGTGGGAAACACCTCCAAAGGTGATAGAGAACGACCGAGCCAAGATCCTGTGGGACTTCCAGATTCAGACTGACAGAATGGTAATGGCAAACCAACCAGACATTGTGGTGGTGGACAAACAGCAGAGGAAGGCCGTTGTGGTTGACGTTGCAATACCAAGTGATTGCAACATCAGGAAAAAGGAACATGAGAAACTAGAGAAATACCAAGGCCTCAGAGAAGAGCTGGAAAAGGCTTGGAAGGTGAAAGCGACAGTGGTGCCTGTGGTCATCGGAGCACTCGGGGCAGTAACCCCCAAACTGGAAGAGTGGCTACAGCAGATCCCTGGAAGAACACCAGACATCTCGGTCCAGAAAAGTGCAGTACTAGGAACAGCAAAGATACTGCGCAGAACCCTCAAGCTCCCAGGCCTCTGGTAGAGGACCCGAGCTCGAAGGATGAGAGACCACCCGCGGAGGGTGAAGGACAAAGTTTTTTTTTTTTATATATATATATATATATATTTATATATATAAATATAAAAAAAAAAATATATATATATATATACATTAGCGCTGGGCAACGATTAATGCATTTAATCGCGATTAATCGCACAATGTTCTGCGATTAATCGCGATTAATCGCATTATACACAAAATTTAATAATGAATTAAAAATTTGTGTACTGCATGCTTTTATTTTAAAAGAACACTTTTTACAGCAGTTAAAGGTTAGTGGCAGTTAAAATATTTCTTTTAAATCTCAACTTAAACATTAATTAAATCAAATTAAATATTAAATCCAAAAATATTTGCCACTGCCAGGGCATTAATATTTTGTTTAGTTCGTTATTTAAAAACAAGTTATGTCCAGAGCCTCAATCATAACAATATAACAATATAAACAATATAAATGTCTCTCTTGTGTTTTCACACACCCTCTCCGGCCACGTTGAGTTGAGTTGTGCACGTTTCACTTGTAAAACTCAAGGGTGTATGGGTAATGTAGTCTCTGCTGTCGGTGGGACAAATTAGGAAGTGTGCATTGTTAATGGCGCTCTGGAAAGCCGCAGCTCAGACAAAGGATTAAAACCTCTATTAAAACAGATGTCCAAATGAGCGCATGCACGCTAAAAGCACGTTCTGGGCGCACGGAGAAGTGGCGGTACTGAATACTAGTGTGTGAGCGGTGCGGAGGAAGGGGAGTGGGAGCGGAGCTAGGAGCGGAGTTGTGTGATTTTGCCAGGTGCGAGGAGCGGATTTTTTAAATGTTGGAGCGTTGTGATTTTCTCCCACTCCGAAACGCTCCACTATCGCTCAATTACCAATCATGAGCCAGGAGTCCGTACATCTTCTGATCAGACACTGGTGTTATTAAAAAAAAAAAAAAAGAGCCTGGAGCGAGGAGCGGAAAATTGTACACCCAGAGCGGAGCTTGAGCAGAGTAATTATGAAATATTTTGAGCGTGGAGCGCAAATTCTTCCCGCTCAGCTCCGCTCACATACTCCAGCCCACTTAAAGCACTGGATGAGGGCGGCTCATACGTGCAGTCATTCGTTGCGATCCTAAGAATGTTCTTCAGACCGACATCTTTCACCATACTAATCGGCCGACGTTAACGCGCGGTAAAATAATTGTCGGCGTTAATTCATTAATGCGTTAACGCAAAAATAACGCGTTAACTTGCCCAGCCCTAATATATATATATATATATATATATACACATATATCACTAAGAGCATGTGATGTAGTTTAGGCTGAAAGAGTAACTGTAGATATTAAATGTCCTATGACAATGTAATGTCTATGGTTTCTGATCTGGTTTTGATTCTGTCTAATATTCTGATTGAATTGAAATTGGCTAACAGTATTGGATTTAAGTTCTGTATTATTCTGACTCATGATACTTTTCTGTTTTACATATCACGACTGAGACGGAAGAAAAAGAAGTCTGTGTTACAGTCGACTCTTGAAAGACCTAAAGTTATCTTCATCAAATTCAACCTGAACGTAGTGAGTACATTAGTACTCGTACTCAGTACTAGTGTAGATGATCTAAAGTCTGACCAAGCAGTGATGTCAGTTAGACTCCATCACAGTGTTACAGAGTTTAGTATTTGGGAAACATAAAATTAGTAAAGAAAGATTATAAATTTTGTCAAACACATATAGAATATTTATTCTAAAAGTTAAGTGAGAAATGTAGAAAGATTGCTCCGTCTCACTTCGAGGCTGTTACAAAAGTTTTGAAGCAACAAACTGTTGGACAAATGTTGACATTATTATAAATAACAGGTTATAGCAGGTTGTGGATTGTATTGTTGCTGTATTAATGTCTCTATTAAGAAATCTGATAAAAACTGCAGACCAAAAGTGAAAATAGACTTAATTAAAATTAATAAAGAGTCAGACAGAGCATTGTCTGTGTTAAAAGAAAGCATTTGAATAAACTAGCTTTTGAAAATTCTGATTAAAATAAAGATGTTCCATCTATACACAGCAGAGAGATGGATACTCATCAGAAGAACTGATGCACAATACCTCAGTAGTATAAGAAAACAATAGTTTAATATAGTTTAAAATTAGACAATATTGAAGAAAGTTTAACACTATGTTACAGATAATTAGCTTCAGCAGTGACTGGATTTGAAAGGACTTCAGTGAAAACAGGGGTTTTCCAGTAACAATGTAAACCACACATCAGTTACACACATTTCTGACAAGTCCTAAATTCATCTGAACACAGACTAGAACAATATATGAAGTAATACGTCAGTTCTGAATTAATAAAACAACAAGGAAAAAACAGTTAACCAAGTTAATAAAAGAAGGATCAGCACAAAGAAGGTGAGATGTATGACTGTTTAAAATCATTTCTAAAACAGTGAAAACAGATTCAAGTACAATTAACCTGTTGAAGCAGAGTTAGTGTTATTAGTAGATGTATTAGGTTTTTGAGACATGTAGGATATGACAATGTAAAACTGAAAACAGATAATACTTTTACAACACAGGTTAAAAACTAACATAGCATTGTTTGATGTAAGTGTCTGAGATCAAAGCATCGACTGAGAAAAAGGCCTGAACTAAAATTAGAATAAACACAGAGAGGTCATGAAAGGTCACTTAGAAAGAGTCTGAGATAAGAGTTATAAAGAACACTGAGTCATCAAAGAGTTGAAGATTCTCAAGAGAGACCATAAAACAGATTTATGGATTAAATAATGTTTGAGACAACATCTAACAAAAATACAAAGTTAAATTCCAACAGATTAAAAGGCGCTGTAAACCCAGTTAGTTATTAATTTAAACATATTAATATAAAAGACAAAACCTAATGTCAGACACACACACACACACAGGAAGGACCAGATAAAGATGCAGGTGTCTGTTATCGGAGGACACAGAGCTGAGGAGTAGCCTCCAAGGCCGTACAGAAATGACATCAGAGAGTTAATGAGGGCACAATGATATCAGAAAGAGTTATTACTTTACTGTCATATCAGAACTGTATAAAAGCTTATGTCTACTGTTCAATCTTCAGTAGTTGTTGGTGAGACCACTCAGGTCGTTTATTGTGTTGGTTGTGAAACAATAAAGACTCTATGGCATTGGATCTGGTGTTGCGTTCATAACTTATTCCATACAATAGTGGCAAAGACTGAGAGGTCAGTTTTGACACTACAAGTTCGATGATTGACTTTGTAGTTATTTCATCTGACCTACGGCCGTATGTCTTGGACACTCGGGTGAAGAGAGGGGCGGAACTGTCAACTGATCACTTGGTAGACCCAAATGTACTGTAAGGGGTTTGTTGGGAACGTTTGGCCGAGGACCCTGTCAGAGAGATCTTCAACTCCCACCTCCGGCAGAGCTTCGACCAGATCCCGAGGGAGACTGATGACATTGAGTTCGAGTGGACTCACAACGCGGCCACTCTGAGCTGTGGCCGTAAAGTCTCGGGTGTCTGTTGTGGCGGCAACCCTCGAACCCGGATGTGGACACCGGAAGTAAGCTGAAGAAGGAGACCTATCTGGCCTGGTTAGCTCGTGGGACTCCTGAGGCAGCCGATGGGTACCGGCAGGCCAAGCAGGCTGCAGCCCGGGTGGTTGTGGAGGCCAAAACTCGGTCTGAGAAGAGTTCGGTGAGGCTCGAAGAAATTCTGGCAAACCGTCTGGCGCCTCAGGAGGGGTAAGCAGTGCCCTGCCAACACTGTTTACAGTGGAGGTGGGAATCTGCTGACTTCAACTGGGGATATTGTTGGATGGACAGTGGAAGGAATACTTCAAGGATCTCCTCAACCCCACCGACACGTCTTCTACTGAGGAAGCAGAGGCTGATGACTCAGAGGTGGACTCGTCCATCACCCAAGATGAAGTCACTGAGGTAGTTGGGAAGCTCCTCGGTGGCAAGGCACCGAGGGAGATTGAGATACGTCCTGAGTACCTAAAGTCTCTGGATGTTGTGGGGCTGTCTTGGCTGACATGCCTCTGCAACATCGCATGGCGTTTGGGGACAGTACCTCTGGACTGGCAGACCAGGGTGGTCTCAAAGTAGAGCCGCTGCTCCTCCACATCGAGAGGAGCCAGCTGAGGTGGCTCGGGCATCTGTTTTGGATGCCTCCTGGACGCTTCCCTAGGAAGGTGTACAGGGCATGTCCCCCTGGGAGGAGACCCTGGGGAAGACCTAGGACATGCTGGAGGGACTATGTCTCTCTGCTGCCTTGGGAACGCCTCGGTAGCCCCCGGAAGAGCTGAATAAAGTGTCCACCTAGTAGGCACTCAAAGCGCTTTACCAGTGGTAAAGCTGACCACTGGAGGCAAGGTAGGTGAAGTGTCTTGCCCAAGGACACAACGACATTATGAACTGTGGGGGAGAGCGGGATGTTATGATGTTTTTAGGATGTTTTGAGCTGGGATCGAACCGCCCACCCGCCGGTTGAAGGACGGCCGCTCTACCTCTGAGCTACTGCCGCACTTGGAACTGTTGTTGAATTGTGCTCCTGTGCACCCTTTGCTTGCTATGCTTAGTCACAGACAAAACTGCACACTCCTTGTGACTGTCATGCTCTTACTGATTGAATGTCAGATTGCAGATGCCCCTTACAGTTTCAGCTTACTCTGTTCTCCTAGAAAGTATGTTAGGTTTGTGCAGAGTTAAAAGAAAGACACAAATCAATCAACAATGAAAATATGTTACTTAAAGAGTGACAGTGCAATGTTAACTCACACAATAATGACCATGCAGGTGAGGACTTCATCCACATGCTCTACGCACTGTTTTTATCTTACGCAATCTCAACAGGACAACAGCTTCCGTTAAGATATTACTAAACGGTAATATCTAATGTTAAAGATGCCATAGTGGACAATTCTTCTCTATCATATCACAATCACAGCATAATTTTACCTACCATTAGAGAAGTGTCCACTGGAATAAATTTTCCACACAATCTGTCCCTTTTGAGAACCGGTGATGCCTCTGCTCTTATAGTCCAGAAAGTTTTCAGATAAAGTCTCATCTGGAAAAGAAGACAATTACACTCATTTTCATGCAGGGATGTCATGGAACAAACCGACTTGAACTGCCTCTAAGTGCTTTTTTAGCTGATGCAACATATCATATCGACATATCAACCTACTGCATGTAACTTTTTCTGATACCAGTGTCCGCAGCTGGATTCTTGTGAGATTAGTGAGTTCACAAAGTCATTAAAATCCATCTTGTACTGCTCCAGGCAAAGGATATGCGTTGTGTCCTGCTGTGATTTGGTCAATGGGCAGAGCCAGGTTAGTCATCTGCTACTACAATTCTTTCATTCTGTCAGCAGCTGGCTAGAATTTAGCTGAGAAAAAACACTGACTTCTCACAGAGGGCTAATACACAAATTCTTTACCAGTAAACCACACATTAAATGTACATTATAACGCCCTATTTCAAAAAGCCAAAAACTATGTGCACCATGTGTCACCCAGAAAATGCACTAGGTTGTTGTCAAATGATGATGTGCCACTTGATCAGGACTACAAAAGCACTCAACTAATTGTTGTTTCAGGGTGCCTGTTGAGTGTGTACCGCATACCCAGAGGGACCAGGTTCAACTGGGTCTGTTTCTTCCTATGTAATCTTTTTTATCCTGTGGTAATTTCTCAGTCAATTCAATGTGTGAAAAAAAATCAGATATTAAAGAAAAACACTCTTACTGATGAGATACATTCCAATCCAGTCACCAGCATCCACCTCCTCTTTGATGTCCCAAGTGATGAGCAGGTCGTCAGACTGGCCAATGGTGTAGTGGGAGGCGCTGGTGGTGAGGGTGGAGCGGGCATCAGGGGACACCAGGTCTGTGTCACTAGTAGAGCGGGACAACCCGAGCATGAAGGAGTCCTGATTGAAGCTTGGCACAGCAAAGGTCTCTGGACTGAAGCTGAGCCGGGCGGCATCCTTAAAGCGCGGCCGCACTTGGCTGCTGCGCAACGGGGAGGCCATGGCCGCCAGGCCCAGGAACCGGTTCTGGTATAAATTCTGCAACAAAACACACCAGCATTAAAAACAAATAAATATTTTCTCTATATTAATCTATTAACAGTTTTCTTGTCTTTTGTTTGCATTTATTTTGTTCAAACAAGTTGATGTAAAATACTAGCTTTCATTTATAGATAACAAATTCAACTCAAAACTGATTTTAGGGCCATAGCAGCAAACTATGGCCATAATATTAATGTTATCTTATATTATAATTAATGTTATAGTGCATGAGCAAATGGAGAGATGTTGATGTGAAAGGGTCTCAGTATGAAAGAGGACCTGTCATGGAACCAACAAGGCTTAGGCTAGAGCCTATTTAGTGGCACCGATGCACCGATACATTGGCTTAACATCGATATTGGCCAATTCAAAAGGTTCACTGACATCATCGGCAAATGCACTTATACAGCCTACCAATATTATTCTGTTGTGAAGTATATGAAGGGCATATTAAGTATATGCGCTGGGTATATTTGTTATTCTCTACTGCCTTTCTGCTTTTGCTTCGGCTCCTTTAACTGTCGCTATGGCAACAGCTTGTGCAAAGGACGTGCCATGTCTGTTCTGTACTGGCTGCTCTGTGAAGGGCTCAGACTCTGATCAGCTCACTCCACTGAGCTCTGCTGCTGCCGCTCTACCATGCTATCAGAGTAAAACTTTAGCGGTTATGTGGAGATATGTTGGCAGTAGTTGTAGCCAGTACTTGAACTCTGCAGAAAACCAGCGTTGTCTCGTCTTTAGTTTCTCTGCACTCCGCAGTGACACGAGCAGTGGATACAAATAGAGACAGAGGAGAGATGCTAAAGCATTAGCAAAACACCCTTGCAAAAGTTACTTTCTACCCAGCAGCCCACAACTTTTATCTGATCCAGCTCCAGTTGAACCTCTGTTTAATAACACTAGCCTTGTTTATGAGTAGACGTCTACTTCTACAGTTATCCTGTTGCAGTGAGCTTAAGCAGCACAATATGTGTGTTTACCCGCGGGTCATTTGCAAATTAGAACGGGCTATGAGCTATTCTGAAGATGAGAATCTCACTTTATTACGCAGGCCAGTGTTTCCCAACCAGAATTACACATACCTCTTTGGTACATGAGGATTTTTCAGGGGGTACGTAGAATTATTTATTAATTAATTAATTACTGCGGCAGTCTGTTATCTGTCTCGGAGGTAGATCCCAAAGCAAGACTGCCTGTCGCCCAGTTTTTAATTAGCTGTACCGCTCTACCACTGAGCCACTGCCGCTCAGTGGTAGAGCGGTCGTCCTTCAACCGGGAGGTAGGCGGCTCGAATCCCACTCTCTCCACACTTCATACTGTCGTTGTGTCCTTGGGCAAGACACTTAACCCACCTTGCCTCCAGTGGTGTTCCAGCTGTAACACTGGTGAATGGAACCTCAATGTAAGTCACTTTAAATGAAAAGCATCAACCGTAACAGTAACACTGGTGAATGTAAGTCGTTTTGGATAAAAGCGTCTGCTAAATGACTAAATGTAAATGTAAATGTAAAATTATCATATGTGTACTGTTAAGATTACTGTACTGTTTTTTTAATCCTCTAAGCGCCTCTAAGTCACCAAATTGCGAAAAAACTGGAAAAAACAGCTACTACTTCTTTTTTCTACTCCCTTACACTAGATGTCATACACCCTGTACTTAGTTTCTAGTCCATTTTTACCATGTGTTGCCATTCAGATTTTTTGTAGAAGAAGGCCTTAAACATGCGTCATGCGTGTGTCATGTGGGAGTGTCATGACTGGCTCAGTGGAAGAAGCATTCTCTAAATTGGAGTGGGGACTGGGGAGGAGTGCTTGTTCAGTGTCACTGCTGGTGGCTCTCTCATTTTTGCCCATACTTTAACCAACATAAGTGGAAGAAACAGGATAAACTAGTCACTCTATTATGGGGCAACATACACTAATCAGAGTTCAGATCAGGGGGACCATTCCTTTCAGGTGTCACTGTTGTTGCCCACGTGAGTGTTGAAGTCCCCCAGACCGGAGTCTACCGATCAGAGCACTTTCCAGTACCCCTCACAGAGACTTCAAGAAGGCCGGGGCATTCTGCACTGCCATTTGGCCTGTAAGCACAAACAACAGAGAGAAACCTATCCCCAAACCAAAGGTGCAGGGAAACGACCCTTATGTTCACTGGTGTGAACACCAACACACGGCGGCTGAGCTGGGGAGCTATGAGCAAGCCCGCACCAGCCTGCCACCTGTCAAGACTGCTGTCTGATCCACTGAGCACCAGCCCCTTCCAGTTCCAGACCCACTTTGCTCTTCCGGACTGAGCCCGGCCAGGCCCCTTGAGGAGAGGTCTGACCACCAGGCGCTCACGTTTGAGCTCCACCTCGAGCCTGGCTCTAGTGTGGGGCCCCGGCTGCACAATGCAAGGTGACGTCCTTGTTTTTATAATAAAAAGCTTGGGCGTTTTGCAACAGTAAAATTATTTGTATTTTGTTCATATTTAGGAGTCTGCTGCATTGAATTGTGGCCATGCCTGTCATGCACATGCTGCTCTGTAAGTGCTCAGTGTGTAGACTCTGAGAACATCTGGGACGGTCCCTCTGCTCGTGCCCAGAGTTAGAACTAAACATGATGAAGCAGAGTTTAAGTTTCATGCAGCAAAAACCTGGAACAAAACCTCAACTCAACTAAGCCTCAACTTAAAAAAAAAAAAGGTTACGGTAAAAGCATCTGGACTCATCTGCTCCATTCAGGTGCTGTGTTTATTGTTCTAGGGTGCAGCTCTTTTGATTTAGGTTTCAGAACACTGTTATAAATACTTGGCAACATGAATCTGAGGCCACCTCCTCTGTTCAAAGAAGGCTTTTCCATTTTCAAAAAAAATGGCTTCCTTCAGCCCTCTCTCAAACCATCTGGCCAAAATTCAGACATTGCTGTCCTCAAAGGAATGTCCTTTCTCTTTGAGGTGGACTGCAGACTCAGGTCCTCCAGGATTGGCTCTTCTGTGCTGATATGAATGATATCAATTCATACACTGGAATGACCCAGTGTATGAATTGTATTTAAATAAAATTCCCTTGCCTTAGATGGACTTCGATTCTCCGTAGTGTTGTCACAATTACAAAATTTTGAGTTCGGTACAATACGTAGCACGAGTCTCATGATACTGATACTAGAAAAATACCTTTAACATCAGCTTGAAAAATAATCATGGGGGAAAAAATGGCTAAAGTTCTCTTTGTCCTGCACAGGTCAAGCTTTTGAGCTCTGACTATATAACTCTGTAATATGCAGCTTTCTACTTCAGTCAGGGATAACAACAATCATGGTTAAAATATTCAAATAGATAACTCTTATTCCCCAAAGGGAATGTGTGACTAATATTTCCCACACTCGGCTCTGGTGACTGTCTATAAGTAAGGGGCAAATGCCAATGACATTCAAATTAAAAACGTGTGTCATTAAAATGCATATTTTAATGACACATCTAAACTCTTTAACATCTTCGTCAGTTTCTATCTTTATTATTTTTTCGCTCATTAGCCAAGTGGCAATATGAGCACTTACACAAGCCTAAAGAAGCATGCCTCACAGCACAGTGTCTCAGAACACACAAGCACAAACCACTAAAATTAAACCAACCAATCCTTGTGTGTTACACATTACCACCTTAACAGAAGCGTGTTTTCTATCAATCACCCATTTGTTGAACCCCATTTACATGTTTGGCCATTTCTAAACAAACGTTCTGTATTTCCTGTAAAGAGGAGTTAGTTTGTCTGTAATGACTCTATAAATAAAAGTAACTCTATTTTGTTTCACTAAGGGAATTTCACCTTTTTTTTGTTCTTTCTGTAAGAAATTTCTTGTTTTAAGGAAAGTTACAGATTTTTTTTACATGCCCTTAACACATTTCATGTGCAGTGGCGGCTTGTGATGGAAAAAGTAGGGGGGGCTGAGGGAGATTTCTGCTGTTTATTTATTACATTAACACCAAAGTAACGATTTAAAAACAAATAGCATCTAATGTAATTATTAAAGTATGAATTTAGAATGTCCTTGTAGATTTCAAATATTGTTCTTTCAAAGACAAGGTCTTACCAAGTCATACAAGTCATACACGTCATACACGTCATACAAGGAAACCAAGTCATACAAGGTGAACTTATAATTGCTGTAATTTGCGTCAATATTCAATAAACACAAAGAGGTAAATAGTCGCTGTTATTACATGGAGTAACAACTAGATGAAGAAGACTGTGCATTACCAATTGTAATGGTGAGCAAGTCAATAAAAATTATTTACATTGTCTCCAGTGTTCACATCATGAATCGTACAGCAAACCACCTCTAAGACAGACAAAAACAAAAACATCAAAATCCTCCAAGCACTCAGCATCTCCTCTGCTCCTCCAGGGACACAACAGCATCTCCTCTGCTCAAAGCAAACAAGGGAAGCAAAACAGCGAGTTAGTTACTCCACAGCCGGTTAGCCACGGCTTCCTAGTGTAGGCTACCATGTCCGCGAAAAGCCTCTAGTGTAAGACGCTTCCTTGTCTTTCACCTGCTGTCTGATGTTAATTTGTGGCTGGTCCGGTCCCATTTCTTTTATTTTTTGTTTTTCAGCCAGTGGTCTTCTTTCAAACGGAGTTTGAAGAAGAGATTGCCGGTTTCTTTCGTGACGCCACGCCATTGTCAACTCGAATCTCACTGCGCCGTTGGGTGTGGTCACGCACTGCCGCGACCACCTAACTCATGTTATTCTCCGATGGGCGAGAGGCAAAGCGCCCATCAGAGAATTATTACTGCGCCATCACTGATTGGTTGAATTGATCACATTTAGTGACGTTTTTATAGCATATCAGAGCTCCATTGGTTAGATAGTGAGCGCCCTTTTCGGCGCCCGAGCATAAAACTACCATAGACTGTAAAAAGAAAACTACACATTTATGATGTTATGCGGCACATGATGAAGCTGGTAGACAAAAAGACCCTCCCCACCCTCTCCCTCATTCTAGTGTGAAAACACGTACAGAAGAAAGTCATGTTTTTTTCAAACTGAATTATTTATTTATTTATTTTTTTAACTTGGTAGGAGGGGCGGCGCCCCAGCGCCCATAATAGATCAGCCGCTACTGTTCATGTGCTAAATAAAGAATGTTTATCCCTTTTTACAATTTATGTATTGTTTATTGTGTTTTATAATACAAAAAATAGATTAATCAAAAAATTTTGTTTATACAAAACATTGCAAGATTATTTAAAAAAATGTATAGATTAATTGATTAATCAAAAAAATATTAATAGATAATCGTTAGTTGCAGCTCATTGACTGCTACACCTCCTCTGTATTGGATTATATTAATACCACCATTGACAGTGTTACAACCCAGAAACAGATCACCACATACCCAAATCAGAAGCCATGGATGAATCAGGAAGTGCGACTCCTGTTGAAGACACGCAATACTGCCTTCAGATCAGGAGATGCACAAGCCTACAGCACATCCAGAGCAAACCTGAAGAGGGGCATCAAAAAGGCCAAGCACTGCTACAA
>CM044558.2:1278259-1370759 GCA_024416835.2 Perccottus glenii
GCAACAAATAGCAGTTTATAAAAAGTTCAAATATAGAGTCAAACAGAATTACATGAACATAAACATCCAGAACAGTTTAGTAGTTTTTTAGAGTGTGGGACCTCTCATAAAGCACAGCACACAGCCATCACTTTTATTACAATCGCTGCTTTGATTAGCGCATTTGCGCTGACTATGTTTACCCCTGCCTCTCCCTCCTCGACTGGGTAAAGTGTCAGGATGACCAACACGTATTTGTCCCAAACAGCTGTCAATAGAAGCCGCATTATTCCCGACACCCCCGTCACTACCGCGGCCATGGCAGTACACCCGCCCCGGCTTCTATCACCTGTGCTAAAGGTAAAGCTGCAGGTGCTACGCGCTCACGGCTTCCTTCCCAACCTCCCCTTCACTACCGCGGCCAGAGCGACTAGTTTCCTACCGTTTCTTTCACTGATGTTTGGCAAAATGGGAAAAACAGCGTGTGCTTTATGAGAGACACTGAGAAAGGCACCAGCAGCGCCGCTGTCCAAGTTACACACACACTCACTCTCGCTCATTCTCACTTTCACTGCTGAAAAGACTCTAAAGGTAGATGTTCTCCTCAGAATCAGAGTCAGCCATTACTAATACCAAAGCTTCATCACAGGTGTATTTTTTATTTGTTATTTTCATGTTTATCAGCTCGCGTGTAGAGAATGAGGCTTCTATTGAGCCGGTCCTGACACTCCCACTGAGACGCGTCTTTGAGGTCTTCTTCTACAATTGTTTTTAATGGCAACACATGGTAATAGTGGACTAGAAACAAAGTACAGGGTGTCTGACATCTGGTGGAAGGGAGTGGAAGCATAATTTAGCACATAAACCGGAAGTAGCGGCTGTTTTTTCCTGTTAAGTTGCTTTTTTTTTTATGACGGTATTGAAACTGATACCGTTGCTATCTTTAGATCCCACGGTATACCATATTACCGCCCAAGCCTACTGCTTACTGCCTCCTCAACCAGGTTCCAGATAAGCGGAAGAGGAGAGGCGGTCTACAAAGACTGAATACCCAAAGAAAATCCTAGTACAGTAACTAATTAAATAAATGCATTTTTTTTTTTGCTAACCATGAATGAAATAAATCCATAATGAGCAAGCTGGCTTTTTTACACCAATCATAACTGGCAGTGTTTAGGTTAACTGTCCACACGGCGCTTGCTCGTCCTGTTCCTGGGGCGAATCCGGACCTCAAGAGGATTTGAGTTGGACCACAAGACATTTTACAGAGTGAAGTGAGGACGTCTAATAATGTGGTGAGTTGTGCATTTGACTGTTAACTTCTTTATTCTATCGTAAGTTACTTAACTCGTTTGTCTTGTATATTTAAATATGGGAGACTCCTAATTTAAACTCGAGAACGATACGAGTAATTAGCTCGTTTAGTGGAACCTAACATATGTTAATTTGGGTGATTAAAATTATTGCATCTTTGACAAATGACAAAGACAAGTATTTCTTGAACAAAACAAATATGTTAAATGGATTGTATTTAACATAAACATAAACATTAAAACATTGTATTTAAAACATCTAAAACATTTAAGAAGGAGCATTAAGAGGCATAATATGCAAGATTTCAGGCTGATGTTATTAAACAATCGGGTCCTGAGCCTTATCCTTTCTGTCAAATTCAGTTTTATTGTGGCTTTTTAATCTACTTATTCTACTTGACTTTGTTTGATATTTGATTCATTTTCTTTCTTCTGTGGGCTGTGTCACTCAGAAACATCCCTCCTCATGTAAACAAAGGAAGAAATAGGACACTGGATTAGGTGTGGAATAAATTCGATTTAACTTAAAAGTATATTTAAACACATATCTTTTAATAAATATTTTTCCGAAACCCCTCGCGGTGAGGAGCGTGCAGACAGGTGGACAGAAGGATGGCTGGTGGTGGGAGACACTAACCTTGAAACTACAGAGCTGCATCAGCATAATAAGTAGTCAACCCAAAGCCGAGCAAAACCTGTGGAAGCAGCAGCAGAGGGGTTACAAACACTCAACACAAAGAGCAAGTGAAGGCAGCAGGACACACAAATCATATTTTTGTAATTTAGTCCCATTTAGTTTGAGTACACAGGTGGACAAACAATAGAAACTGACAACAAAATTCAGCAAATGTTAAGCACACACAACATATCGATGTGTTCCCATGTGCAACACAGATGGTAACATGGTCAGCAGTGAGGCAGGGCCTGATGAAGAAAGATGTGTGTCAGGGATAGACTGAACAGAAGTGTGTATGCAACAATCAGCATCTCTATACAATTTAATATGCAATAAATGGCAGAAATGATTGTGATAATGTTGTAAAAAAAATATGCAATAATTTGCAACTATTTCAAAAGCATGCCACACTATGTACATCCATCTTGATAATGTAAATAAACAAGTCATCACGAATCTGACCTGTCTGCCCCATTCACCTGCATGCTACTTTATAAACACTATAATTGGACTGAATATGACGTGATGATTCAGAGAGGTCAGTGCAACCGGTTTGGGTGCGTTAGATTTGGGGTTTGAATCCCCTGGGGAGAAATTCCAGCAACAGTCCCAGTCTGTAAAGGTACCAATGGAGAGGGTTGCGTCAGAAAGGGCTTCCAGCGTAAAAACATTGCCATGCTACTCATGCAAACTACTTTGCTGTGGCCACTCCCGGATGGGGCACTTACTGTTTAGCTATACAGTGTGTACAAACAATCCCCTCTCATAGTAAACAGGCTCTCCATCACTTAGGTCTGGTGTTCAACGGGTCATAATGCAAAAGAAAAGTTAGAATGTATCTGGAAATGGTTGTGGTGGACAATATGGATGAGAGAAGACAATGATCCTGTCCCATTTTACAAACTGCTTACCTATCTGGTCACACGCCAGTTCTACATCTCTAAAACCCCTGCAGTCAATATACAAACGAACAATAAAAAACAAACTTTTACCATCATTGTCCAATACTGCAAAAATATAAACTACTTAGCTGTAAAACATGGTCAAATACTCAAAACTATACAAGATAACTATACAAGATCATTCATGGTCTATCATCCCCTCCACTTTAGACAGTTCATTCACATCCGTACAGCTGATCACAGCAGAACCAGAGGAGCAGCGAGAGGACATTGTATCATACCCTTTAGGAAAAGGACTTTTGGTCAATCCACCTTCTCGATCTCTGCAGCTACTGAATAGAATCATACACCCTCCACCATCCGAAATCTAAACACCTCCCACACATTTAAGATACAGCTGAAGAAATGGCTTATTGACGACCAGCGCTGTGAGCACTGACTCTTCCTCTCTCTGCTCCTGCTGGCCTCTTGCCCCGTGTCCTGTCCCGTCTCTGATGTTCGATTGTTGTGTAGGCTGTGTTTGTCTGTGATGACTGATTGTTTTGTCTGTCGCACTATTTCTTTGTAATATTTTGTAACTAAACATTTTTATTCCTTTTGTTTTAGCCTGACTTTTAACATCTGTCATGGGACTACAGATGAAAAATTGCCTGTTGGCTAACTCTGGCATATTTACAGTTTTCTTTCTGTCTATCAATATGCACTGTCCCTGAAATAAAAAATTTAAAAAAACTGCTATGGTTTTGGTTTGACAGTCCTAGTAACTTTCACACACTTTTAAAAATGCAAACCAATTAATAGATCGAACTGTTGTACAGTACCAGTGCTACACCACTGCCATGTTTTGCTGCTGCAGTCTCTCTCTCACTGTCCACAATCCCAAATGACCTGGATGCAGCTCCAGTCTGTAACAGGATGCCTGGAGTGCCCTCACCACAGCTAATATTTCTGTGTTAAACCACTTAAATCCTCAATCTGTACTTTGTGATCAATACATCCTAATACACTCCTTTTCACTGACTCTACACTAAGATGGCCCATGGCAAATGACCTGGACCATGGAAATGTAATTCTTAAAGAACAAACTAAACCAAGCTACAAGACTCAGTGTCAATATGCCTAAACTGCTCTTCACTGAATTAAAAGTGCCATCAAAGAATGCTCAGTACCACTCAGTCTAACACAGACTATACAAGTATAAAACAGAGAAAAAACGTGTTGGAGATACAAAGCACTGCATTTTGACTGTTCTACAATACCTAGTCAGCTACGTATTGTTCAACGTTCAAAGTCACCGTTCACTGCAGACACAGCTGCAACGGCGCAGAGCATACACTGTTTGAAGCAGGAGCCTCAAAATTTAACCAATAAAATTACAAAATAGAAAACAAATAAAATTCATTGACTCACCATCAACACTTGATGTTTATTTGAACACAAAGTCAATCCTCTTTTCTTTCCTCAAGAAAAGTTAAATTACTCTGTTGCACAATTCATCCGTGGTTCCAACAATAAATAATTTTCTGTTGCCACAGAGGCTAATGCTGAAAGTCCAGTCTGTCTGTCGTATTTCTGGCATAAGTTGTCATTTGCTTTAGGGCCCGAGAATGTCTGCTCTATAAAATTATTTTAGATTGTGTATGTTGCTAGCTCCAGTGTTGCCAACTCCTCAGTCAGGAATTGGCTGTCCTAAAAGTAGCTAGAAGTTGATAAATGATGTCATTGCCTAATTTCCGTAGTTGTAATGGACGATGTAGGAGAGAGGAATATGTTTTCTGTTTGTTTGTTTTGTTTTTAACCATAAATGGCAGCTTTGTTATAAGGTTTTGCCTTTTGAGTACGATTTTGCGTTGCCATGTGTTATTTTACATCACTAAGTTTAGCACAGAAATTAGATAACAATTCAGGCAGTCTGCCCATGTATCATCACCAATAAATGGCTTCAACCAACGGCTCTGAGTCTGGCCCGGCCTAGTTCAGTCTACAGTTTAGACTGAGATTGTTTAGCCAACCAGATGTTTAGCTTATGCCTTCTGTCGCAGAGAGGCACAGTGCATGAGGTGAGTAAGTGACTAAGGCTGGGTGAGTCTCCAGGCTCATGATACATCCATGCTCTGGACACAGAGAGGTAAAAATCTCTTGCTCTGACTGCAGCTTTGGAGGGACTGTTACTATTGGGTCGTCTGTGAGTGATTTAGAACAGAGGAGGGGCCCACGGCAGCTCCCGCTGCTCGTTGAGGAAAAAAAAGGTTATGGCATCTGAGGTGTTTGCTTTCTTCAAGATGACCTGAGAACCTCCACAGACATGCTTGTTGAGAAGAGCAAAAACAAATTTCCTAAAGTCTCTAATAACACCAGAAAAAAAATCACTAGCTTTTTTGAAAAAGAGTTGCTAAAAGGGTCTGAAAAGTCACTAAATAAAGTGACAAAGTCACTAAGTACTGGCAATACTGGCTAGCTCTGTCTAGTAGGATACACTCTCTGACCAATCAAAAGACGTAAAAATGCTGACGTTATTGTAGCCCATGGCACTTGGTGAGCTACCCAACTCTAATTGCCCGCATTGTTTTTATTAACCCTGGCAACACATGGCTGAAATCTGATTGGATAAAAGCTCCAACATAAATATACATTGCTGGAAGCAGCGCAACCAAGAAAAATGTTATGCATTTGGGAATAAATAAATATAAATTAATGGAAATAAATAAATAACATGAAACCCAACTCTTTGATAACACAAGTCAGTGATTCTAATATTCTTCAAGCCAGAAGAGAAGGCCTTGCTAGCCCTCATGGCCCACCACTGACGAGTAGGGATGGGTATTGTTAAGGTTAACGGTACACTGTAAACCCGGATGCCCCGAATAATTAAAAGGTTTAAGTAGTAAATACTTAAAATCTGTTAAGTTGTTCAGCTAAATAAAAAATAATAATTTAGTGTAACTTTTACCTGGTTTTGATTAAGAAAAACTTTAATATTTTAATTGTTTCCTACAATTCTCAGTTTAATTTAACAATAATTAAAATGATAAATTTACATTTACTTAAATCACAGAATTTTGTAACTCCAAATTTGATATATAAATATAGATAAATACTGAATATTTTCTGTAATTTAACTTAATGACCACTGCTTAATTTGTCCAGTTTTAAAATGTCATATGCATGTATATTTAACCATCCAATAATAATAAATAATAATAATAATTATAATAATATACAGTCCAAATGTAATATTTTGTTAATTTTCCATGGGTTTGTACATAAAAAATATATATATATATATATTTTTCAGCAGACCTGAATTTTAGGCAAAGTTTTCATTAACTTTCAGTTTGATTTGTGATCAAACTGCAGACAAATATATGGTTAGGACCTAATTAAGGCTGAACCGTGTTTAATTTGAAAATTTTATGCGCTTCCTGTCTATCAGTTGAGCTTGCACACTTCCGGTCTAACTGTCGCGCTCATAGAGCGGGAGAAAAGATTTGCCCAGGCGTGTTGGTGGAGTCAAGTTCCTAAATTCTTTGGAAAAAAAGGACACATTTTTTTTCAAGCGGTTGATGGAGTAAATGTAAGTAATTATACATATGTTTATTTATGCACGTCTTTTATTTAAAGACATTTAATGTTGCATGCCATGGTATGTGTAAGAGCTAACCTAGCTAACAAAAGTGAGCAAGGCATTCAACACCTGGCATGTCTCAGACGTTGGGGTTCATGTAAATAATATAAGAAAAACACCTAAGCCCCTTGTTGTGTGTTTTGTGCCAACTGTCCTTGATTTAGAGAACTAAACGCTTTTCTTGTGCTCCTCCGTGAATTGTCCACATGATAGACTGAGCCATGCAGCTACCAGACAGGCAAGTCATGCACACGCGACATTTTACCATCTACAGAAAATAATACTAAGCAGGAACATGTGTGATAGGAATTGGATTTACGGTGTTTAGATCACCTTTCTATTAAATAATTGCCTGCTGAGAAATCTACGTTAGAATTTCTTTCTAGTGAGCCATCACTCCAGGCGCACCTTGTGTCAGCTTAAGCCACTGTTATTTTTTTTTAATGTGGCGTGAATACTACGTTGATACTATTTCTACCACTGCTTAACTGTGGCGTTTGCGGCGCTGCGTGCACTGCACTTGAATGCACTCAAGCAGTTCCCCAAGCCGGTTTGGGAGCGTGCATGGCTCCGTCTGTTATGTGGATCCGTGTGTCCGTCCCACAAAGACAGAAAAAAAGTTTCTATAGTTAGTCTATGCTTTTAACATTGGATCATTTTAGCGCGAAATACTGTAGCTCCTATATTTTTGTGGTTTAGTGGTGTTTCCGATGTATGGTCATTGTCTTTTTAAAACAACTCCAAATCAATTAAAAAAAGATATGTCTTAATTTTAGATAGAGCTGTACAAGTAGGTGAGCTGGCAGCGCATGCACGTGTTAAAACATGTGCGTCTGAACCTTCCCGCTTCATTAATAGCTACCGTCTGAAGCATTTTGGATGTTTATGAAAGGAAAATTTAAGGCAAGCAGTATTTAAGGTTTGTCACACGAAAGTTTGCTAAGTTGGCAGATCTAGCCCACTACCTTGCCTATATGAAGACTGCATTTGCACATTTCAGACACTGCACTGAGTACACATTTGTCAAGGAACCATACAGTGGAAAAAAGAAGCGCAGGATGTTGTCAGGAACTTGTTACATTCAAGTGCACACTATGCCCTTTTCAGCACCCTTTTTCTGAATCTGCAGTCCTTAATCACATAAGAACACACTTAAAAAAACATGAAACAGTGGTTTGTCCATTTAAAGACTGTAACTACACAACAAATGTATATTCCTCATTCGGTTCTCACAAGAGTAGAGTGCACATTGCCAGTCTTACATCAGATTCTTGTAATGACATTGTCACAGTGCATACTGAGACTCTCCAAACAACTTCCTCTGTCAGTATCGATTTGCACGAAGTCTGTTCAGGTCAAAGCTCAGAAATGGTTGATGAGCAATGTGATAGTTTGAGTCTTAAGAGACGGCTTACATTTAACATTGCTTCTTTATTTCTTAAGATGCAGACTATTCTTCATGTCTCAAACACAGCTGCACAAGAAATAGTGGCACAGTTAAACCAAATATTCTCTCTTTCTCAGCCACTGATCAAAGAGGCAATTAATGATACGCTACAGAGACATGGTCACAATGTTACAGACTCTGTACTGAGTGAAATTGTCAATGCTGTCATGGAGTCAAATGTTGTGTTTAGTGCAACTGACAAAGGTGCAGAGTTGTCTTCATGTAAGCAAAGAAAGACATTTATAGAACAGAACTACCCACTTGTAAAGCCAATAGAGTACTATTTGGATCCACCTGGTCATACCATCATGTATATTACAATACTTCAAATGATTCAGGAATTATTCAAACACACAGACATTCTTAGCAAAATATGTGAAATAAACAATAAACCTGGTCATTATGTATCATATTGCGATGGCTCTCATTTCCAAGAAAATGAGTTATTTCAAACAGAAGGTCTAAAATTAGCAATCCGGCTATATATTGATGACCTTGAAATAGCCAACCCACTTGGTACCTCACGCAACATTCACAAACTTTGTGCAGTATACTGGGTTCTAGGAAATCTGCCACCCAAATACCAATCAGCCATGCATGTTATACAACTGGCTGTGCTTGCTAAAGTGGCAGATCTGAAGAAATACGGGTATGCAGCTGTACCTGCTCCTTTGGTGCATGATATTCAAATACTTGAACAGGATGGTGTGTTTATTGAGTGTCTTGGTCAAAATGTGAAGGGGACCATCTTATGTGTGTCTGCAGACAACCTGGCTGCTCATGGATTAGGTGGCTTTTTAGAGTCATTCAGGGGAGGCTATGTGTATGGCCACAAGTGAACAGTTTCAAGAAACTGAAGTTAAAGTGGGGGGGTTTGTTCCTAGAAATAAAGCCACTCATGACCTTCATGTAAAAAATGTCATGGAAAATGATCCTCCAACCAGTCAGTTTGGTTTTAAAGGCAGTTGTGTCTTTTGTGAGTCACTGCAGTACTTCCACACCATTACAGGCTTTCCTCCAGATCTACTACATGATCTTTTGGAGGGCATTGTTCCTGTTGAACTTGCTCTTTGCATTAAAGAGATGATTCGTCTTAAACACTTCTCTTTGGAATATTTAAACCAAAAGATTATGTCATTCCCATATGAGCACACTGATAAACTAAATCGACCTCAACCAATTCAGAAAAACTGTATGACTCGGGGAACAATTGGAGGCAATGCACATGAAAATGCCGCTCTGCTCAGACTACTTCCTCTACTTGTTGGCAGAAAAGTACCAGAAGGTGATGCTGCATGGGCAGTTTTGATGGAGTTAAAGGAATTGGTTGAGTTGACTTTGTGTCCATTGTTTACTCAAGAAATGTTGGCTTATTTTGCAAGCAAAATCAGTGACCACAGACAGATATTGAAAGAAACTTTCCCTGAGTTTAGGCTTCGTCCTAAACATCACTATGTGGAGCATTATCCAAGTTTAGTTAAGTGTTTTGGGCCCCTAGTGCATGTTTGGACCATGCGATTTGAGGCCAAACATCGCTTTTTTAAGAGAGTTGTGCGTGACTCCCAAAACTTCAAGAATATTTTGAAAACATTGGCAAGCCAACATCAATACATGATGGCATATCACATTAGTGCACCTTCATTTTTCATGCCCAAAACACAAACATCCAGGGTTGACTCTGTTTTGGTGTCAGCTCTTCCTGAAGTTGCTCAGGCTTACATTAGGGGACAAACAGCTGCTGATACAATCTACAATACAAAATATGTAACCATTGATGGCACAGACTATGCAATTGGAATGTTTGTGTCAGTTGGAGCCTGTAGTGGACTCTCCAAATTTTATAAAATCGCACAGATCTACCTTCTGAATAACAATGTTTGTTTTCTTTGTTGTGATTATGACTCCTGGTATGTAGAACACCTTCGGTTCTACGAACTGACAGCCACACAAAGACCCCTAGCCATCCACCTGCATTCCGAGTTCAACGATACAGTCCCACTCATTGCTTACAAGATAGAGGGCTTGCTGCTGCTGACTCCAAAGAGGTTCATAAAAGTCTAACAGGATTAAAGAAACTCCATTGGTAAGTTATTGACTACAGACCTATCATTCAGCTAAGCTCTTGACTGTAATCCATCACATAGCTCATAACATTGACACTGGATATTTCAGACATAAAACTTTACGTTTGTTTAGGCAAAAATTTATTCTTTCTTATAAATAGGAATGGTCCTATAGCTACTGAATAAATTATACTGAAAATCCATCCACTATTCTCCCCTGTCTCAGATCTATTAACAAAGTATACCATCTAAGTGAACTTTACCTTTGTTTCCAAATATCCAAAGAAAATTCCAAAAGATACGGCAGTGGGCAAAATAGCAATGTTATGTAACTTTTTTAAACCGCAGGCCCCTCAGGGCACGTTTGTTTGTAGCTCTTTTGGATATTTTTCTTTTATTATTATGGTGATCATTACTATCTGTTTTTCTGGTGCACCATGTTAAGAGAGTTATTCCCACCGTTTAATGTAGCCGTCCCAACTTTCAAAATAACTGAGGATATTTATTTCAAGCTAAAAAGTCACATTCTGTTTTACCTAACACAGCACAATGTTTGAATGGGTGTATTGTATCAGTCAGTTCAGTTTATTTTATTTTTTTACCAAAACAATTTCTAGAGAATCCTAACTGCAAATTACCTCAATTGTGTTTTTGTTGCAGCAATGGCATTATCGAGCCAGACAACGTTAGAAAATTAAACCTCAGTTCTCGGCCAGCTTCAGTTGAGGCCCTTATTGATATTCTAAAAGAGCAACTGGATTTGGACCTCAACTTCAGTTTGCAATATGAAGATCCGGACTTTGATGGAAAACTTACTTCTCTGTTTGACATTGGGGAGTTACCTGATAAAGCAGTTGTTCATATAATTCCTACAAAAGATTCAAGCTCTCTCGCATCTACAGAAATACTGTCGGACATGTCCTCCCCAGAACGTCTAAGCCGATGGCCTCGAGGTCCTTTTCCAGTTCCCACATTTGCATTTGATGTTGACCTAACACTAAACAATGCCAATCAACAATACGAAATGACTGGCAAACAACTACAGTGTACGAGGGACCAGAAGCATGACATTCTCGAAAAGCTTGCAACTACAGTCTTTGGCTTTAAGGCTTATCCAAGCGACAAAGACATTGCATCGGTAGCTGAGGCTCTTGTTGCAAAACATCCTTGTTTGAGAGAAGAAGGATCTGAGAGTGGCTGTGAGCACTGGAAAAACAGTCTTGCTTTTAAAATGTCAAACTACAGGAACAAGCTCAGGCGGGCTGGATGTCTGGAGGTTGCTGTAAATTCTGGCAAAAAAAGCAAAAGAAACCCCACAAATGAGCCTTCACACTTTAACATAAAAAAACCGAGAAGGGCGGAAATAAACTTCTTGCCCAATTTTCCAAAAGGAGAGGATCCCTCAAGTCTGGAAAATATGAGGCTAGCCATAGTTGACGAAATGAAAAAGACGCAGAGAAACCAACCCCTTATCAGCAAGATGATGCAATGCACATTTGCCTTGCGGCGACAGACCATAGTGATGTCCAGCCCACCAGTGAAAGAGTTTATGGACCTCTGGCCTGCTCTTCAGATGGAGTCTGAGGTAATCTATATTCCTTCTCCCATTTAGACATTTTTTATGTCTTTAAGTTTGGCTTAATTTTGCATATTTCAATGATTAAAAAAATATTAATAATTAATTATTTTTTATTTATTAATTTATAGGTGTATGCAGAGTTCCATCGGATAACTAACCAAAACCTTCCCAACAAATTCTATGCTGAGCTTGATCGACATACTCCTCGTCTGATGGCCTTATTCCGTCAGAAGGCGTCCAAAACTGGGAAAGCTGCAGATAGTTTGGCTGAAATTTTTAAAATTCACGATGAACAGGTAATAATTAATCAAAGCTAGATCATGAATTTAACTTTTTTTTTTTTTCTGTTTTAAAACAGATTACAGATTTGTGTATATTTGCCAGGTGTATATTTTTGTAATAAGGAATTGATTGAAAATGTTTACATATGACAATTGGTAAAATTGGAACAGTATTTACATACTCACACCATCATACAAAATCTTTTTTAGGAACTGCATGACATCCATACCAGGCGGACCACTGTTCTTCGTGCCCTTCCGGTGTATTTACATGAAGAGGCCTCTGGCTTTTTTAGAACATGCTTGGTAAGTGTGCAAGTAGATAGTAGTAAAAAGAAATGCAATTTATCAACCATTTAAAGTAACTATATTATATGAACCCCAAATTTATTTTAATTCTGCTCTGACAAGATGACCAACCCTTTTTGACACAACAGGGGTGTCCCTGTTACTACTGAAGTAACTAAATAACACTTAAAGCTTAAAGCTACTTTAAAGTGGCACTGCCTAACTTTTAGCTAGTGGCATTATATAACTTGACAATAAACATTCTGGTATTGATTTAATAGTTCTTAGACAAACTGATTCGTAGAATCCTGCCTATGTAAATGACACAGTGCTCCCATAGCTGGATAGGAAACTCTGGTATAAATTATATAATTGCCAGCGGGACAGACCTCTCCTGAGAGCTCAAACAGGGAGAGCAGACATTGGTCGATACACTGGACCCTACAGAGTTGTATTTGTACAAAATACACCAAAAAAACCCAAACACTGTTGGGGTGTCTGCCCTCTCTAGTGGCTAAAAGTAATGGCAGTGCTAGTTAATTATTTTTGATGATTCGTATCCTACTTCTTTGCATCAACAATAACCTGGGTGTGTGGTGGATGTGATTTGATATCATGTTTCACAAAATATAATATTGTTACAGGAAGAAGATACAGAAGAGCCAAATTTTGGGCATGCAACCGTGGCACTCCTGACAACAGTTACTGACAACAACATGGCCTTAGTTCATTACCAGCCCCAGAAGATTTCAATCATCCTTGAGGGTGAAGTAGTGACCAGCTTCCCGAGACTTGCTGATGCTTTTCTGGTAATGTTTGGCTTATTATATGCACTGCATCTCAGCTACCCGAAAGAAATGATTGGCACTTTTGAGTTTACCCAGAAAATTTTACTTGGTTTGGATGAAGGTAAGCTTTCACCCAAACTTCGAACCATCAAGAATGACTTACTGATTAAAGTCTGAAAAGTTATGATGTAAGCTGTGTTTTTATTTTTTTCTCAAAGATTTTATCCAGCTGCTGTTTTGTTTCAGAAGGTTTATCCAGCTGATGTTTCATTTCAGAGGTTTTATCTATATCTATAGAGCACCCTACTTCTTCTTTTATTCTTTGTCTGAATCACAGTTCACTAGGCTGTTATCATTGACACTGGTTGCTATAGAAAAAGTTAACATCTTAACTCAATGCTTTTCTACAGTTTCATTTGTATTACTATAATTTGTATTACTATAGGTTAATGTACAGATGTTGCATTTTTGCCTAAATTCGTGCTGTTATCTCATCTCCTGGAGGTATAGAGGTGTATGAATCACACAGTAAGACTCAATGTCAGGGAGCCAAATGCGGCCCTTTTGTGTAGTTTTATTTGAAACAATTTTTGCGGCAGTTTGAGTTTGATGCCACTGTAGGCAATTGTTTGTGATGATCAATGTTTGTGAAAAGACATGGTTAAAATGTCAACAGCAACAAATAAATATTGATTAAAAACAAAGGTGACGTTTCTATTAATAGCTTTCTTTAAATAATTGCAATTTTGGGAAATTGCAATGATTTGGGAAAAGTAATATTGAAAGTATTTAAATTAATTGAATTTTTTAGTTTTTTTTAATCAAACATTTTGAGGCAACTGATTGCCTCAAAATTTTTGAGTTCTGGTAACTTATATGGGTTTACAGTACACTTAATATTGATAGCTTTCTCTAATTAATTGCAATAATTTTGGGAAATGAAATTCGAAAGTAATATGTAATTAAAATATTTAAGATTGCTTACTAATAATGTTAATTTTGTGTAAATGAAACAGTACATTTTCCAGAAACTAAAGCTTTTAAGTTACATAAATTATAATTTTTAATTTAACAAAAGTCAAAATGTACATGTACTGTAAAATTAAAAATTTTAACTTTTATATTAATTAAAACTTTAACTTTATCAAATCAAAAATTTTGAGGCAACTGATTGCCTCAAAATTATTGAGTTCTGGTAACTTATTCGGGTTTACAGTGTATTACTACTCTTACCGATACTGCTTAACGGTCCGGTACTTTAACGGTATTCTTATCGGTACTTTGTGTGTGTGTGTGTGTGTGTGTGTGTGTGTGTGTGTGTGTGTGTGTGTGTGTGTTTTTTAAGAACAAGTTGAGAACAGAATTAACATTTATTTTTTTTAATGTAAAATTAATAAAACAATTATTTGTAGTGCAAGAAACAGCCATGTTTGAACAAATAGCTATTATACAAAAAACAAATGAATGCAAAACAAATGAATTTATTTATATTTTTCTGCTAAAGAACATACAGTGGTACA
Source organism: Perccottus glenii (assembly GCA_024416835.2). Classification (NCBI taxonomy): domain Eukaryota; kingdom Metazoa; phylum Chordata; class Actinopteri; order Gobiiformes; family Odontobutidae; genus Perccottus; species Perccottus glenii. The sequence goes on from CM044558.2 coordinate 1,292,721, forward strand.
AATGTTGATTTCATTCTCTCATTTTTCTCAAAAGAAATCAACAGAATTTCTACATAAGGTTAACAAACCAGGGAGATTTTACATTTATTTTAAATGACGTGAACAACGTTGATTCAACATGATTTTAGCATACATACCAGACGTAGATGGGGCAACAACCAGAGACGAGGTAGCTAGGCAGTCGAAAACTTTGCATTTCTCTGTCTGCACATAATGCACTTTTGAAAGGTGCTTAGACAGATTGCTTGTGTTTCCGCCCCTTACATGCAAACATTTTGTTGCACTTATGACAACGAGCGTTGTCTGCATCAACTCTAGAGAAGCTCTCTCCGCCATCGTCAGTCTTTGTATTAGCGGGAGTTTTTGTACTGTTGTGCGTGTGCGTGTGCCGCACTCGTTCTTGTGTTGTGTGTGTGACTGACAGACAGCCTCCGCGGAGCGCATGAGAGATCTCACAGACAAACGTCTTAATATGATCGCACATTAGAAATGTTTGGTGAGATAAAATGTGCACAATAACATTATTAAGCAAAAATACATAGTACATTAATTTTTTCCCCTCCAGTACCGAAAGCAGAACCGATAGCGTCAGATCTTACTGATACTACGGTCTTTCATAATTTATCCCCGGGGACAGTTTAATACCGTGTTTCGGTCAACAACCAAAGACCAGCCCAGAAGGCCTCTATAGAGATAGGAAAGAAGAAGTTAAAATAGTTAATTAAATTAATATTAAATTAAAATTTATTTACATTCCATTGGGGCAGAGTGGTTATCACTCCTGCCTCACAGCAAGAAGGTTGTGAGTTGAAACTCCGGCCGACTCAAACATTCTTGGCCAACAGAAAGTTGAATGTTGGGGCGCTGTGGCTCAGTCGTAGTGCGGTCATCCTATAACCGGAAGGTTGGCGGTGCCACTGCAATGGTGTATGAAAGTGTAAGAATTAGAGTTGTGACGTTCGCGGACGAACCGATTCTTTTGAACGGCTCCCAAACATGAACGATGGGAGCCGAGTCGCGGCTGGAGGGGAGCCGTTCTTTCTGTCGTTCTTTTTTCCTATGCGTGTCTCACACAGATGCACACAAATGAGCTCCTCCGCGATACAGAACAGTTATGGGGGGAGGGGCGCACCCAGCGCAGGCCGACCCTTTATAGCGTGATGATATTAGTTATTAGTTGTGCACGCATCCTTCATGAGTACTTCATTGCAGCCCACTTTGTTATTGTTCATTGACTTGAAGGGGCTGATGTCCTATTTGCAAAGTTTACAGTAGTAATAGTATGTAGACATTTCCATTTTATTTATTCTAATTTTATCTACTTTAAATATTTGTTGTTTTCTATCAAAATGTTCTTGTGTGATAATGTTCTTGTGTGGAAGTCATTGCAGCCGGCTTTGTTTTTGATGTTTATTTGTGAGTAGGTATTGTATGAATAACACAAGTCAACGTAGCTTTACACACACACACACACACAAACTTTGTACTAAATGTAAATCCAAAATAGTGATGTCACTGTCTAAGCAGAGGGATTTGTGCAACCCTATGGAATATAGTCCAGACATGACAAATGAGGTAATAATCAATATTTCAGAATAATTCAAACTCAGATATTGGTGTGTGATATCTGAGTTTTAATTTAATATTTAATATTATTTGACTACAAATCTCACCTCATCATTGCTCCCAGTGATTATGCAGGATAAACTGAGATGCCCCCAAGCTGGCTTCTTAAAACTGACTAAATATTTAAAAAGAGCCAAAGAGCCGTTCAAAAGAACGGCTCTTTGAAAGGAACGGATCGCGAAGATCCGGATCCCCTCAAAGAGCCATAAATCCCATCACTAGTAAGAATGTTTGGTGGTGGTCGGAGAGGCTAAAGGCACAACATGGCTTCAACATCTCCAGTCGGCCCCAGGGCAGCTGTGGCTACAGACATAACCACCACCAGTATGTGACTGTGGAGTTAATGAATAATGGATGGTCTGTAAGTGCTTTGAGTCCCTTGGTCCCTTGGGAAAAATGCGCAATATAAATCTAATTCATTATTATTATTATTAGTCCCAAGCCGGTGGTGACCGGGAGGGCCTATTGTTTTTGTTTGGATTATTTTATTATTTCATTTTTTCTTTATTATTTTTTTTTTCTGCAAAATGATCCTAAATTTGACCCAGTAAACATGGACGAAAAGTCATTTTTATTGGTCCCAGACTTCAAGACTATTGGTCCCCGCCGAAAAAAAACCAAAAAATGACTCAGTGGCGACCCCTAGAAAAGTCAAAATACATTAGACCTATGGAAAATGAAAGTAAATTTTTCCAATGTAGAAATACAGAACTTAGTACATCCATAGAACACCTCAGGGCAAACAGAAAAGTAAATGACAGTCACACCCTAAACTCAACAGGAAGTCCACCATGTGGGGTGAAAAGCGCGGCCACTAAAATCGCACCCCTTGCGCAAAAAGATGCAAATCATTGTGTTTTAATCTAAATGGCCCCAAATTTGGTGAGTATCATCTAGACACATGTGCCAACCAAAGTTGTGACTTTGTTTATGATATCTTATCTGGTATGGGTGTGGCAAGCCTGTAACGAGGTGGCCATTTTTGTGAAAATAAAATGTCTCTTAACTCTCAAACGCCTTCTCGGATCGAGTTGGACCCAAAAAGGCGTTTGTGCACATTCATGACCTGAACACAAAGATATGTAAATAAAAGGGTTATCTTTAGAAATGGCTCTCCAGCGCCCCCTACAAACTTATAATGGGACCCAAGAATTTAGTTTGTCATAGAGACATGAAATTTGGTACACACATCTCTTATGTCATGATGAGCATAAAAGCCAATGACAACCACCCCCTATCTATAAATGTGTTGCCATAGCAACGTCCCAAATATGTGGAAAAAGTCAATTGGAAGTGAAAATTTTAGTTTGTCGTAGGCAAATGAAACTTGGTACACACATCCAGCATGGGCTTATGAACAAAAAAGCCAATGGGGACCACACCCTATCACAAACGGGAAGGCGGCCAATTTAAATTGAAGATGTGAACCGACTTAGAATGCACCTCTCTTTTAAAAAACAACAAAAAATAGCTGCTTCATTCCACAGACACCAAACTTGGGCAAAATGAGCTAAACACATGTGTGCTCAATAGACAGGCGTTTTTCCTGACGTTTTTGCTCGAGTTATATTTTTTTTAATTATAATTTTTCTGTAAAATGATCCTCAATTTGATCCAGTAAACATGCAACTAAAGGTCAAATTTATTGGCCCCAAAATTCAAGCCCGGCAAAAAATGTATGTATTTGAAGTCCCCGAGAAAAACGTATGAAAAATGACTCAGTGGCGACCCCTGGAAAATGAAAATACATTGTGTCTATGGAAAGTGAAAGTAATTTTTTTCAAATGTAGCAATACAAAACTTGGTACATCCATAGGACACCTCAGGGCAAACAGAAAAGTTTATTACAGCCATACCGTAAACTCAACAGGAAATCTACTATGTTGGGTGGAATGCGTGACCACCTAAATTGCACCCCTTGTGTCTAAAGGCTTTTCATCTAAACAGCTCCAAATTTAGTGAGTATCATCTAGACACGTGCCAAAAAAATTATCAATTTGTTTTTTGATACATTTGTGGCTGTGGTCGTAATGAGTCTGTGAAGAGGCAGCCATTTCTTTGGGAAATAAATGCCATTTCCCAATTGCCAGGATCCTTCCTTTAGAGGAGGCCCCTCCAGAGCCAAGACTAGAGTCTTAGAAAACTCCTCAGAATCCTTTGGAACTTGTAAACTTGTACTTTTAGACAAGTAATATTTACATTTTGCCTTTTTAAACAGGGGGGTGCAGCGATTCGTGAGTCATCTCAAATCTCCAGCCAGTACTTTGTTTTTCTCGCCTTAGCCCAAGCATAATCTATTATTTTCAAAGGTTCAGACAGCTCCCAGGAAAACCAGGGATTGTGGAGACCTTTAACTCTAAATTACAAGGTGGTGTAGCAGGCCCCAGCAGTAGCACAGGCCCGGTTATTTGACATTACCGTGAAGTTTACGCTTTAAAGCACGAAATGCACTCCTCCTGGACCAGAACCAGTCTGGGTTCAAGAGCGGTCATTCCACCGAAACTGCCCTGCTCTCAGTCATCGAAGCTCTGAGACTGGCAAAGGCAACATCCAAGTCATCTGTACTCATCTTACTGGATCTGTCTGCTGCTTTTGACACTGTTAATCATCACATCCTTCTGTCCTCTCTCAGGGCGATGGGTGTCTCTGGAATGGCGTTGCAATGGTTCAAGTCTTACCTCTCGGATAGGTCATTCAGAGTATCCTGGAGAAATAAGGTTTCTGAGTCCCAACATCTCAATACAGGGGTGCCACAGGGCTCAGTGCTTGGACCGCTACTCTTTTCCATATACATGACATCCCTTGGCTCTGTCATCCAGAAGCATGGCTTTTCCTATCACTGCTGCAGATGACACTCAACTCCACCTGTCATTTCAACCTGACGATCCGACGGTCTCTGCTCGCGTCTCGGCATGTCTGAGTGACATCTCACTTTGGATGAAGGACCATCACCTGCAGCTGAACCTTGCAAAAACAGAACTCCTTGTGATTCCGGCCAATCCAAAGACCCACCACATCCTCTCCATTCAACTAGGCCCATCAACCATTACACCGTCCAGCACTGCCAGAAATCTGGGAGTGGTAATTGATGATCAGCTAAACTTCACAAGTCATGTCGCCAGCACCACCCGGTCCTGTAGATTCATCCTCTACAACATTAGAAAAATTAGACCTTTCCTATCAGAGCACTCTACGCAAATTCTAGTCCAGGCTCTTGTCTTGTCCAAACTGGATTATTGCAATGCTCTACTGGCTGGACTCCCTGCCTGCACAACCAAACCTCTGCAGCTGATCCAGAATGCAGCGGCAAGAGTGGTCTTTAATGAACCGAAGAGAGCGCACGTATCTCCTCTATTCATTAGGTTACACTGGCTCCCGGTTGGCCGCATCAAGTTCAAAGCTATGCTCTTGGCCTACAAGACCACCACTGGTTCTGCACCCTCATATCTTCACTCACTAATACAGACCTACGTTCCTACCAGATCCCTGCGCTCTGCAAATGAACAACGCCTGGTGGTACCGCCCCAAAAAGGTAAAAATCACTCTCACGTCTTCTCTGGCTCTGTTCCACATTGGTGGAATGATCTACCTGCTGCTACAAGATCAGCAGATTCTGTAGCCATCTTTAAAAAACACCTGAAAACACATCTTGTCCGTCAACACTTGACTGACAAACACTGAGTTCTACTTCCTTTCTATCGATTCCTTTCTTTAAAAAAAAAAAAAAAAAAAAACAATTCTCTTATCCTTAGCATTGTATACTGCGCTGGGTTTAAACTGACTAGTTTTTTGTGCACTTATGCTTTTTGTACCTTGTGTTGTTAAAATTGCTTCCATTGTTATCCTCACTTGTAAGTCGCTTTGGATAAAAGCGTCTGCTAAATGACTAAATGTAAATGTAAATGTGTCTCCGCGGTCTCAAGGGAGGCGAGGGCCTTTATCGCCGCTTGCGGCTTTAATTATTATTATTATTATTATTTCCTCTGGGTACTCCCCGGTCAAGCTTGGCAACTCTAAAATATCCCTAGTGAATGAATGTGAAAGTGAATGGTTGTCTGTCTCTTAGTTGATTTATGCAAATAAGCCCTGCAACCAACTGGCCACTGTCCAGGGCATAGGCAGACTTTGAGATCTTCGCCTGTGGAGCAAACATTTTTGCAAACATCAGTGTAACGTATTTTGAATAGGGGGTATTGAAAAACACTGCTACTATTGCTACTATTAATTAATAACCAATAATTAATGTATCTGATTAAATGTCCAGCTAAACATTACCTGATTTAACTACAGAGGCATAAGCACTGAGCTGCAGCGAGTGAATAGTTTGAAAAGATTTGTCTGGTGTCATTTAGCTGAGCCTTAACAACTCTCACATCAGGAGTCACTCTTCCCTTCCAGAACAGTCTGGTCCATCAGGTTTGGATTCAGGGGAAACTCCTCCCTCTAGAGATATAAGCCCACCTCTCTCACAGTTGATCTCAGAATTGATAAAGTCTCTTGGAATTAGAGACAAAACGTCTTCACCTTGAAAACTGAGTCCGGATGCTTTTACTTCAACCGTTTCTTTAAGATGACCTGGATGACTTAGAACCTCCACAGACATACAGTATTTGTCTAAAAATATCATTCTGACCTCTTGTCTAATAAGCAAAGTAAAGACTGCAAAGTTTGCTTTTAAAAGTACATTTATAACAAGTAAAAAAATATCATATTATTTTGCGATTAATCGTGAGTTAACTATGGACAATTATGTGATTAATTGTGATTAAATATTTTAATTGTTTGACAGTAGTATTTTTTTCTTTTCCTTTCCTGTATAGGCCTAGTTTGACTTTCCAACTTAGTTTTAGAAGATATGTAGGCCTACATAAGTAGACTTGTATCCTTAATCCGCATGACTTAAAACAAAAGAGGAAATTAATTATTTGTGTGTGTTAAGAGGATTTTAAAGATGGGAATCCCCACACAAAAAGGAGGAAGCCTCTCACAGCTAACGCCATATGTTCGCCTAACCAAACCATGGGATGATGTCATGTTCACTATTAAAGCCTGAAATTAAAAAAAAAAAAGAGTAAATGTTCTAGGACCGTATTGACACGAAATTAATTTCCCAAACTGGCCTTCACGGTTAAATGAAACGCCAGCATTAAAGGTGATGCAGACTTAAAATATTATCCTATTGATTAAAAAAACAGTGTTAAATGTAGCCCACGGCTTTAAAAATAACATGGCAGTGTGTCTTCGCTGTGAAATTAAAAACGTGCTTCTGTCATCAATTCACTCCATAAGATCACGTAAGGATTGAGAAATGGTTTCCTCCGAACAGGACAGAAAGCGGGGGATGATACAAGGCAACACAACACATGGGCCGCTGCAGAATAGGCTCCATCACTTTAAATCAGCGTTACTTTAAATCAGCGTTACTCAGCGACGCTACACAACACGTACCTGGGATAAAAGGACCTGCCGGTGGATCATTCTCCAAACCGAGGCCCGAAGCTCGACGACGTACACGCCTAACAGTTAACGTCCACCGAGCTGCATTTGTTCTGTGAAGGTCTAGAGGAACACAAACAAGCCACAGTCACAGAAACGGGTCGAGTCACATCCTCTCCTCCTGCGCTGGGCCAAAGTAAAGCCAGACAAAATACAAGCAGCTAAATCCGATGCGCGGGCATTCATTCATATGGCGCTTTGTAAGTTTAAAACGTGTTTTTATTATTGTTTATTATATCCTTCTATTTCATACGATTAGTGTACATTTCGTAATAAATTGTAATTCACTTTTTTACACCGGAAACTAGTCACTTCTACTTTGAAGGACTAACTTCCGGTTGGGTCGTCGACACTTGATGCAGATGGGTACCACTGCCTCGTAGCCAATCAGACGTGAGGATTTTTATTGTGGCGTGCTCAGCTTCTCTTCGCCTCTAAACCGAGGTGGGTAAGAGGCACAGGGGCGTCGGAGTGGAGGGGAAAGGGTGGCCAATGATTTTGAAATGAGGGAGGGCTATGAAGAAAAAAATATATTAATATTAGCCCAAAGTCTGTCTGTATGTTCCAACAGAGCTGTTGTCTGAGTCTTAGGCTCTTTTTTTCAAGTCTGTCTCAATATTTATAATTGCTCACCTTCTTCCACTGCAGGCTCTGATTTTATGGGCTGGCGTTAAGCTGGGAAGCAGAATTTTCTATGATTTTCAACAGTGCGTGGTAACAGAGGCTTGTGAGGAGTATCTGTTCATTACTGAGAAGCTTATACTGTGTAGTTTTTGTCTGCAGTGCCCACATGCCTTATGCACATGACCAACATAAACCCACACAAAAATTTAATCATGACATAGTTTAAAATTAAGTATTTACATCCTTTTGATTTTATTTAAATAAAATCTTGTTGTTTTTTTAATCTATGTAGCCAGATTGCTTAGAGTCAATATACATTTCTTAATTGTGAAAACTATTAAAAAGTATGAATGTGCTTTAAATAGAACCAGATTCAATTAATTAAAATTGTATGAGATTGGTTTGCATACAGTTTATTTTATGGAAAATGGAAATGATCAAGGAAATGATTCAGTCGGTAGGTGGTACTGCGCATAGAAGTCTATGGGTATACACCTGCAAAGAAAAGGGAGCAGGAGCAGATGGAAAAACAGCATTCTCCTGGTCGTCTTGCATCGGAGCACACTGATCTGATTGCTAGGAAAGTTACATTTGTATTCATTGAATATTATTTGACAGTTTTCAGTGTTTATTATTGTTTAAATACAATATTGTTAAAGCATTATTCATTTAACATTTAATTCTGTAATTTACTAACCCTCATGATTAGGTTCATTCTCAAGTGTCAGGCATGTATGGTTGAGCTTCTGTTTATGTTTGCGGATGAATGTTTATATCTGAATAAAGTCTCTTCAGAAGATTTGGACTAAACTGCTTAAGTCATTTGGATTTGTTTAAGGATCTCTTTATGAACATTTTGAAGCATCAAAAAGTTTTTAACTGGACTGGCAACAGAGGGACAGAAATCTCTTTGATTTCATTAGAAATATCTTAATATAGAATTATATATATAGTTGAGTCTACATATCTGAAATGTCAGTTTGCAAAACAATGTGCCTTTAATATTTCTGAATAAATATAAAAAACACTGAGCCTAGTGGCTATTTTTTAGTGAACGATCCCACAGACACCAACCTTGGGCAAAATTAACTAAACACATGGGCCAACAAAAGTTATCAAGTAGTTTTTTGATATTTTTGTGGATGTGGCCGTAACACGCCTGTAACGAGGCAGCCATTTTGGGGAAAATATAATCTCTAAGCCTCACAAACATTGTCAGATTACACCCATTGGATTACTTGTGCACATTTATGCCGTTTACACAATGATATGCCAATCAATGGGCTGTGTTTTAAAAAGAGATGTTGTCATGTGTGATACTGAACCCTCAACCTTCAGCCCGATAGAACAACACATGAACACAACCAGTTCAATGCCATATAGAGTTTTTATTGCAATGACAACAAACAATCCGAGTAGACTATCCCGAGCTCTACTAAAGGTCTGCACATCGAACATGGGCTTTTGTACAGTTTTCACATGACAAGTTACATATTTACAACCACTTATACAGTGGGGGCAGAGGACCCCCCTCCTTCTAACATGTTGTCCTAGTTCCCCAGTGACCCCTTTCGTACCAGGCAGCCTGTCTCTATCTTTAACCAGATCTTTCCTGTGTGTGTGTGTGTGTGTGTGCATTACACTAATCATGTTTTAAACTATACACTCTGACATCATGTTTTCTCTTTTCTATTAATATGCTTCTAGATGTATTACTATAACATTCCATACTTGATTATAAACCATACAAAAGTATAAACCATGCATAATGAATAACTAAATAAGTACACAGAAATAAAACACCACAATGTCCAGCCCCTCTTAGAGATTTTAAATAGAAGTCAGAAGTTTAGTTGGTTGAATTTTAGCCATTTAGGACCACACTCTATCTATAATCGTGTTGCCATTGTATTGCTCCATTTACGTAAAAAAGTAAATGGGAGGTGTAAAATCTAGTTGTAGCCCAAAAAAGTTAGTATTTGTTAATATCATTTGGACATGCCTCATATTTTTGCTTGTGGCTGTGACAAGCCTGGCATTCGGGTATGCAATTTGGTTTGTTATTTTATTGACACATTTGATATTGCAGTTTGACCTTTGAAGGATGAGATGCAATCCGTTCGAAGACATGTGCCTCCCACGGTCGCAAGGGGAGGCGAGGGCCTTTATTGCCGCTCGCCACTTTAATTTATTTATTCTTCTGCTCTTTGATTCATGGGCGTAGGTTTAGGGGGGGACGCTAGGTACTAGTCCCTATCAATATTTTGAGATGGCAAATTTGTCCCCACCAATATTTAGCAAGCTCCTTTGAACTGCTATTTGGATCGATTCTAACGGCCAGGATGACGACAGTACAAGAAACGCCGTCATTTGATTGGCGGCGGGATATCTGACAGGCTACACGCGCGGGCCAGGACTACTTTTGTGCTTGCACTAGCAGCGAGCGGCTGGTGTGTGTGCGCGCGCATGTTGACGACGCTGACGGTAAGTTACCAGGGCTGTCGCTCTGCCACATACAAAGACCAGAGTAAAAACATTTTAATATTCCATTTTTTTGCCCCTTTTTGTACTTTGTAGATGCCACCCAAGAAGAAAAAAGGGGACATAAGAAGCTTTTTCATAAAGCAGAGTCCGAGTGTAAGTGCAAAATAACTAGTTAGTCACACAAATAAACTAGCAGTAGTGACTGACCAGTCACTGATCAATGTTATATAGTTCAACAATAATAAAATGTTAGAATATGATCTGTATTTTATTCTAAAGTTGATCTAGCTTACTGCTAGTCTCATACAGACAAACTTAACACATAGATTAACATAAATTTCAACACATTAATCCACAAAACCATGTCACTTTCATATTTAAAAATGGCTCTGAAATATAAACATGTGTTGAATGCATACTATGATACGTGTGTATTTTATTCATTAGTTCATTTAATTACATATAGAAACTCAGACATCTTGTGAAGATGTCATAAAGCTTGTTGAGGAAGAAGTAGCTGGACCTTCAGGTCTTCAGGTGAGGTCTTTATGAACTATGAATTATTAAAGCGTGATTAAAGGAAATCATGCATTTTAAAAGTTTTAAAAAACCATGTCCCCTTCATATTTAAATTGCTTTGAAATATAAACATGATGCGTTGAATGCATACTGATAGGTGTGTATTTGATTCATTAGTTCATTATTTAATTACATATAGGAAACTCAGACATCTTGTGAAGATGTCATAGAGCATGTTGAGGAAGAAGTAGCTGGACCTTCAGGGCTTTAGGTGAGGTCTTAAAGTGATAGATCGTCTTAAAGAGAAGGTCTTAAAGTGATTCTGTGATGAGATATACTACTATTGATTAATAGCAAATTATTAAATATAAATAAAGTCTAGATTATACAGTTATACTAGCTCTGTAGGGACAGTATACAGGATGGTATATCGGGGTAAGGATACAACATAATGAGATGAAGTAGATTCAATTCAGTATTGTGATATTCTGTATTGCCAACAGTCTGGAACAAAAGAAATCGGTCCCCACCAAAGCTGAGACCAAACCTACGCCCATGCTTTGATTGCAAATTTCACCCAGTGAACATGTGCAAAAACTCAATTTTATTTGCCCCAAATTTCAAGCCCGGTGAAAAATGTCCCTCAATTACTCAATGCCGACCCCTGGATAAGACAAAATACATTACGCCTATGGAAAGCAAAAGTATTTTTTTTAAATCATAGGAAAATTAAACTTGGCACAAACATAAATAATGACAAGGCAAATAGAAAAGTATTTAAAAGCACTGCCCTCAACCAAACAGGAAGTCAACCATTTTGGGTGAAACGCACAACCCCCAAAAACACACCCTTTATTTAAAAAACAGCAGAAAATATCTGCTTTGTCCCACAGTCACCAAACTTGGGCAAAATAAACTCGACACGTGCGCCAACAAAGGTTATAATCTATTTTTTTGAGAGATTTGTGCCTGTAAAAAGACGGCCATTTTGGGGCAGAATAAAATCTCCTCTAACTCTTTCAAATATTGTCAGATTGGCTTGGACCCAAAGAAGCGTTTGTGGCCATTTATTCCCTGAACACAATGATATGCAAATTAAAAGGATATCTTCAGATTTGGCCCTCCATTGCCCCCTACCACGTTATAATGGGAATCAAAAATTTTGTTTGTTATAGAGACATAAAATTTGGTGCAAACATCCCAGATGGGATGACAAGCAAAGAAGTCAAAGGGGTCACCCCTTATCTGTGATATCTATTTTCAAAGCAAGAATTATTTTTGTAATCGTAGACATTTGAAACACACACATATAGGGCACACATGTGGTACACACATACACTGGCAAGAAAAAGTATGTGAACATTTGGGATTTTCATGGTTTTCTGAATAAATTTGTTTTAAAATGTGATCTGATCTTTATCTAAGTCAAGGGTATTGACAGAATGCAACCTGCATGTGAGGTTCAGTGCTTGGCCCAGGAACATTACAGCCCAGTCAAACACAGCACCAGAATATGGTAAATCGTAGACCAGAAAGCAACCTGCTGTCATGTCCCAACCTAGTGTTATCTGTTAGTGAGTCTGTTTATGTAATGTTTTTCATTTCCTGTGTATTATTGTGAAGTGTCTTACCTCTGTCTGTTTGTAGATTGACTTTCTGAGCTTGTGTCTTTCCCTCCTTTGTGATTACATGCTCCGCCTTAATGTGTTCCACCTGTGCCTCATTGTGTTCCCTATAAGGTCTGTGTGTTTTTCCCCTGTCCTTTGCTGGATTGTCGCCTCATGTCTGAATTAATGAGTTTGTAGTGGAGTGCTTGTTTTGAATGCTACCTTGATATTGTATTCTTAAGTTTATAGTTACTACTCTGGTGTCTTTTGGAATCCAGAGTTTTTTTGTTTATGACCTTGGCTATATTTTTGGCCACACATTTTGGATTTTTGGATTATGCACTTCTGCCTTTGTGTTAAATAAAACCTTTTGAATCATCTACCTTTGTGGGGTCTGCAAAGTGAGTCCTTCTGCCAGTCCTGACGAGTGTGTATCCGTGACACCTGCATGTGAAGTTCAGTGCTTGGCCCAGGAACATTACAGCCCAGTCAAACACACTCGGAACCCATCTGCGCATGCTCCTCTACCCGCTAGGTTACCCTCTTCAAATAAGCTTGATTTTATGTTTTTAACAGAAACATGGTTAGACAGCAAGACTGGAAATGCGGTCCTTAATGAATCCACCCCATCGAATTTCACATTTTTATCCAAAATACGGGAAAACAAAAAGGGTGGTGGTGTATGTGCCTTTCTTAGGGATACTATTCTTATCCAGAAGCTATCACTTGGAGAGTTTTCATCATTTGAGTATGTGTCATTCAAAATGGAGTTGAGGTTTTCTCCACCTGTATTATATGTAGTTCTTTACAAACCACCCTAATAATGTCATGATTTTATTAATGAGTTTACTGAAATGCTTTCAGTTATCTGCACAGAATTTTAACAAATAGTCATATCAGGTGATTTTAATGTGCATGTGGATAATGTTTGGGACAGAACATTATGAGGTATACAAAGAAAATTTGCATGTTTTCAATCAAACTTTGCAAAAAGCAAGAGAAATATTCTTCTCAAAGATCATCAACAACAGCAGTAACAACTCGTGTGTCCTGTTTGCTACAGTGAACAGATTAACAAACCCCCCAGCTCCATTTCCACCACTAAATGCAATGAGTTTGCATTGTTTTTCAATTACAAGGTTCAAGGCATTAAACATGTGATACAGTCCAAAGGGCATAAAACAACACTGCAGCCACCTAGGAGACACTTTGTTGGGTTAAAACATATTTGCACCCATTAATGACAGAACAATTGAAAAAACTGTCTCCCGCCAGAGTTCATCCACCTGCTGCCTCGATGTTTTACCAACTAGATTTCTAAAATCAGTACTAAGCAGTTTGTTACCACAACTCACTGACATAGTCAATAATTCCTTACAGTCTGGAACATTTCCAATGGAGCCAGTGGCTTGCAACCTAACTGAACGCAGGCCCCGGCCGCTGTTATCAGAGAAAGAGATAGTGATGAGACAGCGGTTACCGCCACTTCTGTAGTTAGCCCAGCACCCAGTCACTTTGTCCCACACATTCCGGCAAAAACACTAAAGCAGCACAAGAACTTTAAAAAAGGCGACATCCGCTGCTATAACTGTAGTGGTTGGGGTCACAAACAGAGCCAGTGCCCGTCTCCTCAAAGAAATACAAAGACTTTTCGTTCAAGCACCACCAAGGAAATCCCTCTCACCACTGTATTCCACCTTAAAGGCCAGTATCGGGAAATGAGCATTCACTCGCGCCTTTTGGAGCTGGAGGTGTGTGCAGTCCTGGACAGTGGAGCGTGGAGCAGCGTGCTGCCCCTTCACCAATACAACGCCATCCACCAAGACGTGAGACCGCCACTTCAGTCATCCATCGTAGAGACTTATTCGGGGTGGTACCAGGGGACGTGCCAGTGCTTGGTGAGGTCAAGATACCGGTCAGTATCAACAACCGTCAAGTTGAAGTGCTCTTCCTTGTAGCAGACATAGAGGGCAATGAAGTGCTGCTTGGCCATCCTTTCCTCACTCGAGCTGAGGCCCGCCTTGATTTCGGTAAGCACCGCATGATTCTGTTTGGAGAGGAAGTACCCTACTTTCACCCAGAGGTTGTTCCAAAATCACACGCTGTCAAAGTAGCCCGAACTATTGTGGTTGAAGCGGGACAGGAGTACCTAGTCAAGGGCAATGTGTACTTTTGCAGAGAAGCTCAGGGAGACATGATGTTTAACCCCACAAAAGGGTTTGTTGAAAAACACAAAATACTCATCTCCAGAGCCCTAGTCATTGCACAGCCCAACAACATTATTCCATTACGCCTTTTAAACCCTGGCAATAAGGCTGTGACTGTTAAAGACGGAGCCATTGCAGGCCTCCTTCAGGCAGCTGAAGCTCTGCCTTCGTCCAGAGCATCTCCAGGAACTCTATGCTCAGTGTTTCACTGACTTTAATGATAATGAAAAACCAGTCTCGTCAAGCATGACATCATAACCACCATAATAAGTGAAAGTCTCCAAAACGGCATCGCCACACGCAGCCACAGCAGTTGGGCATCACCGATTGTTATGGTGCGTAAGAAGGATGGGACTTATCGCCGTTGTATAGACTACAGAGCGCTCTACAACCACACCATCACAGACGCGTACCCGCTACCCCGCATCCAAGACACGCTGGACACACTCTCCAACGCCAAATGGTTCAGAACTCTGGATCTTACTTCGGGTTATTGGCAAGTGGAGCTAACACCAAGAGCCCGCAGCGCAGCCGCCTTTTGCACCCGTAATGGATTATTTGAATGGAACGTTATGCCCTTCGGCTTATGTAACGCGCTGGCGACGTTCCAACGCCTTATGGACCACGTCCTTGCAGTGGGAGACCTGCCTCGACATCATCGTGCTGCTAAGGATGTGTCTGAGATGCTGCAGCGTGCAGCCAAGTGTTCCAGAGACTTAAACAAGCAAATCTTAAACTGAAACCAACCAAATGCTGCCTGTTCCGCCATCAAGTTGCTTACCTAGGTCATATTGTGTCTGAGCACGGTGTGGCCACTGACCTCAATAAAGTCAGCAAAGTGAAAGCTTGGCCCACTCCCACATTTCATTGGCCTTGCCTCCTACTACCGCAAGTTTGTGAAAGACTTTGCCTCCATTGCCGAACCGTTACATAACCTGACGAAGAAAAATGCACACTTCTAGTGGCACGTTGAACACCAAGCCAGCGACACAGGTATCGGCGCTGTCCTGTGGCAAATGCAGGGTGGCACAGGACGCGTGTTAGCATACGGTAGCCGCAAATTAGGCAAAGCTGAACAGAACTATTGCACGACGAGGTGGGAGCTGCTAGCCATTGTCGATTTCACATCTCATTTTCGGCAGTACCTACTTGGGAGGTCTTTCCAGGTACGAACCGACCACAGTCTGCGCTGGCTCACGCGAATGAAAGCATCGGAAGGATCAACTAGCCCGGTGGCTTGAGAAATCATCCATCGCCCAGGTCGTTTACATATAAATGCTGACAGTCTCTCCCGCAGGCCCTGTCGTCCGTCTTGTCCTTGTAATCTGCAGGACCCTTACTCGCCGCAAAGAACCACAAGGCACCAAGCATTTCAGTAAGATTTGGACACTGACACCGGCTTCCTACTGTTGAGTCCGGTGGGGGTAAGCGCAGCCAATGTTACTAATATAGACACTTTAAAGCAAGCAGAGATTGTCTATGTGACAGACACAAACGAAACCAGGCTGTTTCTTTGATGGACTATGGAGGAGTTGCGCCAGGCTCAAGCTACTGATACAGACATTGCACCCATCAAAGCTTGGTTGGAGGTCAGCACTGAGCGGCCCCCATGGGTCACAGTCTCTCCATATAGCCCGCCACCAAAACGTACTGGAGTCAATGGAGAACTTGGCATGGCTGTACTTCAGAGACAAAGTACTGGTCCACCGCTTTTACTGTTTAGACGACACACAGTTCTATCTTCAAATTGTTCTTCCAAGCAAAATGCAACCCGATGATGTTATGCGCCAAATGCATGAAGGGCCAGTAGGTGGGCATTTTGGTATTAAAAGGACTGTGGCCAGACTTCGAACAAGATACTACTGGCACCACATGAGGGAAGATGTGGCCCTCTGGTCCCAGACTTGTCCAAACTGTGCATGTAGAGCCAGACCCCGTAAGACTCCACAAGCGCCCATGGGAACTGTCAGAGTTGGAGCTCCCATGGAGTGCATTGCACTGGACATCATGGGCCCACTTAATGAGACGGAACGTAAAAACAGTTATATACTCGTAATACAGGAGTATTTCACAAAATGGACCGAAGCATTCGCAATCTCGGATGAAAAGGTGGACCAGTGGCAAACATTGTTGCAACTGAATTGGTGTGTCGTTTTGGAATGCCTCACACTTTGCACAACGGGGCGGCAGTAGCTCAGTGGTAGAGCGGCCGTCCTTCAACCAGAAGGTAGTAGGTTCGATTCCCGCTTGCCCCACAGTTCATACTGTCGTTGTGTCCTTGGGCAAGACACTTAACCCACCTTGCCTCCAGTGTCCGTAGCACTGGTGTATGAATGTGTGTGACTGTAGAGGTGTGTTTGGTGGTGGTAGAAGGTTGAGCGCCATTTGTATGGCAGCCCCCATCTCTGTCTGCCCCAGGTGTGAATGTGTGTGAATGGGGTGAGTGGAAGCACGATGTAAAGCGCTTTGGGTGCCCGAGAAGGGTGCAAAAATGCGCTATATAAATGCATTACCATTTACCATTTACAACGATCAAGCGGTATTCAAAGAAATGTGCCGTTTGTTCGGCATTGACAAAACCCACACTACACCATTCAGACCGCAGTCCGACGGCCAGGTTGAACGTTTCAATGCCACCCTCCAAAAGATCCTGGCTTCTACTGCAGAACGCTGTCACTGGGATTGGAACCTGATGATCCCATATGCAGTTATGGCCCCACAGAGCGACCAAGCACAGCGCTACTGGTTTCACCCCTAACTTCCTGATGTTCAGCCATGAAATAAGTGAACCAGTGGACCTGGTGGCTGGTTTGCCCCCAGACTCTGACCATGCACCTTCAGTCCCCGAGTATGTGCAACAAATGCGTGAGCGGCTGGAATTGGTTCACAATATCACCAGAGAAGCCCTTGGTGAGTCAGTTCAGCGTGCAAAAAGACAATATGACAAAAATGCTAGCCACTCACAGTACAAAGTTGGTGATACTGTGTGGTACCTCATCTAAGGAACACGTTATGTCAAAAACAAAGTCAAAAAGTTCCTTCCCTCCTACGAAGGACCTTACATCGTTATGGGACAGTTAGACGATCTAGTCTACCGGATCCAAAAGGGCCCCAGAGCTAAGGTGAAAGTTGTCCACCATGATCAACTTAAAAGTTACCGCAGCCGTGGGCCCCTGGATAATACCTGGGTCCTGGACCAATCCCAGAGATGGACGCCTTCTGAGATCCTGCCACCCGCTGTGGACGAGCACCCAGCAGACCAGGATGATCTTAGCTTACACAGCCTTTACTCTCCTGGCCCCAGCAACTCCCGGCCGTCCACTCCACCTGCTATTATGTTCTGATCATTACCAGATTAGGCAGACAGTATTACCACTGGTTACCGAAGGGTAGGTTTTAAAAGAGGAGGTACTCTTATGTTTTATTAGAAACCTTTGGGTTCTATTATAATTTTAACTTCTGTGTCACTGTTGAATGAGCTTTAGAACTTTTAGCATGATGTAGACACTTGTTAAATTAGTATAACCTACCTATTTGGATTTACATATTATTTGGGGCACAGCTATCTCTTCACCTTTTAGGCCTACATATATCGAGAGTGTGTTCTATAAGTACATTTAAATGGAATGGAATTAGTGTTAACCTTTCCTGCTTCTGTCTCCTAACCGTGGTTGGGAGATACAGGGGAGATCCGTCTTCTCCAGGGCCGGAAGTTCTCCTCCCGGGGTTAACTCCCTACACTTCACGCTGTTTAGTGTGATGGTGGCATATAAGAAGAAAGAGCCGTCTTGTCTCCATTTCCGATGCTTTATTTTTCTGGCTGTACATGAATACACTACACATATCAAGCTGCACACTGGTCACCGTCTTCCTCTCACACACCCTCATCCGCTGCACCGCGGGAACTCACCTAGGGAGAGGAGGGCGTGCCCTCCTCCGATATGCGCATGCGCTCACTGTCATTCACACACACGCACTGAGCTGTCCTAACTAAATACACTGAAGACACATCCCACAACACTACCCCCACCATGGACTGGCAATTAAGTCTATGAAAACTGTTTTGTTGTTGTCTAGTACTTAAATGTATTTGTGATTTAAGTAATACTTATAGTAACATCAAGCTAAATACCTCCGTCCACCAGAGGGCAGGCTCCAAAAGCGGAAATATAAGGAGAAACCCAATGGCGACTTTACAAGAGTAAAACTCATGTTTACAGCCTGGTACAAAAGATGGCTCCGGTCTCTAGAGCTAAGTTTTTACTACGTGACAACTCTGGGGTGGGTGAATTTTTGATTGTTTATGTTTGTTTATGCTATATAAAAACTATTGTTTTACTATGGAAAAAGCCCGGATGTAACGGCCATTTTATTGCCCATTCGTAATGACAATATTGGTGAATAGGGGACCAATGGGCGGATATCATCCATATTTATACAATCTATGGTTAAAATACTGTTAAGAATATATACAGTAGACTTATCTATTGAGCTTTTGTTAGCTGACCCGAAAGGCCTAATTTACTGCTCCACCATTTTAACAATAGTTTAATATAATGACTGGACCAAACTTGGTTAATAATATAAAGATACAATCATATCTAACCTTCAATTAGGAAGGCATAATGTTCTCATAAAGTTTGGTATTTGTGCTGGTAATAAGCTGTTTTTGTAGTTATAACCTACACGTTTAGACCTGTGTTCTAGTAACGCTTACGTGATTGGAACACAAACTCTGACTGGACGGCAACAGAGAATGGGGGCGCTGTTCTGTGGCAACCTGCAGTTGTGTGTGTGTGAGCGTGTTAGACATCTGGAAGATGTTTTTTTTAATGTTGTTGTTTTATTAATGACTCCTGAGCACTTGGGAAATGGAAGTCACTTTTTATGCCCTGTTTTTACTGGTTATTTTAAACTTTGTTTGCAGTCAGCAGTCACAAACTCTCAGATACACTCGTGATTTCCTACTGGGATTACGATGGAGCTCCCAGTACAGTATGTTGGACTCCGGTATCAATACACAGACAGTGAATCTTCCTCCGGAATTACGAAATGTGCACAACAATACCTCTACAAAACCAGTAAAAAAAGTTAGAAAGCGAGGAAAAAGGGGCGGCATGAGACAACAAACCCGGAAGCTGCAGCGGAAAAACAGCATCCCTTTGCCCTCAATCATTCTGGCTACACACAGTCTCTGAGGAATAAAATGGATGAACTACAAGGAAATGTGATCCTTACTGCGGGACTACAGGGATGTGTGTCTTATGGCGTTTACGGAAACCTGGTTAAATGATGCGGATGCAGTGCTGGAAATAAGCTGCTTTGGCTCTCCTCTGCGCCTGGATCGAGACCGAGAGGTGACACACAAAACACTGGGAGGAGGCGTATGTCTCTATATAAACCAGAGATGGTGCAGTAACATTACTGTAAGAGAGCAGCTGTGTCTCCCAGACATCAAACTCCTGTCCGTGTCTTTAAGGCTGTTTTATCTCCCGAGAGAGTTCCCCAGATATTTGTGACTGTTGTTTATATCCATCCTAAAGCTGACGCCAATTCTGCTGCTGACATTGTTTTTAAAACTGTAAACTGTAAACTGTAAGCTCCAGTCAATCTCACCTGCTGCTCCCAATTTTATACTCGGCAATTTTAACCACTGTCATTCAAAGAAAACCCTGAACAGTTTTTATCAGTCTGTCAACTGTCCTACACGTCATAATAAAACCCTGGACTTGTGCAACAGATCCATTAAAGGGGCTTATATCTCGAAAGCGGGACCTGCACTGGGCTCCTCTGACCACAACACAGTCCACCTTCTGCCCGCCTACACCTCGGTGCTTAGGAGGGAGGAGCCCGTTAGAAAACAGGTGAAGGTGTGGACTGAGGTGCTGCAGGGCTGCTTCGAGTGCACAGACTGGACAGTGTTTCAGAACTCTTGTTCTGACATGGACGAACTGACTGATGCTGTCTCCAGTTACATCTCCTTCTGTAAAGACTCAGTTCTCCCAAACAGGGAAGTCAAGGTTTATTCTAACACCAAACAATGGATTTCCAAGGACATTAAAGATCTGCTTATCAAAAGGAAAATGTATTTAACGAAGGTGATGTGATTGCAGAGAGGGTTGTGAGAAAGGAGATCAGGGCTGAAATTAAAAAAGAGATATAAGGATAAGATTGAGGCTGAACTGTATGAACCTGGAATAGTATGAAAACAATGATTGGGTTACATGATAAAGTCAACAGAGTTGCACTTGATGGTTTTAATTCTGATAAACACTTGGCAGATGAACTTAATATATTTTATACACAATTCAACACGGTGGATTTTAATGATAAGATTGACGACATCAGGGAAATGACTCGGGCATCTCCATCCATGTCTGTTGATGTAAACACTGTGGCTAAGTTATTCTGTGTCAGGTACAGGCAAACAGACAAATACGAGGGTGAGACATGACATTCTGCCACACCAAAGCCAAACGCCCAGGGCCATATAACATCTGTGGACAGACATTAAGAAAGTGTGCTTGCCAACTTTGTGGCATCTTCAAAAATATTTTTAATCTTTCCTTACTTCAACAGAAGGTCCCCAAAATTTGGAAGCACAAGTGGTCATTGTGCCCTTAGCGATGTGCAACACTCCTAAAGCCTTGAATGATTTTAGACCAGTTGCTCTGACCTCCTTGATTATGAAAATTTTAGAAAAAAATCATTAAAGACATGGTGCTACTGCAGGTCAGGAAACAGCTAGACCCATTGCAGTTTGCTTACAGGTCTGAGAGAGGAGTGGAGGATGCTGTCATCATGTCACCACTGAGGTCCTTTTTGATCACCAAATGTACCACAGAGAACAAACACCATAGCAGGTTATAAGAATTTATTAAAACAAAGTCTTAGATAAAAAGGTAAAAAGCAATCTTAGATTAAAAAAAGGTCATAAAACAAGTTATTCTTAAAAAAGGCAGACTGCTGAGCAGGTAGTCTGACAAAATAAAAGAAAACACTGTTTACTGAACGAGAATGGAAAGTCCTCTGTCCATTTAGGCCGAGTGAGAGAAGTCTTGTTCGGCAGGCCTGTGTTTACAGATGGGCTGGGCAACGCCCTAGCACCCTCTCGTGTCCCAAAACGTAGGATAAGTCCAGTTCTCCGAGTCCACCCTCTGCCTTTGTGGTGCCTCTGCGACCCCAGCTGTCCTCCCGCCGGTCAACCTGTTGCAGGCGCGAGCTAAGAACACACACACACACAAAACAACCCCAGCTCAGCTAACCACACAAACTAAAAAACACACAACATGCAGTGGTTAAGCGGGATACAGCCCTTTACTTATCAGTTTCTACAGCGGTGTACCCGGCTTCTTCCCTCCAACCTCGGGTCTGCAGCGACACTGCGTGGCGGGGTCTCCTGTGCTGGTCTCGGCACCGTCCACTCTTCCCCCGTAGCGGTGAGGCGGAGCTGTAAACACATACACAGCCTCAGCAGCGAATTCAACACATTTAACTCTTAATTCTCCGCCGGGCAGTTGTATACACATTTCTTCACTTAGCTGTTTAGTGAGCGTTGTACAGTTCCTTCGTCTTTGTTTCTCCGTACGTCTTTCCCCGTCCTTCCACGTCCCGCCTCTCCTCGCACTCCGGCTTCTCTCGGCTCCTCTCGGATGCTCCACTTCCTGCTTCCTCCCGTCGGCCCTTTTTGAACTCAGTTCCCCTCTTCCTATTGGCGTTTGTCTTTTTTCTAAGGCGGGTCCGGATGTCACCCAATTCCAACCTACAAGTCCTATGGCCTTAAAGGGGCCTCACACACACAATTCATAAACAAACACAAGACACCCCGTGACATTTCCCCCCCCTTTAACCTTGGTCGTCTCGGCCAATCAGACTCGGTACCTCTCTGGCAGAGTGCCGAAATTTGTGCGCCGTGAACGCCTTACTGGTGGAGAGGGTTCAGGAGAGCCAGGTGGAGTATGTTGATGCGAATGCCCAATTTGTTCTAGCGGGGGAACCATTGGGGCGACAATCAGTCTAGGCAGCCAGCAAGTCGGCGGGGGCAGTTCCTCAGGGTGTCCTGGCCTCACTGCAGGTCCCTCATCCTGTAAAACATTAACAGGGCAAGGACGAAGGTTATTGCGGTGAACTGTACGAGTGGGCCCCTCCCTGCCTTCGGGTCGAACGACATTGACTGGGTGATCTTCTCTAAGTCGGCTCACCACAATGTCCAGGTCTGGGCCCCACCTTGCGGACAGCTAGCCCCTTTCCCGCCTGCGAAAATTCCGGGTCAACACCCGCTCACCTGGGAGCAGGGGGACGAGCCGGGCCTGGCGATTATACCGGGCTTGATCCTGATCTTGTTGTTGTTGTATCCGTTTGCTTGTTGGTGGTGTCTAGCCCATCCCTCTAGGCTTCGAGTTTCCATGGCGGGGCCCAAGTGGACTAACCAGTCGATTGGCAAGCGTGCATGTTTACCAAATACTATATAATGAGGCGTTAAGCCAGTACTGCTGTGAAAAGTGTTATTGTAGGCTTGTATCAAAGCTGGCAGCCTGTCTGGCCACTGACTCTGCTCCGCGTCTGTCAGTGAATTCAGTAGCTGTAGCAGAGTCTGGTTGAACCACTCACACACACCATTGCCTTGAGGGTGATATGCAGTAGTCCGGTTCTTGTGACACCCATAGAGTTGGCAGAGCTGTCTCACCAGGGACGATTCAAAGGCAGCACCCCGGTCCGACAGTATCCTCTCGGGGCAGCCGAATGTCAGGATTAGGTGTCGGTACAAGGCCTTAGCGGTTGTATCAGCCGATTGGTCACGGGTGGGCACTGCAATGGCGTATTTGGAAAATAGATCCTTCATTACAAGGATGTATTGATATTGGTCACCTGGCCTTCCGAGAGAGAGGTAGTCAATGCCTACAATTTCAAACGGGTATGATGTCCGAATCGGCACAAGCGGGGCTCTGCTGTCTGGTCTTGCCTTGTAGAGAATACAGTGCAGACAGGTCTTACTCCACTCCTCGCAGTCCTTATCCATCCAGGGCCAATAGCAACGCTGCTTGAGGGCCATCACGGTTCGGTCCCGGCTAGGATGACCCATTTGTTCGTGGTATACCTTCCACACCGTCTGGGCACAATAATCTGTAGGGTTATTGCCCCGGTCCCCGGTTCCGCCCACTGTCTCTTTAAAATACCGCCTTCCACATCGATTTTGTCCCAATCCCGCAGCAAAGCTTTCAGGTATGGGGAAGTCCCCTCACCTACCTCTGGGTGGGCCCGGTGCAGGTCCTTCAGTTGTTTAATGTGATGCAGGTCTGGGTCCATCCCTTGACGCTGCTCTCATGACGTCTCATCCCCCACGGTGACCTGCAAAGCTTGAATAGGGCTCACATCTACCTCAGCTAGTCTTGATAGGGCGTCTGCATTCCTGTTCTGGGTTCCAGGTCGGTATTTCAATGTGTATTTAAAATTGGCAAGCTGGGCCACCCACCTTTGTTCCACAGCTCCCAGTCGGGCAGTGTCCAGGTGCACCAGGGGGTTGTTGTCAGTAAAAACTGTAAATTCTGCCCCATACAGATAGTCTTTAAATTTCTCAGTGACAGCCCATTTCAATGCCAGCAGTTCCAGTTTGAAGGAACTATAGTTCTGATCGTTCCGCTCTGCAGGTTGGAGGCTGCGGCTAGCATATGCCACAACCCGTTCTTTGTCATTCTGTACCTGGGCCAGCACCGCTCCCAAGTCCTCCAAGCTGGCATCTGTATACAGACGGAAAGGTAATGAGAAGTCAGCATATGCCAAAACAGGGGCATTTACCAATGCTTCCTTCAGTTTGTCAAAGGCTCGTTGGCATTCTGGGGACCAAGTAACAGTGTACTAACCATGTGTAGTGCCGTGAGTAAATGCATTTAATGGTAATGCGATCTTGGAAAATCCAGATATGAACCGCCGGTAATATCCAGCAAAGCCGAGGAACGATTTCACCTGTTTGACCGTCTTGGGTACAGGCCAGTCCTTTACTGCTGCGGTCTTTGCTGGGTCCGTAGCCACTCCTTCTTCACTGATCACATGTCCCAGGTTATCTACACTCTTCTGGAAAAGGCAGCACTTTCGGGGTTGCAGTTTCAGGCCGTGTCCCTCCAACCTCCGGAACACTTCTTCCAGATGGGCCACGTGGCTGTCAAAATCTGCAGAGAAGACAATCACATCATCTAAATAAATGAGCAGAAAGTCATTTACCATGTTGCCCAGGCAACGCTGCATCAGCCTCTGGAAAGTCGCAGGGGTATTACAGAGGCCAAAGGGCATCCTCTCGAACCCGTAGAGACCAAAGGGTGTTGTGAAGGCAGTCTTCTCTTGATCCACTGGATGCACCTCTACTTGCCAGTAGCCGCTCGCCAAGTCCAAAGTGGAGTACCACTTGGCTGTTTTCAATCCCGTCAAGGACTCCTCGATGCGCGGGAGTGGGTAGGCATCTTTGTGGGTGAGAGCATTCAGCCTGCGATAGTCAACGCAAAACCTCCAAGAGCCATCTTTCTTCCGCACCAACACAATAGGTGCAGCCCAGGGGCTTGAACTCTCCCGCACCACCCCACTCTCCAACATGTTTTTGAGCAGGGACCTTAGTTCGGGGTACAAGCTAGGTGGCACAGGTCTACAACGCTTACGGCTGGGTGGGGCCATGCCCGTAGGAATCTGGTGTTTGACCACGTCTGTGCGCCCGAAGTCTTCGTCATGGCGGGAGAAGACTCGCCCCCATCTTTGCAGCAGGTCGGTCATCTTCCCCTGTTGGACTTCGTTCAGGCCATCCCCCTGTAAGGACATGACAGGGTGCACGTCCTCCTCAGCATCGACTCTGCAAACAACACTCCTTACCCCCACATCTACGACGTCAGGTTCCACGCTGTTTAAAACAAGCTCTTGTTCTTCCTGGACGTCCACCTCAGTTACCCAGGCTAGTGGTTGTCGCAGGGGAACTTCCACTGGGTAGGGATTTGGATTGCAGAGTCGACAGGGCGCTTTCCCATCTCTCAATGTTGCCAGGGTTTGCCCAACCCGCCACTCGTAGTCACTGTTGGGGAGAGGTTTAATAGTCACAGTACAGTTCGCATTTGTGTCGTTTACCTGTATCCACAGGACTATCTCCGTATGTGGGGGAAGGATGACCGGTGGCGTGAGAGCTTTGCAACTCCTTCCACCACAGGTCGTGGCCCACTATTAGCAACCCTCTGGCACTCGGTGAAAGCTCTGCTCCAGGCTCTCCCTTTTGCTGAAGTCAGCGTGGTTTTTAATGCGCCCACTCCCGGGTGGCTGCCCTGGGTAAGTGACGACCAAAACCCTTTAATAATGTTCATTCCCAAAATACCCTTGTCTGGCCCGAGGCAGCTGTCGTCCACGATCATTATTCCTTTTTCCTGGACGTTCACCCCTCCTACCTGGCAATTGGCTATCATGTAGCCAATATAGGGAATTTGTAGTCCATTGGCGGCACGCAGGGTCAGCCACGGCACCTCTGTGGCATTAGTCACTTGCATTTCCCCCCATGTATTTGCGGAATAGGCTCTGAGATCCTGTATCAAGCACAAAGGGGATGGTGCAGTTATTTATACTTAACAATACATTGGGACACTCACCGACTAGGGCTGCTTTTTGTTGTGTCTGTGATGTCGTCGCGTCTGTGATGTCGTCGCAGCCTGGGAATCAGTAGCCAAAGTGGCTTGTAGCATGGGCTCTTGAACAACTGCCCCCACCGTGTGGCCCTCTTCTGCAGGGGCAGTTAAAAATCCTGGGGTCTGGTGGATCTTTGTGGGCAATCACACTGTTGCACTTTATTCTTAAACATCTGGATGGAGCTAAGACACATGCCAGACTTTTATTTGTTGATTTTACTTCTGCTTTTAACACCATTCAGCCATTCCTGCTGGCAGAGAGACTAATGACTGATTTTAACCTTGATCTTAACTTGGTTGGTTGGATATTGGACTTTTTATTAGACAGACCCCAGTGTGTTAGATTGAATGGTATTTTATCTGATGTGCTTTATGCCTCTACTGGTTCCCCCCAAGGCTGCTGTCTCTCCCCTCTTCTTACATTCTGTACACAAACCAGTAAACCGTAAATCACCACCTTGCCCCACTGTTACTGTCATCAAGAACAGTAACAGTGTTCTTGATGACAGCTGTCGACCAGGTCAAGAACCTTGACCTGGTCGACAGCTACAAATACCTCAGAGTCATTTTGGACAATAAACTGTGTTTTGAGCCTTGGGTGGATGCTGTTTCTAAAAAAATCCAACAACGGTTGTACTTCCTGAGGAAGATGAACAGTTTTAATGTCTCCAGTGAACTGATGACACTGTTTTATCGTGCTTTTATTGAATCGGTTTTATCCTTCTGTATTGCTGCCTGGTTTGGAAGCCTCTCCCTGACCAACAAAAACAGACAGTCTGGTTAAAGTGGCCAGTAAGATTTCAGGGAGGAGTCAGGCTCAGCTGGGGGACATCTACAGCAGACAGGTGCAGAGGAAGGCTGGTGCTATAGCACAGTCCCAGGACCATCCTCTCAGAAGGGACTTTCAAGCTGCTGCCCTCTGGGGGACACTACAGAGCTCTGGGCTGTAGGACTAAAAGATATTAAATATGTAATTTTTAACGACAGCTGTGAGGCACTTAAATGGCACCTAGCACTTTGTAATCATTTGCACAATAATAACTGCTTGTTTGCACATTGTATTTGTTCGTGTTTTTAATTCCATTTTGCACTTTTTTATCTTTGCGTTTTTAGGGATTTTCATTGTTGAGCCTGCACTTGGGTTTTTGTTGATGTGTATTTCTATGTTGAATGTTTTTAAGGAGCATGATGCTGCGAGAATAATTTCCCCAAGAGGGACAATAAAGAAACTTCGAACTTTGAAGCAAAGTCAGAGATAAATGTCTGACTAAATATTGTGTAGTTTGCAAACCCATTGAAGGCCATAATATAATCATATGAATAAAATCAAAAATTAAAAGTGGGCTTAATGTACTCTTTTACAAAGATCTGGGTTGTGCCATTTTGGTAAATACATTTGACACATGGCTATTTTTTGAAAATAGATCTTGTTCTCGCTCCACAGATTTCCTAAAAGGTGATGCTGTCAGGCTGAGGCGGATCAAAAGCCTCTTGGTTGTGGTGTGAGCACTTTGAAGAGGATATTCAGACAAAAGGTTAACATTACATTAAACATTACACCTGCAATGTCCACCAACCTCTGAGACTTTTTACTCTAGAAAACACTTTCCTTACTCTGCAGTCATACATCCCTTAAACATTACTGTAGCTAAAGTGCATGTGTTAGTTTAATATTTGTACATTTGCAAGACTTGTTTAAACATAGGTTTGTACTTTGTTCTCAGTCTTTGCAGAGCCCCTCTACAGTTACCTGTCTGCTTCTGTCGGCCCGCTCCACTATTGTCCAGTCCAGTCCAGTCCAGTTATCGGTCTGCTGCTCTGTCGGTCCTCTCTGCTCCTTCACAGCTGACACAGCCCAGCCTCGTCTTCCTCAACTTCATCTGACTTCACATCCTGGTCCATCTACAACTTCAGCTTCTTTTAAATAAACTTAAACTAAATCAAATCTCCATTCATTTATGTGCTTCTAGGTCTGAAGGCATATTTAAACTGTATTTGAAGCTCATAAATCTGACATAATTTATACACATCGTATTTAAGAGTTAATAACTTGTAAAAAGTGTTTTTATTCAAAACTTTTAATCATTTATTTATCATTATGTAGGGTTATTTTTTGTGCCATAAGCAATAGAGGTTATTGTGGAAAAGAATCAAAAATTAAAAAACACTTTTAAAATTGGAATAATAAAGTAGTGGTGCAAAGATGGAAGGGTTTCTTGAACATTCAGGTTGCTCCTGAGATCTTTGACCTGCAGCTGCATGGGTAAGGAAACTGACAAACAAAAATCAAAACTGGTTTAACACATATTTACTCCATCTCAAAAAAACGGCACTTGCTTCTTTGACTACAATTTCTAAATAACCAGTTTCTTATGAGGTATGAAATGTGGCTATTGTATTAAAATAAGTTGAAAAAAACGTAACCACAGATGCTAAGATATATTTCATACAGAAAATATAATTCTAAATGATCGACTCTATATATCTTTACAGAATACAGTTTATAATTACGAGGATATCCATTATTAATATAGCAGTTTAGTACTATTGCTGTAGATGTGTTTTTGAACAGTCTTGACAAAGATGACAAACAGTGATAAAGTAAAGTAGGAGAATATATATAAAAAAAAAAAAAAAGTAGATATTGGTGTAAAAGTGAAATTTATCTGAAGTAGAGCAGCAACCAGAGGGCGCCGCTAACACATGGACAGTGAAGTAGCAGCGATGCTAAGTTTAGCTCAGGTCTCTGTCGGAGCTTTGCCGCTGTCTGCAGGAGCGAGCATGTGATAGGGTGTCTGACACTCACCTTCAGAGGTAACTTCTACAGACAAAAACACACCTGTCTCTTTTTTAGCCGATTGTGGCTAACCTGTACATGGAGGAAGTGGAGAACAGAGCTGGTCTCTTTCCCAGGTACAGTGCCCAATCACTGGATCAGATATGTTGACACGTGGGTCAAAATAAGAACCCAGGAAGTAGAAGTCTTCACAGAGCACATCAACGCAGTGGACAAGAACATCAAGTTTAACCATGAAGATGCCATAGACCAGTCATTCCCAAACTGTGGTCCGCGGACCACTAGTGGTCCGTGAGGGTACTGCAGGTGGTCCGTGGAAAGGCAAAATAAAATAATATTTTACCTTCATTTTACCAGGAAATTCCCATAAAAAAATTAAAAGAATATGTAGGCCTATATTGATATAACATTTGCATTAAATTGTCAAGTTATTGTGTGATTACTAAAATAGGCCAGTGGTGTTCGGCCGTGACGTTCAAGTTCAGTGTCGTTATGGATCGGTGGATAGCAAAAGGTTCTCTGAAGAGAAAAGAGGCAGCAGTTGTGTGCTTTCTTTTAACTTTCTTTTAACAAGCCTGTTGCACACTGATGTGATGACTAGTTATAGTAGTGCTAGTAAGCCTATTTAGAGGTGCGGGTTAATTCAGGTAAGACTGTGTGTAGACATTTTATTATGTGTGTTATGAGGTGGTCCGCAAAATATTTTGATTACAAATAGTGGTCCACACACACAAAAAGTTTGAAAAACCCAGCCATAGACAACGGCCCGGCTTTCTTTGACAACAACACACAGATCAATATTTACTGTTTGATTCCCACCTCCCACTGCAGCACAAGGTGGAGTCATCAGGACTCTTCAGCACAGAGCACAAGAGGTGCCCACAACCTCAGAAGGTAAACGAAAAGAAGTACAACACATCCGTAAAGCCTTGACTGTGGATACCCCAAATGGACTTACATCAAAACCAAGAGGACACAGAAACCAAACAGACAGGAACCAGAGACAAAAGGGAATGGTGTAGTTATCACTTATGTGTCCAGTTTATCTGAAAAACTTAAAAGGATTTTCTACAAATACAACATTCCAGTCCACTTTAAACCAGGGAAAACTTTGTCATGGCCCTACCGTCCGGAACATGTGAGACTCCAGTGCAAAACCCCAAACAACGGCAGAAGGTTAAAAAAATTTATTTAGCCAGCATAAGTTCAAATCAAAGACCAGGAAACAAGGGAGAAACAAGGGTAGGGTCCGAGCATACAATCCAGGAAGGTAGTACAAGAAGAAACCAGGCTAGGAAACACAAGGCAGAACATCCACTAAAAAACACAGACTCCAACAGCCGAAACACAAGGAACCACTGATCAGACTCACGGTAGGGGTGAAGACGACCTGGCACCGAGTAGGGGAAAACACACAGGTTATAAAGACACACAACGAGGGACAGGTGAAACACATCAGGGTGGAGCATGCAATCACACAGGAGGGAAAGACACAAGGCACAAAATCAATCAGAAGACACAGACAGGGTTGAGACATCTCACAATAAAACAGGAAATCAGATACACTAACGAAACCAAAATAAGATACACAAAAGAAACATGAAATCAGATACAATACAAAAACTGGCACTTAGATACAATAACAAAACAGTGCCCCCCTCTTAAAGGCCAAACACCGGGCGGCCGGACAGGGCACTCGGGGAAACAGGTGGTGGACAGGCACTGGGGGGCAACACGGGTGTGCCAGGACAGGTATTCTCAGACAAGGCCTACGCAGGAATCTCAGACAGGGGCTTCACAGGATTCTCAGACAGGAGCTTCACGGGATTCACAGGATTCTCAGACAGGAGCTTCACGGGATTCACAGGATTCTCAGACAGGGGCTACTCAGGATTCACAGGATTCTCAGACAGGGGCTTCACAGGATTCACAGAATTCTCAGACAGGGGCTACTCAGGATTCTCAGACAGGGGATGACCAGGAGACGGGGAAGGACCGGGAGGTGATGACCAGGAGACGGGGGAAGGACCGGGAGGTGATGACCAGGAGACGGGGGAAGGACCGGAAGGTGATGACCAGGAGACGGGGGGAAGGACCGGGAGGTGATGACCAGGATTTGGGAAAGGACCGGGAGGTGATGACCAGGAGACGGATATGCTCAAGCTGACCAGACGGGGAAGGACCAGACGAATATGCTCGAGCTGACCAGACGGGGAATACCGGGATGACCAGACGGAGAAGACCGGGAAGACCAGACGGAGATGCTCGGGATGCCCAGACGGGGAAGACCGGGATGGCCAGACATGGAAGACCGGGATGGCCAGATGGGGTAGACCAGACGGGGAAGACCAGATGGGGAAGACCAGACGGGGAAGACCAGACGGGGATGACGAGGGACCGGCGGAGGCACACACGAGGGTCCGGCGGAGGCACACGAGGGTCCGGCGGAGGCACACGAAGCACCAGACAGTGATGGACCAGGCGTAGAGGGACCAGACGTGGGATGCCGAGTCTCGGTGGAGGTGGTCAGGTGGCGTCGAAGATGCCTCGGTGGGCTCGGAGAATTCTCGTGGTGGCCCAGGTAGGCTGGGAGAGGTCTCGCAATGTCTTGTGATGTCAATTTTTTAGAGAATATGAATCATAACACAAAAAAAAAAAAATTCACTCATAGTTAGTGGTTGTGTGAAGCTAGTTATAATCAAACAACTGTGTTTACGCTTTTTAAATCATAATGACAACAGAAACTACCCAAATGACCCTGATCAAAAGTTTACAAACACCAGTTCTTAATACTGTGTATTTCCACATTTAACATTAATGACAGTTTGAAGCCATGAAATGGGTTAGAGGGCTGCAGAGGAGGGAACATTAACTTTGTTAAGCAAAACTCACTCTGTGGCCTTGTTGTATGTTTGTCTGTTTTGCTTCATTCTTGCAAGAATTAAACCTGGCCATTTGCCTTTTAAATATAGTCTGTCTACGTGTCTCTCTGGATAACATAAGGATATAGAATTCTCATAACACTGGATTTGTGCTTTGGATCATTGTCATGTTGGAACGTCCAAGTATGTCCCATGCGCATCTTCCAAGCTGATGAGCGTAGATTTTCCTCCAGTATTTTCTGATAACATGCTTGCCATTAATTTTGACCATGTTTTTTGTGCTTTGTAGCTCACACATCCCCAAAACATCAGTGTACCTTTGATGGTGTAACTTTCATGGTAGACCTTGTAGACCTCTCAAAATGTACTGATTATGAGGCGAAAAAGTTACATTTTTAGGCTCATCACTCCAAATGACTTTGTTCCAAAATTTTGAAGGCTTGTCTCTGTGTTTGGCGAGATGCTATGTGGCATTTGCGTAGTAATGGTTTTCATCTGGTGACTCCACCATGCAGCCTATTTTTCATCAAGTGCCTCCTTATTGTGCATCTTGAAACAACCACACCACTTTTTTCAGAGAGTCCTGTGTTTTATCTGAAGTTATTTGTGTGTTTTCTTTGCATCCCGAACAATTTTTTCTGGCTGTTGTGACTGAAATTTTTGTTGCTCTACCTGACCTTTTCATTTTCCACTTCTCAGTTAAAGTTTGAACACTGCTGATTGGCATCCTCATCCTTTGACAATTATTTTGCTCTCCCCAAATACAGAAATGTCAGTGCAGCACTGAATGAAAGATACAAGGGTCTGTCAGGAGCCCAGAAACTCACTGACCTTTTATTCACACACACTGATTATAAGCAAACAGATCACAGGTGAGGATGGTTACCTTCAGTAGCCATTCAAACCCGTATTTGTCAACTTGTGTGCATGTTATCAGGCCAGATTCACCAGGGTATGTAAACATTTTATTAGGGTAATTTGGGTAGTTTCTGTTGTCTTTAAGTTTTAAAAAGAGTAAACACAATTGTTTGACAATAAATGGCTCCACCCAACCACTAATTATGAGTGAACATGTCTGTGAAGGTTCTCAGTCATTCCGGTCATCTTGGAAAAAAAGGTTAAAGCAAAAGCATCTGGACTCAAAACAAAAGCTGATGAGACCAGGCAGATATGATGAGACTAGAACAGCCTGGTCCCATGGTTTTGTTTCAGGTCAACCCTCTCCCTCTGGAGATATAAGCTCTTACCATTTGAACTCAGAATTGATAAAGTGTCTTTGAATTAGAGACGAGAGGCTTTTCCTTAAACCTTTTCTTAAGCTATGAGTGAAAGAAAGGTTTTGGTGTTTACATTCATATTCTGTGAAAAATGCCAGGGTAAGTAAACTTTTGAGCACCTATACATACTCTGGCAGAATTTGTGATTGTTTGGTCCAAATGGTGGTGCCCCTTGTGTCTCCAAGCGGGTCTCGCGTACGCTTAACTCCTCGACTGCTGAGCAATTTTCAGCCGCCTTTAATGTCTCCCCTTTGTGTAGGCTGTCACTGAGCTATAGCTCTGAGTACTCTGCTGATGAGCTGCTTTCCATGTTCTCATCAGCTTGCACTGGCATTTTGGACTCTGTTGCTCCTTTCAAGGCCAAACGCAAAAAAGCTCATACTACACCATGGCTCACTGATGCTACATGTGACCTCAGACGTGCCTGTAGGCGGGCGGAGCGCAGGTGGCAGAAGGACCGCCTCCACGTGTCCCTCCAAATCCTCCGAAGTTGCTTGGCGGATTACCACCGAGCTGTAAACCGCCAAATCACAGTACATTTCCACCATGATCTCCAGAAACAGTCACAAACCCCAGGTTCTCTTCAATACATTAAATTCTCTCATAAATCCCAGAAACGGATCCCCTGTTTTGCCCTCACCAGCCCTCTGTGAAAGTTTTCAAAAATTCTTCATTGAGAAAATTGCAGCACTCAGGCCTTCCCATACCTCCACCCCCCCACTTCCCACTCCCCACCCTCCCTCAGCCAGCTGTCCTATTGCAGTTTGAGCCCATTACCCTATCCTCCCTTTCTGATGCAGTCAAACATCTGCAGCACTCAAACTGCCCTTCCGATTGTCTGCCCTCCCGTCTACTCAAGGATGCCATAGTTCTTGGTACGGTTGCTCCTGCTCTTCTACTGCTGATTAATGCCATTCTCTCTTCTGGGTGCGTCCCGGATGCCTTCAAGCATGCTGTGGTGCAGCCTCTACTAAAGAAGCCAAACCTTGACCCCTCTATCCTCTCAAACTTTAGGCCTATCTCAAAACTGCCATTTCTGTCTAAAATCCTTGAGCGAGAAGTTTATGCCCAGCTCCACTCCTTTTTATCTCATAACAACATCTACGAGAAATTCCAGTCCGGCTTTAGAACAGCCCACAGCACTGAGACTGCTCTCCTGAGAGTGCTCAACGACCTGCTCCTAGCCGCTGACACGGGCAGCCCGGTGATCCTTGTGCTTTTAGATCTCACAGCAGCCTTTGACACGGTGGACCACAGGATTCTGCTGTCACGGCTTGAGCATCGCGTAGGCATCAAAGGCACTGCCCTGAAGTTTTTTCAGTCCTACCTGGCCAACAGGAGCTTCTGTGTCCAGCTGGGAGATTTTACATCATCTGTTGCCCCCCTCACCTGTGGGGTCCCTCAAGGCTCTATACTAGGCCCTATCCTATTTTTGTTGTATATTTTACCCCTAGGGGAAATCCTGGTTAAGCACAACATCTCCTTCCACTGCTATGCTGATGATGTCCAGCTGTATCTCCCCCTAAAGGCTGATGGACAGGCTGCAATCCATTCTTTGCTTGACTGTCTGTCTGACATAAAGACATGGATGGGTTCAAACTTCCTCAACCTCAATCCAGATAAGACTGAAATAATTATTTTTGGCAAAACTTCCCCGGCCTTTTCCATCGACGCCCTGGGCCCTCTCGCCTCTAACGTCAGATTTTTGATAGTGCCTTCAAGTTTGAGCAGCAGGTCAGTGCAGTAGTCAGGAAAAGCTTTTTTCATTTGAGAAATATAGCTAAGGCCAAAGCCTACCTGCCCCAGAGTGATCTAGAGAGAGTTATCCATGCTTTCATCTCCTCTCAACTGGACTACTGCAACACTCTCTACACTGGCATTAACCTTTCCCAGCTCCGCCGCCTGCAGTTGGTCCAGAACTCAGCCGCTCGACTCCTCACTTGTACAAAAAAGCGAGAACATATCACCCCGGTCCTCGCATCACTACACTGGCTTCCCATCCGCTACCGCGTTGATTTTAAACTGCTACTTATAGTCTTTAAATCCCTCCATGGTGTGGCCCCCACATACCTGTCTGAGCTTCTCCACCACCACATCCCCTCCAGAGCACTACGGTCAGCTGACCTACTGCTGTTGGAAGTGCCCAGGTCCAGGCTAAAAACCAAGGGGACAGAGCCTTTGCAGTAGCAGCCCCAGACTCTGGAACTGCCTCCCCCTCCACATCCGTGCAGCCCAGTCTCTAAACATTTTTAAGTCTCTCTTGAAGACTCACCTCTTTTCTCTAGCCTTTGATTAGTGTCAAAGGCTAGAGAAAGGCCTACATTATTTTAACTCCTGTAGTTATTTGTATTGTTGCCCTTCTTCATTTTATTTTAATCTGTTTATATATTATGAATATTATTTCTTCTTTGTCTTCCTTTGTTTATTGCACTTAGCATTTTATTGTGAAGCACTTTGGTGTGGCTCAGCCATCTGTAAATGTGCTATATAAATAAATTTGACTTTGACTTTGACTTTGACAAATATCACCAGTAAAATATTACCATGATAGGTCTAATTTATCTAATGCCTCAGTCTCTGAACAAATCTTTCAAAACATGGGGCATATAAAGCCTTACCAAACTTAATTTAATAGTTAGGTTGCAAAAAAGATGCAAGCCTATAGCTCTGAGTTTTCCAGAGCACACTTGAACATGTCGTGAACGCGTGGCTTCCTTGACTTTTCCTTTCCATTCCCCTTCCTTGTAAAACTACGCAGCCTATTTCAGACGCATACATGCAGACTTTACCTTTAGCCTACTAGTATAAATAAATATCAGAGCTAATTTTGTAAATTTAGGCTACCTTAGTTAAAACACACTCCGCTGGAGAGATTAGGACTTGCAGCGGGCTCAGAAAATCAAATCACTTTAAAATTATAAGGTACTTCCAGTGTCCACCGCCGGGTTCGGGGATTGCCGACTTGAAAGGCACCGGAGACCTAAGTTTTTTTATAATATTAATTTTAGTTCACAATTATTTCTTAATACTATTTATATAGTTTTTTAATTATTATTTATTGCAAGTATATTTTTTGAAGATATTTGTCTTATATATATATATAAAAAATATATATTGTAGCAATGTTGCTTTAGACAATATTAATAATGTTTTTAATTAGATTAAGTTTCAGGATATATAATTTTAAGAACAGAGTGTTGGTGTGATCTCTAAAACCCACATTGTGTACAATTCTAATTGTGCACAAACAGACTTTTTTCTGGAGTCTGTATAATGTCTCTTGAAGGTATTTCCCCACACTTCAGTACAGTAATTAATATAGTCTATTTTTCTTTGTACATGCATTAACTCCCTTTGTCATCCATGGACCAGAATTATTTTCTTGGGAATACTTATTATTTTTATTTTTTTTATATATCGCTTTTCCGCTTGTAGTAGGCACTCAAAGCGCTTCACATACATTAAGCTATTTGCCAGTGTTACAGTTGGAACACCACTGGAGGCAATGTAGGTTAAGTGTCTTGCCCAAGGACACAATGACAGTATGTGGGGGAGAGCGGGATGTTATGATGTTTTGGGATGTTTAGAGCGGGGATAGAACCGCCCACCCGCCGGTCGAAGGACGGCCATTCTACCCACTGAGCTATTGCCGCCCACTTATGTGTTGTAATTGGGAAGTAAGTGTCATACAGTTGTTTGAATACACAAGTTTTTATAGGCTCTATTTACACTGTTTTCCCCCAAGACACCATCAATTTTGTTTTGATAATGTGAGGTTTGTGTTGTGTTTTCCCCTCCCCTCCCTTTTCTGTGTTTTTTCTTTTTTCTTGTTTCAGCAGTGCATTTCTGTGGTAGGGGGTGTGGCTGGTTTAGTCTCAGAATTGCAGACAAGACACACGTGTTTCCACTTTCCTCATCCACTGCTTTACTCATTTTCATGCTGTCACATGATTCCGTCCCGTTGAGTAGAGTATTATTTTTTGTTGTTAATTTGTTTTTCTTCCAGTAATGAGAATACTGGCAGGTGGTCACTAATACAAACCTAATTCCAAAAAAGTTGGGACACTGTACAAATTGTAAATAAAAACAGAATGCAATGATGTGGAATTTTCAAATTTCAATACTTTATTCAGAATACAACATAGATAACATATACAATGTTTAAACTGAGAAAATATCTAATTTTAAGGAAAAAATAAGTTGATTATAAATTTCATGGCATCAACACATTTGAAAAAAGTTAGGTCAAGGCCATGTTTACCACTGTGTGGCATCCCCGCTTCTTTTTATAACAGTCTGCAAACATCTGGGACTGAGGAGACAAGTTGCTCAAGTTTAGGAATAGGAATGTTCAAATTTGCATATAAGCTACGACAACTGAAATTAATTGACTTTTTTTTTTCTGGATTGTGGAATTAGCTGCTCATCATTATGGTATTTACAGTTAAGACCTTTGCCTTTGTAGAAGTGTATAAACACGTGGACAAAATTGTTGGTACCCTTCGGTCAATGAAAGAAAAATTTTATTCTGACAAAAGTAATAATAAATAAAAATTCTATGAATGTTAACCAATGAAAGTCATACATTGCTTTTCAACCATGCTTTAACGGAGTTATTTAAAAAAAAAATCTCATGGAACAGGCCTGGACAAAATTGTGGTACCCCTAACTTAATATTTTGTTGCACAACCTTTTGAGGCTATCACTGCAATCAGACGACTCCTGTAACTGTCAATGAGACTTCTGCACCTCTCAGCAGGTATTTTGGCCCACTCCTCATGAGCAAACTGCTCCAGTTGTTTCCGGTTTGAAGGGTGTCTTTTCCAGACGGCATGTTTCAGCTCCTTCCAAAGATGCTCAATAGGATTGAGGTCAGGGCTCATAGAAGGCCACTTTAGAATAGTCCAATGTTTTCCTCTTAACCATTCTTGGGTGTTTTTAGCTGTGTTTTGGGTCATTGTCCTGTTGCAAGACCCATGACCTGCGACTGAGACCAAGCTGTCTGACACTGGCCAGCACATTTCTCTCTAGAATCCCTTGATAGTCTTCAGATTTCATTGTACCCTGCACAGATTCAAGACACTCAGTGCCAGATGCAGCAAAGCAGCCCCAGAACATAACAGAGCCTCCTCCATGTTTGACAGTAGGGACAGTGTTCTTTTCTTGATATGCTTCATTTTTCCGTCTGTGAACATAGAGCTGATGTGCCTTGGCAAAAGGTTCCATTTTTGTCTCATCTGTCCATAGGACATTCTCCCAGAAGCTTTGTGGCTTGTCAACATGTAGTTTGGCATATTCCAGTCTAGCTTTTTATGATTTGTTTTCAACAATGGTGTCCTCCTTGGTCGTCTCCCATGTAGTCCACTTTGGCTCAAACAACGACGGATGGTGCGATCTGACACTGATGTTCCTTGAGCATGGAGTTCACCTTGGATCTCTTTAGAAGTCTTTCTGGGCTCTTTTGTTACCATTCGGATTATCCGTCTCTTTGATTTGTCATCAATTTTCCTCCTGCGCCACGTCCAGGAGGTTGGCTACAGTCCCATGGATCTTAAATTTCTGAATAATATGTGCAACTGTAGTCACATGAACATCTAGCTGCTTGGAGATGGTCTTATAGCCTTTACCTTTATCATGCTTGTCTATAATTTTCTTTCTATTCTCCTGCAACAACTCTTTCCTTCGCTTCCTCTGGTCCATGTTGAGTGTGGTACACACCATGTCACCAGACAACACAGTGACTACCTGAAGCCCTATAAATAGGCCCACTGACTGATTACAAGATTGTACACACCTGTGATGCTAATTAGTGCACACACCTTGAATTAACCTGTCCATTTGGTCACATTATTTACAGTCTTTTCTAGGGGTACAATCAATTTTGTCTAGGCCTGTTCCATGAGTTTCTTTTTTTAAATAATTCCGTTGAAGCATGGTTGAAAAGCAATGTCTGACTTTCATTGGTTAACATTCATAGAATTTTTATTTATTATTACTTTTGTCAGAATCTAGTTTTTTCTGTGACCATTGTGAGTTTTTCTTTCATTGACCGAAGGGTACCAACATTTTTATCCACGTGTGTACATGAGTCAACATTAGTTAACATATAATGCACTGATTTATAGTCATCACATGCAAATATTTTCCTTGTATCAGTTAGTGATGAGTCATTGTGAGTCAATTGCATAAATGTCATTAATTACCTGTTTATTAATTAGTATCTGTCCAGTTTCGTGTCCCTCCTTGACCCGAAATATGTTCCGTTAAGTTTGATAAACACCCTGCAATTGGATGTCCAAGTCGATTCTTTTTCGAGTTGTTTTCTCAGTTGACAGGCTTCTCTGGCAATGTCAGCATTTTCCTTTGTTATGTAATCATTAATGTAGACGTTTGTCCCTAAGTTTACTTCCTTGCTTGAGAAGTGCGCAGAAGAGAAGTTTTATTTTTTTATTTTTTCCCTGCTTATGAACCTTATTACTGTGGTTTACTTCCAATATCCAGTGGTGGATAGTAACGAAGTAAATGTAATTCGTTACTGTACTTAAGTAGTTTTTTCCAGTATCTGTACTTTACTAAGTATTTCCATTAAGGGATACTTTTTACTTCAACTTCACTACATTTCAAGGTCAAATATCTTACTTTTTACTCAAGTACATTTTGCAAAATTAGTCGTTCCTTGTGTTTCCGTTAAATATTCTTGTAGAAGAAGACCTCAAAGACGCGTCTCAGTGGGAGTGTCAGGACCGGCTCAATAGAAGCCTCATTCTCTACACGCGAGCTGATAAACATGAAAATAACAAATAAAAAATACACCTGTGATGAGGTTTTGGTATTAGTAATGGCTGACTCTGATTCTGAGGGAGAACATCTACCTTTAGAGTCTTTTCAGCCGAGTGAAAGTGAGAATGAGCGAGAGTGAGAGTGCGCGTGTAACTTGGACAGCGGCGCCGCTGCTCGTGCCTTTCTCAGCGTCTCTCATAAAGCACACGCTGTTTTTCACACATTTTGACAAACATCAGTGAAAGAAACGGGAGGAAAACTAGTCGTGAACGATGTTGGAAAGGGAAGCCGTGAGCGCGTAGCACCTGCAGCTTTACCTTTAGCACCTGCAGCTTTACCTTTAGCACCTGCAGCTTTACCTTTAGCACCTGCAGCTTTACCTTTAGCACCTGCAGCTTTACCTTTAGCACCTGCTGCTTTACCTTTAGCACCTGCAGCTTTACCTTTAGCACAGGTGATAGAAGCCGGGGCGGGTGTACTGCAGTGGCCGCGGTAGTGACGGGGGTGTCGGGAATAATGCGGCTTCTATTGACAGCTGTTTGGGACAAATACGTGTTGGTCATCCTGACACTTTACCCAGTCGAGGAGGGAGAGGCAGGGGTAAACATAGTCAGCGAGACTACGCTAATCAAAGCAGCGATCGTAATAAAAGTGATGGCTGTTTGCTGTGCTTTATGAGAGGTCCCACACTCTAAAAAACTACTAACTATGCCACATGGATGGATAAGAAAAGATAAAGCAACTGCAACCACACACATACAGTACATGTGTATATTTCTCATAACTATTTGCATATGTTTTACTAGTTATGATATAATAGAAGTTGTAGTTATTCTTTATTTCAGAAAAAGAAAAAAAACTATTCTAATAGTTCAAATGTTCATTGGTGTGTATGTACTGTAAATAACATAACAACCAATATATAATGTCATGGTATGCAAATTATATGCAAATTACATGCTTAAAATTATTATACTTATATACTTTGGGTCATACCTGACATTTTTCTAGTTTAGAGTAGGACTCTATCTCTTATCATTTTCAAACCACAGCCTTTTGAAATTTGGATCTCAAAAATCTGTATTTTTAAATAAACCCTGGCGCCTAAAGGG
The DNA here is from genome assembly GCA_024416835.2 of Perccottus glenii. Taxonomy (NCBI): domain Eukaryota; kingdom Metazoa; phylum Chordata; class Actinopteri; order Gobiiformes; family Odontobutidae; genus Perccottus; species Perccottus glenii. Next base: position 1,333,780 of record CM044558.2, read on the forward strand.
GGCAAGAGACTGACAAAAATTATAAGGGCATTATAGCCTTAATAAATGATAGTACTTGGATACTTAAGTACATTTGAAGGCAAATACTTTTGTACTTTTACTCAAGTGAAAGTTAAAAGGGAGTACTTTTACTTTTACTGGAGTAATATTTTACCTAGTGTATCTGTACTTTAACTCAAGTACTTGGTTTGTGTACTTCTTTGCCTTAAATTGATTTATGTTTAATACAGTGATACAGTATGTGTAGTTTTTAATTTATCTTCCACCAAACGGAGAGAAAAGGAAACTGAAAGCTGAGAACATAACAAGCAGCTGACCTTAAAGCCCGCCCACACTCACAATGTGTGCACTTCCTCTACTTATTTCCCTCTGAAAGGAACACAAACAACACCGGTAAGCACTAGCTTTTTTATTATCTTTCAATTTTTAGATCTACCAAAACATTTTTACTACTCTAGATAATTATGTATGTCATATTCATAGGTGGCACTTGCGTTGTTTTAATGTGATGAAATGTGAAACTCCCTTCTACCAATTGTGAAATGCTGTGCAAGACCATGATGAAGACTCATACAAACTTTGGGACTGAAAAAATGTTTTACTATAACCTCTTAAAAGCCACTTTTGTTTTTGTTTCTGTTTAGAGCCGGCAGGGCAGAGACAGAATCAACATGGAGTACAAATATGATGATAAAATAGAGGTGCTATTGGCTCACATGAGTGTGGAGGACTTTTTCAGCACTGCTGAGGTGTATCAGCTTGAGGTGATATTTCCCAAAGAAAGTATTTCCAAGGAGGAGATGGATGAGATTGAGGAACCTGGTGACCAAAGTAAAGATTACAGTGTTCACTATGGGACAGACGCAGAGCTCTTGTCTTTTGTCAACCTTATCTCCAGCCTGCAGAGATCAGCAATGATGCCTGGGCCAGATGAGATGGGTGTTCTGCTCAACAAGGTGTGCTTTAGTTCAGCTATGTTTTAGGATAATGTTTACCATTTGGATAATGTATCAGCCATTACCTTTTTCTAAATTTGACCGCAGAAGTACATGGCTGTAAAAAATGGCCGCTACCAAATCAATACAGACGTGCTTCTTTTTCCATGGAAATTGACTTACAAGAGTCCAGGCTATGGTCTTGTGCCCAGTGGCTCATTTGGGAAAGTCCACTTGGCTCAGGACACAACCACAAGGAAAAGAATGGCTTGCAAACTGGTGAGTCCTGCTGAACAGCAAATTACCTTCAACTGACCGGATGTTTATTAATAAGCCAAGTATGTTAAGGGGTCATAATCTGTACAGATAGCTGATAGCTATATATATATATATATATGTGTGTGTATATATATAGGTTTAATAGTGCTTCTCCAGAAAAGTCCTGTCAACTTTATTCATTTCATTATTTGATTTAAACTCCTCTTTTAACTGTATTGAACACTGTTGTTATAGCATTATGCTAACCATTAGGTTAACCAAGCATTCCTTCATCACTTTAATACAGTTTGGTTTAAAGGGTAACTAAACCCCTGGTCAGAGCCTAACTCCACCCACTCACAAAATTTGAAAAATGCTGGAAAAGTGGGCAGAGCCCAGCAGAGACAGAGGGGAAGATTCGAGGGCGGAGCTCAGCGAGGGCGTGAACCTGAGACCCGCAGTGACGGATTGATTGACAGCAGCTGTCAGACTCGAAAAGATGAAGACCTGAAGGACGCGAGTAGCTTTGCTACGAAGTGGTCCTTATAAGTGGAGGACTTTTCTGTGCACACAGGGCTAGAGCCTTATCAGTTTGTGCCACTGGCTCAAACCGCGGTCTCAACAACTCCCAAAGTTAAAGAGCGAAGTCTTACAGCTCAAGAGAGAATGGGGCCTGTGATAAAACGTTAGCATTGTCTAATTTAGGCTAATGCTTAACAAATGCTAACAAATTTTCAGAAATTGCAAACCTATGCATTTAGTTTGATTTTGGTAATTAGTGTTAATTACACAAAAAACTGAGATTTCAAGTCTCCCTCTACAACTGTTAAAAAACTTGTCTTGCAGCTCACTGGTCCTGGGAGAGAATGTGTTATAGATACTCAAGGTATGGCTATGAAATAAGACCAGTGTCAAGTCCAGTTAATTTAATAAGTATTATGCAAAAAAGACACAACTCTAACCAAACATAATATTTACATCCAAAACAAAGTAGTGATAAACATTGTTTCTCATGTTGTAGGTAATGCACAGGTGTGACAGGTTGGTGAGTTGGCTGCATAACAGTCCATCCAGACTTTGAGGCAGTAGCACTAAACCCCTGTGTTACAGACTCTAACACTTGTAATGTAGTGTTACACTTATCTTCAGCTTTTTGGTGAGACACTTTTAAACAGGGTAGTTCCAGGAAAAAGACCCTCCACTTACAACATACTGTACATTTGCACCAGCTCTTTCAGCGGTTATAGACACCTGTCTGCTGCAGTGTGGTCAGGTGGTGCTGGGGATACCTGGGCCAGCAGGTACAGGTCATACCTCCTTGTGCTGTCCTCACAGAGGAATCCACCACTGGAGTTTTAAATACATTTGGTATATAAAAAAACAAACAAAACATTGAAATATAAAGAAGCATTTATACCTGGAGTTAACCACGAAACAATTGTTCAAAAACATCCATTATACAATTAGCTATAAAACTCAAAATTAACATGTATCAACAAACATTTACAAAAGAGCGCCAAAGCGACTTACATTAAGGTTCCATTCACCAGTGTTACAGCTGGAACACCACTGGAGGCAAGGGGGGTTGCACAATGACAGTATGAACTGTGGGGAGAGCGAGAATCGAACCGCCTACCTTCCGGTTGAAGGACGACCGCTCTACCACTGAGTCACTGCGCCCCTCATTCTCAGACATCATTTAAAGGCAGGTCCAAAACTTTGTTAAATATTAAATTAAACAAACTTATAAAAACAACTTAATGTCTGAGACATAAGTCTGCACTTTTAATTTTGTATTTTACAGTGAGCTCTTAGAAAATAATAGTCTTTAGAGAAAATTTAAAGTAGTAGCTCCTAGCTCCCACATCCTTAGACACCTGTGAAATAACGTTTTTTCCTCTAGCTAGTCGGTAGATCTTTATCCGGTTTTGTTCGGCCCGAAGTCAGCTCCCACTTGACCAATACAGATTTTTTACCCAGCATCGCTTGGCCCGCTGTCAGCTCCCGCTGACTATTGATATCATATTCAGAATATCGTCTGTAACCTGCCCCGCTAAGTCAGCTCTAGAATCTGACGGTACAGGTGATAATGCATGCTTCGGATTCTCTGATCAGAGGGAGAGAGACAAGAGGCAACACGCTGGTTTCGTGGTTCAGTCAGATCTCTCTCTCAAAGCTTTATTGTTAAACCAACACAGTTTATATACAATGGCTGTGTGACTTTATATGGTGGTGGTGCAGCTACCAATCAAAGAATACATTCAGAATGTTACCAAAGAAAGAAAAGCAGATGTGTTTCTTGTGCAGCAAAGCAGCGAAAGCAGCAATATGGGAGGCACATATGTTTAGAGCAGCGCATCCATTTATGGGACATAGCAATGCACATTGTTCTTAAATGGGTATGAGGCCTGAGAAGAGAGGCAGAAAAATGCATTCCAAGTCATACATGTTTCAAGATTTAATCTTACAAACTAAACTAAAAGATTATCATTCCAAAATATGGTTAAAATAACATTTTTCGTATAGCACACTGCCTCCTCACCAGAAGCAGGTGGTGCCAGTATGGCCAGCCTGGTAGAGTAGGAATAGCATCCTTTCCAGGCTTTTTACTTTGTGTTTGAAAGTCACTGTCAGTTGCACTTATTGGTAGTGAAGATGGTGAAATTCAAGAGCCAGTGTTACACAGGCTGATCATAACTTCATGAGCTGTTCCAAAATGTTTAAGAATCTTGAGTGTATTCAACAGTGTATTTAGTGTTCACATTAGTCTAAATGTAGTCAGCAAAGTAAAGCTAAGTCTCAGAAACTATAGAGCTAACTGCATTTTTCAGAGAATGAATCTAAGATGATAGACAACAGCAAACTTGAAGATGAAGTATCTTCAACAGTGAAGTGACGCAGGAACAGTAACCAGGTCCTGAAAATAAAATAAAAATATATATGCTTTTATTTCTTACATTAGACCATTTTAAAAACAATAAAATAATAGATTATCAAACACCTCATGTGTTCATGGGTTAGAGTATTTTAAAACAATTAATTGCACTATAACAGTAAAAAAGAAATTAAAAATGGGTTTAAATGCATTACCTTGTACAGTTCATGGTGCTCTCACTTCCATCTGGATGGTAGCTGTAATCATCAGGGGACACCTCACACCTTTTCCTCATTATTGGAGCAGAGCTAGTCCTGGGACACTCTGGCAGCTCCATCAGTGTCTGTGTCACATGACACACTCCTATTAGGCGTTCTGACCTGGGTGGCTGCAAAAACAAGAGTTTAACACATGATTTGTTATCTTGAGTAAATGATGAGACCCAAACATCTGGGTCCACAACTCACAAAAACTGCACAATCCCTAAAAGATGCTCTGCCTTTGCACAATCAGCCTTTTCATTTCAAACCATCAAACAATGGAATCAGATCCTAGACAGTCTGAAGTTCTTTTCTTGTGAGATTATTGTTTTTGTACATGGTGCGTGAGAAATAAAGAATACAACTAAACATACAAAAGCTTCAGAGTTCAAACTCACCTTTGCTCCTAATAGGCTTCATGTTTGCCTGCACACCTGCAGATCTGCAGTGACTGGTTCAGGCTGGCACCCAGTTTCTCTGGTCATCTTAGACAAAACAAAAGATTTGTGTTATTGTTTACAATTACAGTATTAAATAAATTTATTTTAGAGATTTTAAAATGTTTATAAATTATATTAATAACACAAATATTCTCACAAAGCAAAAAATCTAAAAAACGCATCTAAAAACAATCACTCACTGTTGCCATAGCCTACATGTTAGCGTCCTACTGGAGTCTGAGTCACCACTTTTCTCTGGATCTCATTTTATTGTAATTTGACTCTGAACAATTATTACTGTATATCCTCCGTGAAAGTGGTAGTATTTTAATCCGTGTGTACTGTCAGTGGGTCGGTCTGATACATTTGCCACACCCATACCCGATAAGATATCAAAAACAAAGTCACAACTTTGGTTGGCACATGTGTCTAGATGATACTCACCAAATTTGGGGCCATTTAGATTAAAACACAATGATTTGCATCTTTTTGCGCAAGGGGTGCGATTTTAGTGGCCACGCGTTTCACCCCACATGGCGGACTTCCTGTTGAGTTTAGGGTGTGGCTGTCATAGACTTTTCTGTTTGCCCTGAGGTGTCCTATGGATGTACCAAGTTTCATTTTTCTACGTTGAAAAGTTACTTTCACTTTCCATAGGCCCAATGTATTTTGATTTTTCTAGGGGCCGCCACTGAGGGGACTTCAAATACATAAATTTTTTGCCGAGCTTGAAGTCTGGGACCAATAAAAATGTCTTTTCGTGCATGTTCACTGGAACAAATTTAGGATCATTTTGCATAAAATAAAAAATCAGAGCAAAAACAATAGGCCCTCCCGGTCATCACCGGCTCGGGCCTAATCAAAGCCGCAAGCGGCGATAAAGGCCCTCGCCTCCCTTGAGACCGCGGAAACACATGCACTCGGATGATTACATTTCGTGCTTTAAACCGTAAACTTCACGGTAATGTCAAATAACCGGGCCTGTGCTACTGCTGGGGCCTGCTACACCACCTTGTAATTTAGAGTTAAAGGTCTCCACAATCCCTGGTTTTCCTGGGAGCTGTCTGAACCTTTGAAAATAATAGATCATGCTTGGGCTAAGGTGAGAAAAACAAAGTACTGGCTGGAGATTTGAGATGACTCAGGAATCGCTGCACCCCCCTGTTTAAAAAGGCAAAATGTAAATATTACTTGTCTAAAAGTACAAGGTTACAAGTTCCAAAAGATTCTGAGGAGTTTTCTAAGACTCTAGCCTTGGCTCTGGAGGGGCCTCCTCCAAAGGAAGGATCCTGGCAATTGGGAAATGGCATTTATTTCCCAAAGAAATGGCTGCCTCTTCACAGACTCATTACGACCACAGCCACAAATCTATCAAAAAACAAATTGATAATTTTTTTGGCACACGTGTCTAGATGATACTCACCAAATTTGGAGCTGTTTAGATGAAAAGCCTTTAGCACAAGGGGTGCAATTTAGGTGGTCACGCATTCCACCCAACATAGTAGATTTCCTGTTGAGTTTACGGTATGGCTGTAATAAACTTTTCGGTTTGCCCTGAGGTGTCCTATGGATGTACCAAGTTTCATTTTTCTACATTGGAAAAAAAATACTTTCACTTTCCATAGGCACAATGTATTTTCATTTTCCAGGGGTCGCCACTGAGTCATTTTTTGTATTTTTTTTTCTCGGGGACATCAAATACATAAATTTTTCGCCGGGCTTGAAGTTTGTGACCAATAAAAATGTTTTTTCGTGCATGTTCACTGGGTCAAATTTAGGATCATTTTGCAAAAAAAAAAAATAAAAATAAAAATCCGAGCAAAAACAATAGCTCATAGCTAATAAATGAATAAAAAGATTAAAAAAAAAAAAAATGGTTTCTGCCAATTACCACCGTAAATTGTTATTTCATCAATTAGCATTTCTAATTATTCATCTTTTTAGGTTTTCCAAGTAGTATCATTTTTGTTTCTGTTTACGTTATATTTAAAACTTTCTTTAGTTCAGTTTAACTTTTAGTGACCATTAGTTGTAGGTCTTTACCTGTAACTGTAATTGGTATCTTCCACATTTTTATAAATTTTAACTCAGTTAATGCAAATATAAATAATTTATATAGATCAGAACTGGTTTCTCATGATCTATTGTCACAAACTTTTAAACATTCTTTAAATTCACAATTTCTTTCATATTTCCTTTTCCTTAATATTCACAGAATTTTGTTCAATTTACTTCAAATTACTTTCTTTAAAATAAAATACATCTTTTTTTTTTTTTTTCATACTTAAAATTTCTTAATTACCCTTGGGTCAGACCCCTCCCTCTGGGTTTAACCCAGTAACCGGGCAGCATCTCTCAGCTGCTTGAACACACCACAAAGCCTCTGCTCTGTTCACACTGCTTTCCTCCAAAACACCATAACTGTACTGGCCTCACAGAAACTCTTTCCACTATCCAGTTAGTTAAACACCTCCACACAATAGTCACAGACGCCAGGATGGGTTTAGACCATTCTTTATATGGCAGGTGTGAAACTCTAACAATAAATACAATACACACATGAGCAGTGGCGCAAAAAGGGGGTATGCGGCATATGCGGCGCATAGGGGCGCAGCACCTTGGGGGGCGCCAAAGCGATGGTACAAAAAAAAAAACTTTTTATTTATTTATTTTTTTTTTTTTGTATTTCCTAAATGTAGCTTAGCTGCTGTTGTGTGTTTCTAAATCATTTCAGTATTTCCTCAATACTATAACATTTTATAGGACTAACAGGCTTCAATAGAGCCCTCATTAGATTCCATAAATAGAATTAATATAATATCACGAGTGGGCGTGGCGGGGCGCCGTGGCGCTGAGCGAGCAGGTAACGTTATGTGTTAGTTGTCACAGTCTGCACACAGTTGTCTTTAAAAAATGGATAAAACAAAAAAAAAATAAAGAAAGAGGGAAAAGGAGATGGCAGGAGATGGTGTCAATCTATGGGACAGCTGATAAACAAGTGGATAGTGAAAAGCAACAGGTAGGACTTAAAGTGAGACGTCTGTGCTTGGAGGCTTGCAATATTCATGTTAACAGACTTAGGGCGTACTCACACTAGGCACGGTTGCCATGAACCGGGCCAGAGGACGATTGTCCCCCCTCCCCACTCCCCCTCTGGCCTGCACTCACATAGGCTTTCAGCATTCGTGCCGGAGCACGCTTACGTCATTATGGTGCGACGGTTTCGGGATAAACAGGAAGAGCGGCGCTCTCCGAACACAACGGAGTCCATCGCTCTGTTTTATTTGTGGATAATTTTGTGTCGTTTGGTACACGGTGGTCCACAGCCCTCTCACAGCATGTTGTTAAACAGATTTGTCGCCTTAGTGGCGCGAAAATTTTCACGTAATCGTGCTGCTCGTATGAGGAGGTTTGCAAGGTACCAGCTGAAGTGCAGCAAGGACTTTGCAGCTTTGATTACGGTCTACAGTTCCGACATCGACATGGTAAGAATTAATATAATGAAATGTCATTGAATACAATTGAAAAGTGTATTGTGAAATTTGAAATACAATATGTGTATAATGTTTTTTTTGTAATTACGACAGTAGCGTTCTAAAGGTAATAATCATGTAACTTAATATAATTTGCTGGTTAATATTAGCTACATTCTTGTATTAAGACACCCGTATTCAACGGGACACAACTGTTATGTATGCACTGGAGTAGTAGTTTGTTGTTTATTTAATTTCACTTCAAAGTGCTGTAAGGTAATTGTGTATGCATAAACTATACACAGTTAACAATATTTTTCCATTCTGCTGCAGGACCATATGGATTTGGCAGAGATCTGCTGTGTGGTGGCAGCATGTTCTCAGCAGCTGGACAGACTGTGAGTGGAAGGCTAATTTCAGAATGAGAAGGACATCATTCTTGCAGTTGTGCAACAGCCTGCAGCCGCACCTTCAAAGACAGACCACTTCATTCAGAAAACCAGTGCCCTTGGACCAACGTGTTGCAATATGCATATGGATGTAGAGTTCAGAACCATCTCCCATTTATTTGGGATTGGTCAGCACTTCTCATAAAAAACAAAAAAAAAAACCAGTATTTCACATAACACAACCATGTGCAGTGGTGAAACAAAATAGGCTACCTTGTGTGTGTGGTGTATAATTTATGGAAGTGTGTGGTATATATTGTAGAGGTTCGAGGTCGAATTATAAAGTGTAGAGGTTTGAGGTAGTGTTAGGTTAAAGTGCATAGTAAATATATGCTACGGTATATTAAACAACTTCTGAAAGCAAATAAGAGTATTAACAACAACAACAGCCTCATCCTGGCTTCAAATACCCCGCACAGAAGACGTTAGATTCATGAGTTTGTTTGGACAAGACCTCAGTCCCATATGCCTGAGAGAAACCTGCCCTGGTGCATAGACACTGCAAGACTGGGTGTTACATGATGAAATGTTATGATTAAAATACATTTTTCATTTACATTTTCACTTCACTTTTTCTCCAACACATAATAGCAAAGAATAATCATGAACTGAATTGTCAACTTTGTCAATTCTTTTAACATGCCAAGGGGAATGAATGTATTGTAATGACTTTACTGTAGCCCAATGATAAAGATGTAATATGTTGTCATTAAAGTACACTTTTAAACCAAGGAGAACAGGCACAGATGATTTACACTTTGGAAGCAAAAGTTAAATTTACAACTTAGGTAAAGCCTAAATCAAGTCTAAGTGCATTACCACATTGCAACATGCATAAAATGAACGGTCTGCAGACTAGCATTTAGAGAAAATAACAGGTATGTACATTAAGAATCCAAAGAGTGACATTTTCCCTGTCGTGAAAAACACTAGTATTGCCAGAATCAAAAGAGAGTGTAGACTTGAGTTTTCCACACCAGACTAGTGTAAATGTCAGCACAGCTATAAATAATCCACTCAAGTACAGATTCAAGTTGTTTTGGAGCGTCGCATGGAGCGTCGCAAAACCGTGACGTCACGCGTCTTGTTCCATGCTCCAGCACGGTTGGCGCTCACACTACATGCGAACCGCGCCCGAGCCCAACTAACCGTGCTCTGGCCCACCTCTTCCAAGCGGCCAGGGCGGCTTAATCGAGCCGCGCCGGCACGCGTTCGAGCACTCACACTAGTCAAACGAACCGCGCTATGGTGGTCAAACGCGCCGGCACGCGGTTCAAACTGGCTAGTGTGAGTAGGCCCTTAGCGTTAGCGTTTGCTAACACTGGGAATGCAGCAGCCAAATGGGGTTTAAATTAAGGCTAGCCTTATATGCAAAACTGAGGTTACTGAGCTGAGAACTGGAAAATATAAGACAGCATGCCATGATCAATAAATTACAAAAACGTGGAAAAACTGATTCCTTTCTAAAAAAAAAACAAAAAAACAAAAAAAAAAAAACAATTCTCTTATCCTTAGCATTGTATACTGCGCTGGGTTTAAACTGACTAGTTTTTTGTGCACTTATGCTTTTTGTACCTTGTGTTGTTAAAATTGCTTCCATTGTTATCCTCACTTGTAAGTCGCTTTGGATAAAAGCGTCTGCTAAATGACTAAATGTAAATGTAATATACATAGTGTCACGAGGTAGATTCGAACCTGGGTACACTAAATGTAAAGCCTACTGCTTACCAACTGAGCTATCCAGTTGCTGTGTGTAGAGGTAGTTAATATACAGATGGCTCATGATACAGGCTGGTATGAACCACAGACCGCTCTAGATTTTGTGGTAGCAAACATTTCGTAGTAGCTAACATTTTTTATTTATTTTTTTGGGGGCTTCAAAATTGATGCTGCATACCCCTCCAGCACTGGGTAGTTGCGCCCCTGCACATGAGCAAAACTGAACGGAAATACAGAAATACAGCTTCCAGCCGACAATGCTAACTAAATGCACATAGCAACATTGCAGTGAAGTAAACATGCATAGATATGCTAAATACCTTGTTAATAACAAATTCACAGCTAAAATAGATTATCATTTCTATATCCAGTGTTTATTTTTTATGTGTTACTTTTATAATACTTACAGGGAATGCCCTTTGTGAACTCGCTAGAGAGCGGAACTGAACACAACCACGGCTGATTCTTACTGTCTTCTTTTCCACCGCGTGGCCTACAGGCAAACTTCCTGTCTCACTTAAAGGGCCAGCGCACATAACTAAACTTAGGATACACGCCAAAACACTCCCCGTCTGGTATCTTAAGAATACCATAATCACAGAGAACTTATGATTAGATAACAGGAAAACCATTTCTGAAATTGGTCTATAATGTCTTAACAGTCCCTTGGGATGCAACTCTAACTTCAGCCTTTCTAACAATACCATCTTCACTAGGAACTGACTGAGTTATTACTCCCATTGGCCACTCATTCCTTCTTGTTTGTTTGTCCTTGAGGAGAACTACATCTCCTTTTTTAATGTCAATTCCTTTGCGATGCCATTTTTGTCGAGATTGAAGGGTGTTGAGATACTCCTTACGCCACCTGCTCCAAAGATTGTCCGCAAGGAACTGAACAAGCTTCCAGTGGCTTTTGAGCATTTCATTGGGATTGATTTCAACGCAGAACGAGGGCATTGCATGTGTTTTTTGTGTGAGTAGCATCGCAGGTGACAAGATGTGGGGATGCTCTGGATATGATGACACTGGTAGTAGAGGTCGAGCATTTATTATGGACGTGACCTCCGCCAAGAAAGTAGTTAGAATCTCATGGGTGAGCTGAATTCGACCGGCTTGCAGCAGCATGTTACTGAGTATCCGGCGTGCCACACCAATCATCCGTTCCCAAACTCCCCCCATATGGGATGAATGGGGAGGGTTGAAAATCCATGTACACTTCTGATCCTGAAGATAGCGTTGAACCTTATCTGTGTCTGATTCATATACTGTCATTTCTTTTTGTGCACCAATGAAGTTAGTGCCGCAATCAGAGCGTAGTTGTTTTGCTGGTCCTCGCAAGGCAAAGAAGTGCCTCAACGCGTTGATGAAACTTGAAAAACTCACTTCCTCCACTACTTCAATGTGCACAGCCCTTGTGCATTGACAGGTACAGCACAGCGTTTATTTTTTGCCTGCCCTCCTCTAGTTTGCCTTGTGGATACCTCGCATGGGCCAAACATGTCCATACCCACATATGAAAAGGGGGGCTCTACTTGGAGTCGGTCTACTGGCAGATCACTCATTATTTGCTCTTCAAACTTGCCTCTTAACTTTTTACACGTGATGCACTTGTTTATGACCTTGCCAATACTCCTTTTTGCACCTACAACCCACAGACCACTTTCCCGGACAGCACCCTCTGTAAAATGTCTCACTGAATGAGACATTGAAGGGATTTTTGCCATTCTATCCACCTTCCTTTCATGTCCTCTGGCAGGGCCGAGTCCCACTCTGTGGTCTGTAGCGATAGTTCTCTCAGGAGGAATCGTCCTTGAATGATAATTGGGGACAAAAACCCAAGCGGGTCGAATACACTGTTAACCGTTGAAGGACCCCTCTTTGCGTGTATGGTTTTTCAGTGTGAGGTACGTGAAAGGTAAAATAGTCTACCATTATGTTCCACTTTATGCCAAGGCTGCGTTGATCCGGTAGATCATCTTTAAACAAATCTAAATCTTGAAGATCTTTGGCACGGTCCTCAACTGGAAATGTATCCATGACCTCAACCTTATTTGATGCTATTTTCAGAAGCCGGAGGTTTGAGGCTGCCAGCACTTCTTGTGTTCTTTTTAGGAGATCGACAGCTTCCTGTATGGTGGGAACAGATTTCAAGGCATCATCGACATAGAATTTACGTTCAATAAACTGACGGACATCTGGCCCATATTCTTCTTCTCCTTGTTGTGCAGCCCTTCTTTGTCCATAAGTGGCTACAGCAGGAGAGGGGCTGTTGCCAAAAACATGCACACGCATTCTATAGTCCACAAGGTCATTCTCTGGATTATTGTCTTTGTGCCAGACAAATCTGAGTACATCTCTGCAATCCTCATGCAACAGAAAGCAATAAAACATCTGTTGAATGTCTGCAGTGCTTCCTGAACCTGATAAGAACACCAATCAGACTATTGTTTAGATTAGGCCCTGAAAGGAGCACAGCATTGAGTGACGCACCTTTGAACTGTGCACTAGAGTCAAATACTACTCGAATTTGTGATGGCTTTTGAGGGTGGTATACTCCAAAATAGGGCAGGTACCAGTACTCTTTGTTTTCCTGTACTGGGGGTGCGAGCTCTGCATGTCCATTGTCTAACATTTTCTGCATAAAGTCTATGAGTGGGGCGGCAGTAGCTCAGTGGTAGAGCGGCCGTCCTTCAATCGGAAGGTAGTAGGATCGATTCCCGCTCGCCCCACAGTTCATACTGTCGTTGTGTCCTTGGGCAAGACACTTAACCCACCTTGCCTCCAGTGACTGTAACACTGGTAATGTAATGTAAGTCGCTTTGGATAAAAGCGTCTGCTAAATGAATAAATGTAAATGTAAATGTAAAATGAGTTGGGCCTTCATTACAGGGTTCTTGCTGAGAGTACGCTCTAATGACTTGAGGCGACTGATTGCGTATTGGCGATTGTTTGGCAACTTTACTCTTGACTGGCGAAATGGTAGTGGGGCCACCCAGCTCCAAGACTTGTCCCGAGAAAACTCCTTGTCTATAATCTTGAGAAATAACCGATCCTCCATTGAGGGTGCAAGCTTGTTGTAATTTTTGGTCTGATAGAAGACATTGTTCCCAAAACTATCATTTTGTGCACTGTGGTTTGTGTTTGAGTCTTTAACTAACACCTTCTCATTGGCAAAACTATTATGCGGTCCCACTGTAAAGTGTTTTTTACAGGGGGGGAAATGGGTTGGCCTCCCATTTGTGAGAATGTGAGTCTTAAGAGCGGTGACTTGAGATGGTTTGTGAGTGCTGCCTTAGCATCCCACCCAGCCTAGGTCCAGTCTTTGAGCATATGGTGCATCATGAGGGCCGTTGATTTGGCTGCGCACTTTATGGACCCTCAAAATGTCCCTTCCAAGCAGTAGCAGAATCTCAGCACTGTCGTCTAAAGCTGGTATTTTGTGCGCTATGTGTTCAAGATGACCATGACCACGTGCAGCATCTGGAGTGGGAATTTCCTCTCTTTTATTTGGTATCATATTGCATTCGATCAATGTGGGTAGGGTTATAGTGTGAGAACCATCTATGGACTCTATTACATATCCAAAGGCTCTTCTGCCAGCAGCAAGGCCTAAACCACTGCAGGTCTGGAGGGTGTATGATGTTGCATTACTGTTGATTTTAAGCATGTCGAAAAACTCAGAGCGTGCGAGCGATACATTGCTTTGGTCATCCAGCATGGCATACATACGTTTGCTGTTGTTGTGATCGTTAGTAGGAGCATGAGTTTCCTGAAAATTCCTCCCCACATACCTCTATACAACTGTTAATGACTGCTGCCTCCAGTTCTTCTTGTCTCTCCCCGCCATGAACTGCAGAAGGTAGGGGAGATTTAGGGGGGCGAGGTGCGTCTGGGTGTAAAGCAGTTGGGTGCTTGTCACTGCCACATTCGGAGCACTTAACTGCTGCTTCGCAGTTTCTGGCCACATGTTTCTAAAGCCCTTGCATTGTTGTAAAGCGTGTGGGCTATTAAGCACGGGACAGTGTTTGTCCGGTCCCTCTGCCGGTGGGGCTGTAATGTTAGTCTTATGGACTGAGACTGTTCTCCATTTATTACCATGACTCTCTCCAAACTTTTTTACCCCTGTGGTAGATAGTGACTGCAGATTAAAGCTAGGGTCGTTGCGTGCCTTTGCTTGTATTTGTATGAAATGTATAAAGAATGTGAAAGGGGGAAAGGGGTCACCTTATGTTCCCATTTGTAGCGTGAGCCTTCCATCATCCATTTGTCCTGTAGTCCAAACGGCAGCTTGTCCACAATTGGACCAATACCTCTTGCAGTGTCGAGATAAGAGAGTCCCTGCAAATAACCGTCTTATTTTGCTGAATTAATCTCTAATAGTAAATCACTTAACTCCCTCAGCCTTTGACTGTCTTTGGGGCCTATTTTGGGGAACTGATCAAGTTTTGCAAAAAGAGCGCTCTCTATGGCCTCTGGTGACCCATAGATCTCCTCTAATCTCTCCCAAATGAGTTCTAATGCCACAACTGGTTTAGTTATATTTACCGCCTTAATACGTTGAGCATGTTTGGCAGACTCTGGGCCAAGTGACCTAATCAGGAGATCAATTTCTTCTGATGCTCTAAGCTCAAGAATTTCTGTTGCATTTATGAAGGATGATTTTCAGGATAAATAATTCTCTGGTTTGTCATCAAACCTGGTGAGCTCAGATGTTAACAACTGGTTCCTCACTAAATAATTGGCAAGCTCATTCGTGTCATTAGAATGTTGTTGGGAAGGAGTGTAATAATGAGTGTAATAATGAACTCCTGACACTCCTGGGTACCCAGCGTGTCATAGCTCTTGTATTGTTGGTGATTTTTTTATTACTGGTGATTCACTGTGTGTTCTAGACTCACAATTTTTTTTCTGGGGTTCTGAGGGGCCGATAGTCCTTTGGTGCTTTAGGCACATCGTCCTGGTGCATATCTGATTCCTTGGGTTGGATTAGTTGCATGCTTTCCTTATCCTTTGTCATCTTGATGTCTCTTCTCAATGTCTTACAAAACACTTTATCATTGAGTTGGCGGTGCCTCTCTAAATATTCTGCTGTACGCTCCTGTGCACTTTGTATTTCCTTTGGGAGGTACTCGTTCTGATTTGTTGTGTCCAGACTTGCGGCTGCGGACTCCAACACTGTTGCTTCTGCGGCTGCAGCTTAAGCTTCACCTTCTTTTGCTAATGCCTCAAGCGTTGCTTCTAATCTGGCTTTTTCCAGTTTAATTTCTATTTTTTCTTTGCAAATTCAGCTCTGGTATGAGCAGCTTCTGCTTTAGCACAAGCAGTGGCAGCTGCTAGTAATACACTTGAGTCCGAGGAACGCTTTGATGACCTCGAAGCTGAAGATCTAACGTCAATCTCAGCTTGATCCATGATTCTGTCTGGTACACTGTGTGTTTACGCTCACTTGATGTGCTGTGTCTTTTGTGCTGGTCTGGAACAGCGTGTGATAATGCAGCCCGGAGGTCAGGAGTTCATTGCTGGGTGTCCCTTTTCACTGTACTGGCCTCACAGAAACTCTTTCCATTATCCAGTTAGTTAAACACCTCCACACAATAGTCACAGACGCCAGGATGGGTTTAGACCATTCTTTATATGGCAGGTGTGAAACTGTAACAATAAATACAATACACACATGAGCAAAACTGAACAGAAATACAGAAATACAGCTTCCAGCCGACAATGCTAACTAAATGTTCGCTAGAGAGCGTGAACTGAACACAACCACGGCTGATTCTTACTGTCTTCTTTTCCAATCCCAAATTTCTTTAGGATTTTGTTCAGTATAGATTTGTTCTATACTGTCTTTGTAAAACTCAGTTTTACCACCAGGTGCTCAATAAATACAATAAACCATTTTGTTTTTGCATTTTTTCCATATTAATTTTAACATAACATAAGACATGTTTTATCAATTACTATTTTCATGTTTCCACTAATTTGGCATTCAGATTCCACATAAAGAATTCACCTCACTCAATGTTAAACAGAAACTTAAACATCAAGTGTAAAATCAAAATAACGTGTCTCTTTATTTATTTAAATTCACCAAAATTGCAATCAGTAATTATTATTTCATTTGTTTCATTTGTTCATTTAATTAAATGCTAAATGTAACATCTCAGTCTACAAAGATTTGATGCAGTGTTCACCTTGAACACCTCTAAAGTTGGGCCAAAAAAAAAAAAATATTAAATTCTGTTCAAAAGGACAGACTATTGTGTTAAAAAAAAAATCTCAGAATCACTTCAAACAGTGATTAAAACCCAGCGAGCAATTGAAATACGCTGTTAAACTTTAACAATTACCTTTTTATTTACTTATTTCTCATTATCTTTAAAAATTTCAAATAAAACCTTCAAGATCGTTTTAACAGTTTGAACTGTTTTAACATAAATGAGTTTTTAATCACCAGATTACCAATTTACATTACAGTTTAAATCTTTATTGTATAGATGACACTATACCTTAATTATAAAGTACCAAACTAATAATGGATTATTATTTATTTTCAACTATCTTCATTTCAGTTTTCCAAATTTTTAAACTATTTTTTTCTTCTCAAAAACCATATTCAATCTCATTCATTTTGTCATTTAGTTTACTCAACTCAAATTCCATAGATTCAATAAAACTCAAATGTGGACTACATTTGTATCAACAGACCTGTCAAAAGGTCAAACAGTTTTCCTAATTAAGTATCATAAACTTTATTTAACACATCAGTTCAGTGCAATCTGTCTCTGTCACTGACATTTCTAACTAAGCATTTTTCTCAACATTAAAAGGTTAGTTTAATGTAAAGGCTCCCACCAGGTCTTGTTTTCAATCCACTGTCTCCAAATATTCATCAGAACCAAACCAGAAAAATACATAATTGTTTCTTTAAAATATGAGCTTATGGCTCAACTATCTATATAAACTTACTCTGCGCAATTCAACTTTAAGATATATTCAAATTCTTCCAATTACAAAGTAATCATTTTCATTCTTTTATTGGCGTTATACCGAGTGTGTTTGGAACCACACTGATATTAAGGACCTCTATTAGTTCTCGTACTAATAGATACATACAATTGTTTAGCAAAACATCAATCACTACTTTTATTTTGGATCCAAGTTTTGTATCTTTAACTTCTTCAAACCTTTAATCTCCACGTATGTGTCACATAAAATGCAATACAATCTCTGTTCTTTAACAGAATACTCATTATTTTCTCTCATAATCCAAAAGCACATCCAACCTATGTAGATGTGTGTCTCATGTCCATATTTATGTCTGTGAGTTTATGTGTGTGTATTTACATGTGTGTTTATGTGTGTGTATTTACATGTGTTTATGTGTGTGTATTTACATGTGTGTTTATGTGTGTGTATTTACATGTGTGTTTATGTGCGTGTATTTACATGTGTGTTTATGTGTGTGTATTTACATGTTTGTATTTACATGTGTGTATTTACATGTGTGTTTATGTGTGTGTATTTACATGTGTGTTTATGTGCGTGTATTTACATGTGTGTTTATGTGTGTGTATTTACATGTGTGTTTACGTGTGTGTATTTACATGTGTGTTTATGTGTGTGTATTTACATGTGTGTTTGTGTGTTTATGTACCTGACCTGTGAGTCGAAGCGGTCAGTCATGAGGTCATCCTCCTCTCGTCTGGACCCAGTTTCGGCCTCCTCCCTCTCTTGCTCTCCTCTCAGTGCCCTCTCGTCTGCCACGCCCACCTCCACCTCGCTCTCGGTCTCAATTGTGCATTTTTCCTCAGAGAAATACATTACATTCATATTAATTTCAGGTTTCATCCAATTTCCACATCCAATTTACAAATACCTTTTTGGTCAATCTCAATAGATAAAATTTTTAATTGTTTTATCTTACTGCTTCCGTGTTGCTGCTGCTTGTCTGTCTGCAGCTTCTTTCAGCCGAAAAGGAGCAGGTGGTTGGTGGAGGGCAGAGGAAGTTTGGAGAAGGCACTGTTGTCCGAGCGGAGGGAGAGACAACAGAGACCTAGAGGCTCCCAGAAAACATTTATACAAAATACAAATGATTATTGTTCTTTCAAAATCTCTTCTCTGCTGTTTTCTCAAACTGGCTTTTGTCATCACATAGGAAGCCTAGAAAGGTAGCTTATGGAAGCTACCTATCTCTCTCATGTTGTTCAAACTTTCTTTAAACGCAAAAACATTAACTTTGTTCTGGTTTACATCATTAGACTCATTCTCCATCCAACAATGGTCCATTTATGACACATTTATTCTCACATACACACCTTTAATCACCTTTATCGTTAAGTCTTTAGGTCAACAATTCTCAATATAACCCCCTTTTTCTAATTTGCTTTTTTCTCTTTATCACCGCTTCACACGCAGTGAACAATTCTACGTATGCATACGTCTTCTTATATGTCACGTCCAACGCGACTGGACTCAAATCTCACCATTTAAGTCAGTTCGAGCTTCACGTGCATCCAACGCACCATTAAACAAACAACATTTCTAGTACGTCCAGACATTTGAATGTGGCGTATTAGGATGAGTGATATTAAACTAAAATAATTCTTGTGCTTCCCAGACCAGCTCTTGAGATTTACATTTACATTACATTTATTCATTTAGCTGACGCTTTTATCCAAAGCGACTTACATTGTTCTAATGTAATTACTAGTGTTACAGTCACTGGAGGCAAGGTGGGTTAAGTGTCTTGCCCAAGGACACAATGACAGTATGAACTGTGGGGAGAGTGGGAATCGAACCCCCTACCTTCCGGTTGAAAGACAACCACTCTACCCACTGAGCTACTGCCGCCCCACGAGACCACCATACTCGTTTGTAATCGGGTATCCTATCACGCATAGAATGGAACGTGATCAACCGTAAGACTCAGTAAGACTTTCAAGGACCCCATAAAGACTTATAAAGCATCTATCAAACTTTTAATCTAGCAAGTCAACAATCTTTAACACATTAACACCAAAAGTTTAAAATCTCACAATTGGATGGACAGGTAGGTTCTCGATCAAAAGCATATACTTTTTCGGCTTTAAATCTCACCATAAACCAAAAGCCAGGGTCTCGACAAAGCGAATCTCACCATTTAAGGGTCTTGATCTCTCAGCGTTTAGGTCCTCCTCCTTAAGAGTTGACAAAAACAGTTTCCAAATGCAAATAGCACACTTGAAATTAACTCTGAACCTTTTATCTGCTCCTTGTAAATTGTATAATGAAGGAATAACACACACCTGGCCATGGAACATGGATGGATGGATGGATGGATGGGACACCATTACTTTTCCTTCCATCCATCCATCCATCCATCCATCTTCTACCTCTTATCCGGGGCCGGGTCGCGGGGGCTGCAGTCTAAGCAGAGATGCCCAGACTTCCCTCTCCCCAGACACTTCCTCCAGCTCTTCCGGGGGGATACCGAGGCGTTCCCAGGCCAGCCGAGAGACATTGTCTTTAAATCGTGTCCTAGGTCTTTCCCGAGGTCTCCTCCCAGTGGGACATGCCCGGAACACCTCTCTAGGGAGGCGTCCAGGAAACAGATGGCCGAGCCACCTCAGCTGGCTCCTCTCAATGTGGAGGAGCAGCGGCTCTACTTTGAGCTCCTCCCGGGTGAAGGAGCTCCTCACCCTATCTTGCCCCGCCACCCTGCGAGTAAAGCTCATTTTGGCTTGTATCCAGGATCTTGTTCTTTCGGTCATGACCCAAAGCTCATGACCATAGGTGAGAGTAGGAACGTAGATTGACCGGTAAATCGAGAGCTTTGCCTTGGAGCTCAGCTCCTTCTTTACCATGACAGACCGGTACATCGACCGCATTACTGCAGAAGCTGCACCGATCCGTCTGTCAATCTCACGCTCCTTCCTTCCCTCACTCGTGAACAAGACCCCAAGATACTTGAACTCCTCCACTTGAGGCAGGAGCACTCCACCAACCTGAAGGGGACAAACCAACCTTTTCTGACTGAGAACCAAGGTCTCAGACTTGAAAGTGCTGATCCTCATCCCAGCCGCTTCACACTTGGCTGCAAACCGTCCCAGTGCACACTGGTGGTCCTGGCTTGATGGAGCCAACAGGACAACATCATCTGCAAAAAGCAGAGATGAGATCCTGTGGTCCCCAAACCTCCCTCCGGCCCCTGGCTGCGCCTAGAAATCCTGTCCATAAAGATAATGAACAGGACCGGTGACCGATAGGTTCGACTATCGGTAGCATTCTCCTCTCCAGTACCCTGGCATAGACTTTCCCGGGGAGGCTGAGGAGTGTGATCCCTCTGTAGTTGGAACACACCCTCCGGTCCTCCTTCTTGAAAAGAGGGACCAAAACCCCAGTCTGCCAGTCCAGAGGTACTATCCGCAAACGCCACAGGATGTTGCAGAGGCGTGTCAACCAAGACAGCCCCACAACATCCAGAGAGTTTAGGTACTCAGGGCGTATCTCATCCACCCCCGGTGCCTTGCCACCAAGGAGCTTCCCAGCTACCTCAGTGACTTCCGCTTGGGACGAGTCCACCTTCGAGCCCTCGGCCTCTGCTTCCTCTAGGAAGACATGTCGGTGGGGTTGAGGAGATCCTCGAAGTATTTCTTCCACCGTCCAACAATGTCCCCAGTTGAAGTCAGCAGATTCCCACCTCCACTGTAAACATTGTTGGCAGGGCACTGCTTCCCCCTCCTGAGGCGCCGGACGGTTTGCCAGAATTTCTTCGAGGCCGACCGATAGTCCTTCTCCATGGCCTCACCGAACTCCTCCCAGACCCGAGTTTTTGCCTCCACGACCACCCGGGCTGCAGCCCGCTTGGCCTGCCGGTACCCATCAGCAGCGTCAGGAGTCCCACAAGCCAGTCATGCTTGATAGGTCTCCTCCTTCAGCTTGACGGCATCCCTTACTTCCGGTGTCCACCACCGGGTTCGGGGATTGCCGCCACGAGAGGCACCGGAGACTTTGCGGCCACAGCTTCGATTGGACACGTTGACAATGGAGGTGGAGAATATGGTCCACTCGAACTCAATGTCTCCAGTCTCCCTCGGAATCTGGTCGAAGCTCTGCCGGAGGTGGGAGTTGAAGATCTCTCTGACAGGGGACTCGGCCAAACGTTCCCAACAGACCCTCACAGTACGTTTAAGTCTGTCCAGCTTTCTCCCCCGCCATCGGATCCAAGTCACCACCAGGTGGTGATCAGTTGACAGCTCCGCCCCTCTCTTACCCAAGTGTCCAAGATATACGGCCGGAGGCCAGATGAAATAACTACAAAGTCGATCATTGATCTCTAGCCTAGGGTGTTTTGGTGCCACGAGCACTGGTGGACACCCTTATGCTTGAACATGGTGTTCGTTATGGACAAACTGTGACTAGCACAGATGTCCAATAACAGAACACCACTCGGGTTCAGATCTGGGGGTCCGTTCAAACATATCACGCCCCTCCAGGTGTCACTGTCGCTGCACACGTGAGCGTTGAAGTCCCCCAGTAGAACGACGGAGTCCCCGGTTGGAGCACTTTCCAGCATCCCCCCCAGAGATTCCAAGAAGGCCGGGTACTCTGCACTGCCATTTGGCCCACCTCTCACCGCAGGCAACTCCAGTGTAGTGGAGAGTCCAGCCTCTCTCAAGGATTTGTGTTTCAGAGCCCAAGCTGTGCGTGGAGGTAAGCCCTAGTCGGTATCTCTCAATCTCCCACACAAGCTCAGGCTCCTTCCCTGCCAGCGAGGTGACATTCCATGTCTCTAGAGCCAGATTCTGTGTCCGTGGATTGGGTTGCCGAGGCCCCCACATTGCACCGACCCCTTACGGTTCCTCCTGCAGGTGGTGGGTATTTACTCGAGTCGTGGCCGCAGCACTGTCTCCTCTGCAGGCGCGAGGTATCAAGATTCTTCCATACATTGACGACTGGCTCATATGTGCATCAACCCGCAAAGAGGCCATTTGAGACACAATGACTGTTCTCGAGCATATAGAGCACTTGGGCCTGAGGGTGAACTTTGAAAAGAGCAAGTTGGTTCCGGCACAGCAGTCTTTCTTGGGGTGAGTCTGAACACAATCTCCATGAAAGCTTGTCCCTCTACCCAGTGGGTCAACAGCATTGTAATGCTTTCCGCTTTTCGGGGTGGCAGGGCAATGCCTTTTGTCTTATATCTTCGGCTTCTGGGCACGTTGACAGCCGCCTCCAGTGTGGTACCTCTGGGGCTGCTCTCATTGCGCCCGGTGCAGAGGTGACTGAACGGCCTACACTTGGATCCGACACGGTATGTGCACAGGTGCAAGAGGATACGTGTGTCACCCCAGTGTCTCAACTTCCTGTCTCGGTGGAGAGACAGGGGTTGGATTACACAAGGCGTTCCCTTGGGCTCTCTACCAGTGCGGAGAGAGGTTGTATTTACGGATGCCTCCTCCACAGGTTGGGGTGCGATGTGGCAGGGCCGCATGGTCCAGGGAGAGTGGCCCAGACATCTGTACACAGAACACATAAATGTTCTGGAATTTATTGCCGTACATCTGGCCCTGTGCCATTTCCTCAAAAATCTGCAAGGCAGGCACGTTCTAATTCGTTCCGACAACATGTCGGTGGTCTACCATGTGAACCACATTGGTGGAGTACACTCGGAGAGACTTACACAAGAGACTCAACGGCTCCTGACGTGGGCGACACTCCATTTTGCCAGCCTGAGAGCTGTCCATGTTCCCAGGGTGCTGAACCAAGTGGCAGACTACCTGTCCCGGCAGAAGGTGTTACCGGGGGAATGGAATCTTCACCCAGAGGTGGTTTCTCTGGTGGACAACACCAGTCCATTGGGCCTGGATGCGCTGGCGCACGACTGGACGAAGGTGCTCCTGTACGCGTTTCCTCCGTTCCTTCTAATAGACCACACACTCTGCAGAGTCCTTCAGGAGGGACACAGACTCCTCCTGGTGGCCCCTTACTGGCCGGCGAGGACGTGGTTTCCAATGCTGCACAGGCTCTGCTGCGGCTCCCCTATGCGTCTCTCATCCAGGACAGATTTCTTGTCACAGATGGGGGGACGAATATTACATCCCAATCCCGATCGCCTCCAGCTATGGGTCTGGCCACTACAGGGCCTGGATCAGGCTTCTCTGAGTTTGGCGGGGATGTGGAGCATACCATAAGAAACGCTCGGGCACCCTCCACACAATCGTTGTATGACAATCGATGAAAATTGTTTGAGAGGTGGTGTCGTGACAGGGGACAGGATCCAGTAGACCCATTGTCCCATTTCATCCATTCTATTGTTTTTACAAGGACTCCTAAATCAGGGACGGTCACCGTCTACCCTGAAGGTATATGTGGCAGCAATCTCCTGTCGACATGTGGAAGTCGATGGCAAGACTGTTGGAAGTAATAGGCATCTTTCCTTATTTTTGAAGGACGCTCGGCAATTACATCCACCTACACGGCCAGTGGTACCTTCATGGGACTTGACCATGGTCCTGGATGCCCTGAAGTTACCGCCGTTTGAACCTTTGACAGAGGTAGGCATTAAATGGGTGTCTACGAAGACTGCATTTTTATTAGCAATGGTTTCCGCCAAACGTATTGGAGAACTACAGGTGCTGTCTGTGCATGAGTCCTGCTGTCGGTGGAATCCAGACAGGTCAGGGGTCACTCTTTGGCCGGATGTCTCTTTTGTTCCCAGCGACGGGTATTCAGCTGCTACAGCTGGCCTGCTTTGATTCAGGAGAATTGTGTGAGCATCTATGCCCCGTCCGAGCACTAGATGTGTATATAAAAGCAACCGCTGCGATGCGCAAAACAAACCAGCTGTTCGTTTGCTATGCTGGTCCACGTAAGGGCCAGGCACTGTCTAAACAACACCTGGCGCAATGGGTGGTGAGTACCATTACCCAGGCATACAATGCCCGTGGCCAACCACTACCGGTGGGAGTGAGGTATCACTCTACAAGGGGCATTACCACTTCCTGGGCAGCAATGACTGGAGTGCCTTTGGAGGTAATCTGTGCTGCGGCGTCATGGACTACTCCACATTTGTTCACCAGATTTTACAGAGTGAACATACCATCCACTGGAGGGAGTTCTACGGCAGGACACTTCTACGTCCTGATAAGGTATGTTGGATTAGGGTCTGCTGATTTTTTGTGACCTTGCTGGTATATGTCATCCAGTGCTTAATGCACCGCCCCTGGCGGTCAGGAGGGATGAAATAGAACGAGAGTTACGAATGTAACTACGGTTCTATGAATCCCGGATGACCGCCAGGGCAGTCAGTCCCTCGGAATCCTTGTACTTGCAAGAAGGTAAAGGGACTGAGCTCCCGGTATCACGTGACTAAATAGCCCCTCGTGGGTCACCGGGAGGTCACAAGTGACTTTGTTGATATTAGATTCTCGACCTGCGCATGCGCAAAGATGATCATTCAGTGCTTAATGCACCGCGGTCATCCGGGATTCATAGAACCGTAGTTACATTCGTAACTCTCGTTTCATGCAGCATAAATCTGGAACAGCCTCCCAGATGAAGTAAAACAAGCCTCAAAGTACTCATTCCATCTTTTCCTAAGCCTCCTATCACCTGTCAACACATTTCCATCTCTATCTTTAATCACTCTAACATGCTGCATATTCTTTCATCTCTATTCCTCTGCCTCGCCAAATCCCTCTCACCTTTCTTACAATCTAACCTTGCATACTTGTCCCCATGTTTTTCTGTTTGGCCTTTGCCAACTAAATCAGAACCTCCTGTTGCATCTCCCTATATTCCTGTCTCCTTTTCTTAGTTCTCTCACTGTTCAACTTCATCCTAGCTAACATCTTCCTCTGGATACTCTCCTGAACTTCCTCATTCAATCACCAAGTATCCTTGTGTACATTCCTCCTTCCAGGTGACGCACCTAGCACATTCCTACCTGTCTGCCTAATCACCTTGTCTGTAGTAGTCCAGTCATCTGGAAGCCCCTCCTGACTACCTAAAGCAGGGGTGGGCAATTATTTTTCTCCAAGGGCCACATTAGGACCTGGGACTGTTGAAGAGGGCCGCGCCAACACGGTGAACTCACTTATGTAATTCGCTTTGGATAAAAGCGTCAGCTAAATGAATAAATGTAAATGTAAATATTCAACACCAGTCACAGCTGCACCCTCCTCACTTTTAGCACCACTCTTTACAGTTTGCTCTAAAACCAGTGAAAACTATCTCTCTGAGAGTTAGAGATGATAGTTTTTGGAAAGGTTGTTACTGTTTGGAGCATGTCACAGTGAATCAACTGAGCCCTGCAGAATATTGAAGGAAAAATATATGCAGTGTTTAATCATCAATAAAATATTAGTAAATGTTTGGCGGGCCGGGTTAAACAGCCCAACGGGCCGCATGTGGCCCCCGGGCCTTAGTTTGTACACCCCTGACCTAAAGCCTATCTCAACTCCTCCCTGAAAACCACACTGCACTCTTCCTTTTCCAACTTCCACCACTTTGTCTTCTGTTCTGCTTTTGCTCTCGTCATCTTCTTCACCATCAGAATCATCTTAGACACTAACATTCAGCTTCCAACCTATCTGTCACTCTCTTTACTTCCAGAACATTCTTTACAAACTCCTCCTTCAGGGTTACTCCTACTTTATTTCTCTTCCTGTCTACACCATAATAAAATAGTTTAAACCCTGCTCAAATGCTAGCCTTGCTAACTATCCACCGGGTCTCCTGGTCACACAATGTCAACTTTTCACTTCTGTATTATATTTTCCTTTACCCGTCATTGTACCGACATTCAAAGTCCATAGTCCTAAACACCTCTTTTACTATTCTCTCTCAGGCATAGCATGCACATTCTATTTTTCTAGCGATGCATAAACCTGGTTCAGACTTTGAAAAAACACACAACAGTAATTATTACAGTAGTAAACTTAGCCATAAAGTTATACTTAACAGGTAAGTATAAGGCTGGACTAGCTCGCTGTAAAATAAATACTTTTCACTAAATTAATATGTTTTGTTTCCAAGGTTGGAAATTTGATTTCATCTAATTTTAATGAACTCACATAGACTTACATCTTGCGAAGCTACATGTAGTTTGTTGAAACTGCTCAAGTAAAAAAAAGTAAAGGGAGGGTTTAAAAAACAATGTTTGGCCTTGATTCTTTCTGTTTTAAAGTCTTTGAGTCTGGGATTTTGGGGCCAGTTAAATCAAAAACTTGTACTTTTACAAATAATTTAGGGCAGCTTCACTTTACGTGTATTCTGGCACTGCATAAAGCGTGTGCTGTAAAAACTGTCTCTTGTTTGGTCACAAGCTAGGGAGCAGGGTAATCGCAGAGACATTTACACGTTCTCCTGTTCACGCCACTTACATTTACATTTACATTTAGTCATTTAGCAGACGCTTTTATCCAAAGCGACTTACAAGTGAGGATAACAATGGAAGCAATTTTAACAACACAAGGTACAAAAAGCATAAGTGCACAAAAAACTAGTCAGTTTAAACCCAGCGCAGTATACAATGCTAAGGATAAGAGAATTTTTTTTTTTTTTTTTTTTTATAGAAAGGAATCGATAGAAAGGAAGTAGGACTCAGTGTTTGTCAGTCAGGTGTTGACGGAAGAGATGTGTTTTCAGGTGTTTTTTAAAGATGGCTACAGAATCTGCTGATCTTGTAGCAGCAGTAGATCATTCCACCAATGTGGAACAGATCCAGAGAAGGTACGTGAGAGTGATTTTGTACCTTTTTGGGACGGTACCACCAGACGTTGTTCATTTGCAGAGCGCAGGGATCTGGTAGGAACGTAGGTCTGTATTAGTGAGTGGAGATATGGGGGTGCAGAACCAGAGGTGGTCTTGTAGGCCAAGAGCATAGCTTTGAACTTGATGCGGGCGTCAACCGGGAGCCAGTGTAACCTAATGACTAGAGGAGATAAGTGCGCTCTCTTCGGTTCATTAAAGACCACTCTTGCCGCTGCATTCTGGATCAGCTGCAGAGGTTTGGTTGTGCAGGCTGGGAGTCCAGCCAGAAGAGCATTGCAATAGTCCAGTTTGGACAAGACAAGAGCCTGGACTAGAATTTGCGTGGAGTGCTCTGATAGGAAAGGTCTAATTTTTCTAATGTTGTAGAGGATGAATCTACAGGACCGGGTGGTGCTGGCGACATGACTTGTGAAGTTTAGCTGATCATCAATTACCACTCCCAGATTTCTGGCAGTGCTGGACGGTGTAATGGTTGATGGGCCTAGTTGAATGGAGAGGTTGTGGTGGGTCTTTGGATGGGCCGGAATCACAAGCAGTTCTGTTTTTGCAAGGTTCAGCTGCAGGTGATGGTCCTTCATCCAAAGTGAGATGTCGCTCAGACATGCCGAGACGCGAGCAGAGACCGTCGGATCGTCAGGATGAAATGACAGGTGGAGTTGAGTGTCATCTGCATAGCAGTGATAGGAAAAGCCATGCTTCTGGATGACAGAGCCAAGGGATGTCATGTATATGGAAAAGAGTAGCGGTCCGAGCACTGAGCCCTGTGGCACTCCCTTGAAATGTTGGGACTCAGAGACCTCATTTCTCCAGGATACTCTGAATGACCTATCCGAGAGGTAAGACTTGAACCATTGCAACGCCATTCCAGAGACACCCATCGCCTGAGAGAGGACAGGAGGATGTGATGATTAACAGTGTCAAAAGCAGCAGACAGATCCAGTAAGATGAGTACAGATGACTTGGATGTTGCCTTTGCCAGTCTCAGAGCTGATGACTGAGAGCAGGGCAGTTTCGTGGAATGACCGCTCTTGAACCCAGACTGGTTCTGGTCCAGGAGGTTGTTCCGTGTGAGAAAGGATGAGAGCTGAGTAAACACAACTCGCTCCAGAGCTTTGGCAATGAAGGGAAGGAGGGAAACCGGTCTGTAGTTTTCAAGCAGAGTAGGGTTAAGAGTGGGTTTCTTCAGTAGTGGTGTGATGCGGGCCTCTTTGAAAGCTGTGGGGAAGGACCCAGTGGAAAGAGATGAGTTGATGATGTGGGTGAGAGCAGGCACGACAGATGGAGAGATGGCCTGAAGGAGATGTGTGGGGATGGGATCCAGCGGGCAGGTAGTAGGGTGGTTAGAACTAATGACCTTGGAAACATCTGCTTCAGTTAGAGGAGAGAAGGAAGTGAGCAAACACATATCAGGGGTCTGAATGAGCTCGACAGGTGGTGGCGCAGAGAACTGACTGCTGATGGCGGTCGTTTTCTTTACAAAGAAAGACGCGAAATCATCAGCTGTTAGATCCGATGAAGGTGGGGAGCAGGCGGACAAAGGAGGGCGGAAAAGGTTCTAAAGAGAGTGCGCGAGTTAGGTGAGTTGATTAACCTAGAATGGTAGTAGACAGTTTTTGCAGAGGTGACATCAGCGGAGAAAGTAGAGAGGAGAGACTGGTAGATAGAGAGGTTAGTAGGATCTTTAGACTTGCGCCATTTTCTCTCAGCTGACCGGAGGCTGGCGCGGTGCTCGCGTAGAACATCGGATAACCAGGGGGCAGACGAGGATGTACGGGCTGGTCTAGATGTAAGGGGGCATAAGTTGTCCAAGCAGGATGTAAGCGTGGAGCACAGAGTGTCGGTGGCGGTGTTAGTGTTTAAAAGAGAAAGCTCCTCAGAAGAGGGGAGCGCAGAAGAGACAGCAGAGGAAAAACGGGAGGGACTGAGTGTACGCAGGTTGCGTCGGAAAGTGACCAGCGGTAAAACAATTGCAGTGTCTGGAGAAGTTAGGTCAAGGTCGAGAGTAATGAAGAAGTGATCGGAAGTGTGCAGTGGCGTGACCTGAGTGTGGCGAGTGGAGCAGTATCTTATGTAGATAAGATCTAGTTGGTTACCAGACTTGTGGGTGGCCGATGTGGAAACCTGCTTGAGGTCAAATGATGCAGTTAGGTTAATGAAGTTAGCAGCCTGTGGCTTTTCAAGGTGGATGTTGAAGTCTCCTAATACCACCAGAGGGGTACCATTGTCAGGGAAGGATGAAAGAAGCGCATCCAACTCCTCCAAGAAATGTCCAAGCTGACCTGGATAGATAACTACAAAATGACTTTTAACAGGGTGGGTGATGGTAACAGCATGGAACTCGAAGGAGCTGTTGTCACACAAGGGTGATAGCTGTTTGAACTTCCAGTCAGTAGGAATAAGTAGTCCGGTCCCTCTTCCAGTGAGGCGAGGACTGTGGGAGAAAGTGTGATTATGGGAGAGGGCAGCGGGAGTGGCAGAGTCCTCTGGTTTGATCCATGTTTCTGTAAGTGCTACAACTGAAAGACCAGAATGTTGAACAAAAGCTGTAATGAAATCAGCTTTGTTCACAGCAGACTGGCAGTTCCACAAGCCTATTGGGAAAGTAGAAGGGGCAGTTTTTGACAGTGATACAACAACTTAACACTTAAATGTCAATTCAATTTTATTTGTATAGCCGGTATCCCCTGTCCTTAGAACTAGGGTGAGGAAAAACTCAAAGCCCAGTTGATGAAAAAGAGAAATCTCGGGTAGAGCCAGAGAAGGAGGGATACACTCCCTGGACGGAGAGGCCATACAATAGATGCGTCCAGGACAGTCACTGACAAATAGTCCATTATACGTACAAATCGAATCGTTGAGTTGAGTTGAGTTAAGCTTTATTGTCATTCCGCTACATGTAAATACATACAGTGGAACAAAATGTCGTGCCTCACAGGACCACGGTGCTACATAAATACAGACATACAACCAATACAGACTAAAGATAAAAAATAAAAATAAAAATACATCTAGTACTCTAGTCATATTCAATGTGAATGAATATGACTAGAGTCCAATATAATATCATCAGGACCAGTTCATCCTTCTGAGTGGGAGCAACTGTGTTCAGGAGGGCTCTAAGGGTTGGGACAGGATCACAGTCCAGTCATCACAGGGACGTCAAACAGCGGGCCGGACATCTATGACAGTATCTTCTCCCTCAGAGAAGAGTGGGACAGAAGGAAAACTTGTGAATAGCAAAGAACTAAATGTAAAGGATACTTGTAATACGAGTGAGGACAGAGCCAGAGGATAGAAGCTCAGTGTGTCATACCTCCCCCAGTGTCTAGGTCTAGGGCAGCTTATCTCATCTACTGTATGTTCTAACCATAAGCCCTGTCAAAAAGGAAAGTCCTAAGTCTAACCTTAAATGTAGAGACTGTGACTGCCTCTTTAATGTGAGTTGGTAGCTGATTCCAACAGGATCTTGGTAACTGAAGGATCTACCTCCCATTTTACTTTTGAAAACTTTAGAAAGGACCAGTATCCCTTTATTTTGAGAATGAAGCGCTCTGTTAGGATGCTACGGCACTATGAGGTCTCTGTGAAAAGATGTGGCCTTACCCCTGAGGCCCTTATAAGTAAGAAGAAGGATTTTGAATCTTATTTGTAATTCAATTGGAAGCCAGTGAAGAGAGTCTAACACTGGGGTAAGATGCTCTCACCTGTATGTCTCTGGCTGCTGCGTTTTGGATGAGCTGAACATTTTTCAAAGAGTTATTTGGGTAATACTACTCTGTCAATTAAACTCAAAGCTACACTAACACCATCTAGATTATTTTGTCTGACAGTGTGTCTCTTAGATTTTTTGGACCAAGAGTAATGAACCTTTTTGAGGGTTTAGGAGAAGATAATTTACTGTCATCCAGGTCTTTACATCTTTCACACAGGATTCTAGTTTGCTGATATACAACTGTCTGTAGCAATAGAAAATTAATAAAAAAAAAAAAATAGATTTTTTTTTTTATTAATTTTCTAATTTCAGTTTCTCTGGTATGGTTTGATCTAAACCCTGACTGAATCTTCAAATAAATTATCCTGCAGATGATTGCTGAGCTGTTTAACTACAACCCTCTCAAGGATTTTTGAAAAAAAAGGGAAGATTGGATAGATTAGTAAATCATTTTCTAGGGTGCCTGAATCAATTTTTATTTTATTTTTTCAATCACTGCAGGGTTTAAAGGACTGTGGGACATAATCTGTTTCCAAAGAAGTGTTTATTATATTCAAGATAGTTTCAACTTTAAGCGTTCCGGCCCACTTAAAGCTCTACAAAATACAATACATTCTACTGTTTTCTTGTCATGATTAGCTAACCAAGAATGCTTATGCTTAATGCTTATGTAGATCCCCATGGAGAACTTCAAGGCAGCAGAAGTTGAATTCCAGGTACGTTTCCGCCATGAAAACATTGCTCAGCTCTATGGCGCACTGCTGTGGGGGAAGATCATCCACTTGTTCATGGAA
Organism: Perccottus glenii; assembly: GCA_024416835.2. Lineage (NCBI taxonomy): Eukaryota > Metazoa > Chordata > Actinopteri > Gobiiformes > Odontobutidae > Perccottus > Perccottus glenii. Next base: position 1,365,447 of record CM044558.2, read on the forward strand.
GCAGGAGAGGGAGGCTCAGTTCTGGAGAAGGTGGACAGCTGTGGACCTATGCGTGAGTTTGAGATCATCTGGGTGACCAAGCAAGTGCTGAGGGGCCTGGAGTACCTGCACTCACATAAAGTCATTCACCATGATATTAAACGTAAGTAATATGATAAATCTAAAAATCTATGATACTTTCAGATTTTATTTTTCACTGATGTGTTCTTATTATGAAGTGTTTCAGGAGATTATTGACAAATAATACAGTAAAGAGAGTAAATATGTTATTGTACTGTTTAAAAAAGATTTTAGTCTCTCACATTTGCTAACAAATGCAACCACCTGGTTAGTGAAGTTAGCACTTCAAACACAAGTTTGCTGTTCTTGCAATGTTGCACCATCTTATGGCAGGAGGAGGTCTCACATTTCTGAAATAATACTTTTATTGTCATTCATAGTACACATTAAAAAAACACTGCAAACAGAATGAAATTTTATTGCATGTAAACTGAGTATGTTTTGTGCAAATATTACAATAATGTAAAGTGTCTAAGTGCATCTAAAAACGTAAGAGTAAATAACTATATACATTTTTTTAATAATTAATAAAAAAATTACAGTTTGGGAGCAAAAATAGACCCATGGAGATACAGTGCCTTGCGAAAGTATTTGGCCCCTTTGAACTTTGCGACCTTTTGCCACATTTCAGGCTTCAAACATAAAGATATGAAACTCTATTTTTTTTTTTGAAGAATCAACAACAAGTGGGACACAATCATGAAGTGGAACGAAATTTATTGGATATTTCAAACTTTTTTAACAAATAAAAAACTGAAAAATTGGGCGTGCAAAATTATTCAGCCCCTTTAACTTAATACTTTGTAGCGCCACCTTTTGCTGCGATTACAGCTGTAAGTCGCTTGGGGTATGTCTCTATCAGTTTTGCAAAACAGCTCGAGCTCAGTGAGGTTGGATGGAGAGCATTTGTGAACAGCAGTTTTCAGTTCTTTCCACAGATTCTCGATTGGATTCAGGTCTGGACTTTGACTTGGCCATTCTAACACCTGGATATGTTTATTTGTGAACCATTCCATTGTAGATTTTGCTTTATGTTTTGGATCATTGTCTTGTTAGAAGACAAATCTCCGTCCCAGTCTCAGGTCTTTTGCAGACTCCGTCTGGTTTTCTTCCAGAAAGGTCCTGTATTTGGCTCCATCCATCTTCCCATCAATTTTTACCATCTTCCCTGTCCCTGCTGAAGAAAAGCAGGCCCAAACCATGATGCTGCCACCACCATGTTTGACAGTGGGGATGGTGTGTTCAGGTGATGAGCTGTGTTGCTTTTACGTCAAACATAACATTTTGCATTGTTGCCAAAAAGTTTGATTTTGGTTTCATCTGACCAGAGCACCTTCTTCCACATGTTTGGTGTGTCTCCCAGGTGGCTTGTGGCAAACTTTAAACAACACTTTTTATGGATATCTTTAAGAAATGTCTTTCTTCTTGCCACTCTTCCATAAAGGCCAGATTTGTGCAGTATACGACTGATTGTTGTCCTATGGACAGAGTCTCCCACCTCAGCTGTAGATCTCTGCAGTTCATCCAGAGTGAACATGGGCCTCTTGGCTGCATCTCTGATCAGTCTTCTCCTTGTATGAGCTGAAGGTTTAGAGGGACGACCAGGTCTTGGTAGATTTGCAGTGGTCTGATACTCCTTCCATTTCAATATTACGCTTGCACAGTGCTCCTTGGGATGTTTAAAGCTCGGGAAATATTTTTGTATCCAAATCCGTCTTTAAACTTCTCCACAACAGTATCTCGGACCTGCCTGGTGTGTTCCTTGTTCTTCATGATGCTCTCTGCGCTTTAAACGGACCTCTGAGACTATCACAGTGCAGGTGCATTTATACAGAGACTTGATTACACACAGGTGGATTCCATTTATCATCATTAGTCATTTAGGTCAACATTGGATCATTCAGAGATCCTCACTGAACATCTGGAGAGAGTTTGCTGCACTGAAAGTAAAGGGCCTGAATAATTTTGCACGCCCAATTTTTCAGTTTTTTATTTGTTAAAAAAGTTTGAAATATCCAATAAATTTTGTTCCACTTCATGACTGTGTCCCACTTGTTGTTGATTCTTCACAAAAAAATACAGTTTCATGTCTTTATGTTTGAAGCCTGAAATGTGGCAAAGGTCAAGGGGGCTGAATACTTTCGCAAGGCACTGTATGTGAGCAGTCGTTCTTAAACAAGGGTCAACAGTCTTGTGGCCTGTGGTATAAAGCTGTTGAGGAACTTGGCTGTTCTGCTCCTCAGACCTCCTCAGTACCTCCTTCCAGAGTTCATCAGTGAGAAGAGTCTGTGGTGTCGGTATGTGCTGTTTCTGGTTTTGCTCAGTCAACTTGTCAGGCAGCGTTTGTGTCCAATGGAGGGAAGAGAAGTCCCTATAATTTTCTCTGCAGTCCTTACTTCTCTCTCTCTTCTGGTCTGCAGATGTAGTAGCAGATGCAATCGGATCTCTGATGTGAACCCTTGAATTGACCTCAAAAAAGCTAATTGGTGTCAGGTTTTAGCACACCTGGAGTATAGTTAAGAAAATACGTTTGGAGGTGTAGACTACAGCTACTTTGACTGATAAAAGTCCCTCAAATTTTAGACGTTTGCTCTGCACAAGAAGAACACACTTATGTGAGCCATGTCTTGCCAAAAAGAGCTTTCAGAGGAGCTACGATCAAGAATTGTTGGTTTACATAAAGCTGGAAAGAGTTACATTTATTTAAAAAAAACAGTCTACACTTAGGCAAACAATCTAAAAATAGAGACTGTTGCTATTATACAAATATGTGGGTGCCCAGTCAATATATCACCAAGAGCACAACAAAGACACATCAGTGCGGTAAAGAAACAACCCCGAATGACAGCCAAAGATTTGAAGGCAACATTGGAACTTCCTAACATCTCTGTTTATGAGACTACAATACGTAAAACCCTGAACAAGCAGGGTATCCACAGCAGGACATCATGGAAGAAGTCACTGCTTACTAAATAGAACATTGCTGCATGCCTGAAGTTTGCAAAAGCGCACATTGACACTCCACAGCGTTATAGGCAAAATGTTTTGTGGACTGATGAAACAATTTGGAAAAAACACACAGCGCTACATCTGGTGTAGAAAGTGCACGACTTATCATCATGAAAACATCATGCCAACTGTGAAGTCTGGTGGAGGAAACATCATGATTTGGGCCTGCTTTGCTGCATCAAGACAGCTTCAATCATTGAGGGAAAGATGAATTCCCAAGTATATCAGACAAGTCTTCTATATATTCTGAGGATGTCTATACATCAGCTGAAACTGCATAGAAGGTGGGTGACACAACCCGACAACAACCCAAAACACCAGAGCAAGGCCACAACAGAAGGGCTTCAGAAAAACAAAATCCACCTTTTGGAGTGGCCAAGTCAGAGCCCAGACCTCGACCCAATAGAGATCGCTATGGACTGACTTAAAGACGGCCATACACATTACATTACTTTCACTGCCATTTTGAATGTTGAATGAGTGTGTTCAATAATGACGGGAAATATCAGATTTTTTTTTTTTTTTTGTGTGTAATTATTTTTAGACACATTATGTTGACTTGGAAAAAAATCTGATTTCTAAGACAAATTTATTCAGAAAACCATGAAATTCCAAAAGGTTTACATACCTTTTATTGACACTGTATGGAACTTTGTGCTTTCCACCACCTCCACAGCTCTGTTGTTGTTGTTGTTGTGGCTCTGTTTAACAGTGGAACTCCCCCCTCTAATAATTTAAACATTAAATAGCATTTAATGCCGTTCGTAATGAGGGGAGAATTGTATTGAGCTACAAATTGACAGAGGAGTACCATCCTCGGGGAAGGATGAAAGAAGCGCCTCCAACTCCTCCAAGAAATGTCCAAGCTGACCTGGGGGGCAATAGATAACTACAAAATAACTTTTAACAGGGTGGTTGATAGTAACAGCATGAAACTTGAAGGAGCTGTTGTCACACATTTGTGATGTTTGTTTGTTGATGAATAATGCAATGATAGGTCAGACAGTCCAGCGCTGTAATAAATCCCAAATGACAACCTGTCAAAGTGGGCGCTCTCTCAGTTGTTACAGACACAAGGTTTTCAACGGGGATCTTTTTTTCTACAAAATAATCTTTCACTGTAAATATAAAGTTGTAAATATCAACTCCCCTGGTTGTAGTAGAAGTAAGGTCAAAAACGCTTCTTTAGTCCACAAACACTTTTCAAAGTTTGGGCTGTGTCACTGGAATCGACAGACTCATTACACGGAATTGTCTGTGAAGGATCTCAGTCATCCAGGTCATCTTGAAGAAAAGGTTAAAGCAAAAGCATCGAGACTCATCACAGTGATTTGAACCCATTTGCACCTCTCCATGTCCAAATCTAGCTGTTTTACCACATCCCCAGAGTGCAGACACTCTCCTTGCCACAGTGTTTGCACCCTGTTGTACATCGGCAATAGCAGACAAAAAGGCTGCATGGTGGCAGAGTGGTTAGCACTCCTGCATCACAGCAAGAAGGTCCTGGGTTTGATCCAGGGCAGGGCCTTTCTGTGTGGAGTTTGCATGTGTCTGTGTAGGTTTCCACAACCAACAAAAACATGTTCAATAGTCCCCAAACACACACATGGGGCCAGGACTCCCCTTCAAAAGAAATTTGTAATCTCAGTGGAACCATCCTGGATAAATAAAGATTAAATAAATAAAAATCTGTCTAACTTTCATAATCCCTGGATAAAGTTTTAGCCATCGCGGTCATAGCCTCTTTTACAAGACTGCTTGTCTTTGTTTTTAGCTCCTTTATCTTGTCTTATCTTAGACTACAACCGACAGGAAAGTCCTGTGAAAAGAAAATGTGGACAAACACAACCTGAATAATTTATATAAACAGGATTACAGTTCACTTTGCGACTTTTTCAGATGATGTGAAAATTAAAGAGATGTGTCTACCTCATGTCATATACAAATCTTTCTAGAGCTGCAGTGACCAGTAGAAAGCTCTTAATGCTTTTGTTAGCTCTTGCATAGATTACTGCAATGTGCTCTATGTGGGGGTAAACCAAACTAGTCTTCACTGTTTGCAGCTTGTGCAAAACACTGCTGCCTGTCTGCAGTCGCAAACATGCATATCACACCTGTCTTGTACTTTCTGCACTGGCTCCCTGTCAAGTTCAAAATTTACTTTAAAATCTTTATGTACATTTACATTTAGTGATTTAGCAGATGCATTTATCCAAAACGACTTAGTTGTGTGTGTGTGTGTGT